>JARWLC010000012.1:10377500-10977500 GCA_033318265.1 Phyllotis vaccarum | reverse complement strand
CTCTAAGTGTACCTGCAGGTGCTGCTGAGTAGTGACTATGTGAATAGAATAGCATTGACCACATGAGGAAACTTGATGTGAGGTTGAGTTAAACAATTAGAAAGGGTAGTTTGAAACATATTTTTAATGTTTTTATACAATCTTAGCTTCATAACTTTAAAATACTAGAATGCTTTTGATAAAAATCTGATAATTTATACTGAACAATAAAATAACAAAAACTCAAAGTAGAGCTGTGAAAATGAAATATGAATTTAGCATAAAAGGCAGTAAAATAAGGCACAATAAAAAAGGAGTCTTTTTTCAAAATATGTATAATAATCTTACATCTGATCATTTAATACACTTCAGTATTAATAGGCAATAAATCACAGAGGCAAAAGAATAAGTCATGGTCTATGCTCTATTCTAAAGTTATAATCATATCGAAGTAAGTGATTTTATGAATCAGAAAAGGAGTCTGATGATCAAAGAGTGGAATCTTAATTTTTGCATATCAAATTACTAATAGTGTCTGCTACAGCTTGTATGCTTTGCTTTCATTGGTTATTGCACTTAATAAGTATCTCAAGTTAATCTAAGAATATTGATATTCTTATTGCATTCAAGAAAAGACAACTGACACAATGTATCACATATCTCTGATTTGTGCTACAAAGGCACAACTCAACATCTTAAAACACACCACAAGAAGCAAAAAAAGAGCAAAGAATGCTCATTTATTGTTATTGTAAATTACTGCTTCTTTAGGAATCCCGAAGCTAAAACACATAATTATGTCTTACAGAAAATGTAAAATAAATGTTAAATACTGACATACCCTAAGTGTACACATATTTTTGGTTACTGTTTTATATCTATTAGTATTTATATCAGTTCTTTGGGTCTGATATCATTTCCCTACTGTGTCCGTTTATGGATTAGGAAAATGAAATTATATATCTTTTAGCTGTCTTTTCTTGAGGCTATATTTCACTAGCTCCTTCTGTTACCCCATAAATTATACTCTCCTTTCCTTTAATTACATTGTCCTTTTCTTCTGGATTCTTAGCAATAAACATGAGATGACTAAATTAAATTTCAGCTGTTATGCCTAGGTTTGCATGCCCCACAGTATTATATTAATTTACCTCATACCTCAGGCTGTCTCCTTAAGTGAAATAGAATATATTATTAAGAAGGCTGTATGGCATTCAGACAGACTGACAGGGGATCAGAGTGGAATAGATTAGAGTAACAGCACCACCATTTTGACACTATATTCTTATTAACTGGCACAGTTTCACAGATCCCACCACTGTTTTCTATGTGGTATGTTTTCAAGCATGTTTTCTGTTAGTTTGTCCTGACTTCAGGAAAATCAAAGAAACAGCAGTATATTGCATCTAAATTCACTGTCTGCTTCCCAAGGGAGAATACAATTTTGAATGATTTGGGACTTATTTTTGTGTTTATTAAAAAGTCTATTTATAATGTTCAAATTGATAGAGTTTTATGAATCATGACTATAAATAGGATTTAAAACTTAGTTTTAAAACATTACCTTTACTAGAGTAAATATTTTTAATAATTACAAAAATGAACTCATCTTCCAGTATACCATCTCTTAATTTAACAATATTTACTTATTCTCCACTTGAAATTATTATAAACTGAAATATAAATTATTAATTAAATTCTATTATTTTTTTTTATCTGCAATAAAAGTTTCTTTGCAATTTTTCTTTTAAACTGTCCTATAGTATGTGGTTTCTGGCCCTGACTTTCGGGGGCCTAACCTCAAGGTTTAGGCCCGCAGACCCGCAGACCCGCAGTCCCACAGAGACACACAGATGCTTTCAATAGTTTTTGCTGATCAGCCTCAGGCCCAGGCATATCACTTGCTAGCTCTCTACCCTTCATCTAACCCATGTCTCTTGTTCAGCCATGCGGCTCCGTACCTTTCTTTAGAGCAGCATAGTTGTCCTCTGCTTCTTGTGGCTTCTCTCTGGCATTCTCTCTGGCATTCTGTCCTGTGCTTCCTGTTCTCAAGAGTTTTCTGAGTCTGGTAGCCCCGCCCACACTTCCTGCCTGCCTGTGGCCCATCAGTGCTTTTTATTAAACCAGTGGTTGGGACAAATATTTACCATGAAACAACACAATACCCCTACACTGTCACTTAAGATTTTATGCTCAATTGGTTGGTTGGGTTTTATTTTTATGAGAGAGGGTCCTATGTAGCATGGGCATTCTTCAAACTTTTTGTTCAGCTGCAAATGACCTCGAGTTCTTAATTCTTCTGTCTCTATCTCTGAATGCTGAGATTATGGGAATGCAGCAGTTGATTTTCTATATTGTGTGAGAGCATTGCCTCATATTTAAAATAGTTGTCATTCTGTTGGTTCCTTTGGGTATTAAGAATTTTGGATTCTTAGAGGTAATAACTCTTCAGATATTTGTCTAGGTTTAGACACAAAATAATTCATAAACAGACCTTAATAAGAATAAATTTTATGCTGAAAATGTTCTCATATCTGACAGTATAAATTATTATTTCCTGATCAAAAAAGAAACTGTTCATAATAACTTACTGTTTATTATTATTATTATTATTATTATTATTATTATTGTAATATATTGTAGCTTGAAAGTATTTGGAGGTATAGATCTGGGTCTCCCTATGAGACATGAAATGAATATATATATTCATTTTCATTTCTATTGCTGTCATTTTACTCTGACAAAAGCAAACTGAAAGAAAATTGGTCAATTTACAATTCTAGGTTACAGTCCATCACTATGGAGATTACAAGGTGTTAAGAAATTGAAAAAATGAGCCACATTAAATCTACAGTCAGCAGATTAAATATGTGGGTATACACTTGCCAGTGTTCAACCTGCTCTCTTTATTGAGTCTAGGGCCCGGTCCATGGAATGATCCTGTCTACACTTAAATACTTTTATTTCAACTAAAATAACCAAAGCAACTCCCACAAAAGGTTTACAAATCTACCTGATTAGGAAATCCCTGAGACTCCATCCTAGGTCACTCTATATTTTGGAAACTCAATTAAATTTAAATGTCATATAATAATAATAATAATAATAATAATAATAATAATAATAATAATATAAATGGCATTATGTGATTTTCTGTAAAAAAAAAAGTTATATAAAGGAAGGCATATAAAAGTGAATATAGGCTCATTAAACATCTATTTCCCAAAAGTATCTGAATTCTTTTTTATCCCTTCCAGACTAAACATAAAATTACTAGTTACTTTTAAGTAATTTTCAAAAATTATTTTATTATATGTAATATATAATGAATAACCTAATGTATATTATATATATATATATCCCAATTAAATTATCTTACAATTGGGCATATAAACTATTGAAATTAATCTAAGATTCTTTAATATGCATTCCACTGCATTAAAGTGCTTTTGAATTCTGTATTTTATTTAAAATATACTTAATCAGAATATTTAATATTCTTAGTAACTTCTGCATTAGCTTGGTAATTTGCTTCCTTTTTGTTTGTTGTGGTGCCATGGATAAAACTAATAAATCAGGCAGGCATCTACCATTGAGATTTTATTTTATTTTTCTAAATGAATATACTTAGATATGGAAGTATATAGTTATTTTACACCTTTAGATAGTACAAATGAATACTTCCATTAAAAAATAAAATATTCTAAAGACATAATTTGCAGTTTTCTTAATTTTTCTTTTATGAATGAAAGGTTAAACATTGTTTGTGATGGCTTAACTCCACTGTTAGTTTGACTGGGTATGGAGTGATCAAGAAGACTTCATGAATGATGCTATTTCCAGAGAGGATGAATTAGAAAGGAAAAACCTACTTTGAATATGGGAGATGCTGTCTCATAGTCTAGAGTCTAATCCATAAAAATGAAGAGGAAGAAAAGCGCTTGAGTACTAGTTCATTTCTCTCCTACTTGACCACAGCTGCCTCTAAGTTTCTCTGCTTTGATCACATGCATGACCTCTTAAGCCACAAACAAAACAAATTATCAATCCTTAATTTACTTGGTAAAAAAATACAGAATATTGTTCCTGGGAAGTGGGGTTGTTGGATTGATAAGCATACATGGTTTTGTGGTTTGTAGACCTTTGAAACTAATTTGTGTGAAGACGTGTGAAATTTTGGAGCTGTGCACTGAAAAGAAATCTTAGAATGTTGTAATCAGAGCTTTATCAAGTGTTGTAGTGTGTGTGTAAAATATAAAAGGACAGACAAAAAAAAAGTGCTCATAAGGTTACTGCTGAGTACTGGACTACAGGCCTTTAATATTGCAGTCTGTTAAAAAAAAAAAAAAAAAAAAAAAAAAAAAAAAAAAAAAAAAAAAAAAGCCTTCTTCCTGCATTCCTGCATGAGTCTTAAGAACTCCAATGGGGTTGGATAATGAGAGTGATCTAATTTGTTTTATTGAAGATTTCAAAATTCATAATATTCAGGCTGTGTTGTAGTTTGCAGTGGGAGAAAGCTGCATACATGGAAACCAAACAAAACTAATTACTGAAAAAAAATATTGTGTAATAAAAAAGAAACCTCACACAATATACAGGCAGTACAGGAAAAATGTCCTAAAAGTCATCTTTATCGGGCAAAACTACAAATTAATTAAAGGGAGAGAGCTGTATCCAGGGGGCTTCTAAAGTGGGTTTTTTTTTTTTCCAAAACCAATCACCTAGGGAAGATGCCAAAGCACATAGACTCTACTAAGGCTGCTTTAGAGCTTCAGAAGTTTTGTAAAGGTGGTGTCAGAATTTTGCAATATTACTCACATGGTGCTGATTTTTGGAGGCACAAAATCAAAGACTTATGGATTTATCTGGGCTTTCACTGAAGCTCCAGATAACTTCTGAAGCCAAGAACTATAATGTAGGGTCTACTTCTCTGCCAGGAATTCCTGAAAGGTCATTGATAAAGTTGTAAAGTTGAAATCTAAGTTGTGGTGGAGAACCTAGGATGTTGGAAGTTCTATGATTTTGACATGGCAGAAGGTTAAGGAAAGCTAAAGTCATAGTAACTAGACTTTGCTCAAGAAAGACTATGTGTTCTTCAGTCAGCATGAAGGAAGTGAAACATTCCAAATCCATTAGAGTTCAAATGATGTCACGATTCTTCCCAGATGGTGGCAGTGGAGCTACAGTTATTTGGTGGTTGACCTGTTGTGCTCTGGTTTGGTTTTGGCCTGTTCTTCCCTTGCCCATTCCCTACCCATTCTTTCTGTCTACAATGGCCATGTTTCTTTTGATGCCTTAACTTTCAAACATGTCTTAAGACTTATCTTTTTATTTTACAGGGTCTCTGAGTTAAGAGACTCCCTTGAGTCTCAGAATAAATCTTTGTTTTTTTCTTCATTTATAATTGACAGAAACAAGTACAGCCACTAATACTAATTGAATAGTATTATCCTAACTTGAATATATATTTCTATAATTTTTCTTATAATATGATTCCAAATAATCTGCAAGATCTTAATGTAAAGGTATAACTCATTAAAATGAAGTTTAAAATTTGTTTATAATAATAACTTTAAACCATATGAGTGTATGTATGAGTCATGTCAGTTTCAGAAGCTCCCAGAGGCCAGTCTTCTAGCTTGGCATTCCACCCTATTCTTTGGCTCTTATATTCTTTCTACTCACTCCTCTATTATGTCTCCTAATACAGATACTCCATCTGTGGCACTCATATTCACTTCTTTTAAGCATTGTGAATGAATATTAGTTTTTGTATTAAGCACTGCCCTCATTTTAAGAGGAGCTTCTCTC
This sequence comes from Phyllotis vaccarum, assembly GCA_033318265.1. Taxonomy (NCBI): domain Eukaryota; kingdom Metazoa; phylum Chordata; class Mammalia; order Rodentia; family Cricetidae; genus Phyllotis; species Phyllotis vaccarum. The sequence continues at coordinate 10,971,710 of JARWLC010000012.1, read as the reverse complement.
ACCAAGATTAAGAATTCCACAAATCTATGAATATTAATATAAATATTCAGAAGAGAGAGTTTGGCAACATAGTCATTTATCAAAATCACACCAATAGACTCTTTCCTAGGACCTATGGTTTTCTTAGCTACAGGTTTTTACCTTTATTTTAGCTTCAGGCTTGAATTCCCTCTTGTAGAGAAAGCCTCAAATACAATCAAGAGAATGGTTAGTTATAGTTCTGCCATTATTAAAGTGGTAATATCTTTCCTATTAATCAATCCCTTATTACAGCACTCATTACCCAGCATAGGGTAAGACCATTAATGCCATTTTTATCTCCCGAAGGATCCCACAATCCATTTTCAAGTACAGTGAAGGCTATTCAGTAGGGATGGTGTTTCTTGTTCAGTTCAGCATTATGAGGTGTCTTCAACAATGGGGTCTTACCACACAATTCTTAAGGACAACCAGGAAAAATGGCAACAGCATACTTTGATTTGGTACCTCTGAGGACTCTGAAATCAAGGAAATAATAGTTGAGTGTGAGGCAGCCAACAGAATGGAAAATCTTTACCATCCATACCTCTTTGACATAAGATGAGTGTTTATCAAAAACAGTAATAAACTACCCAATGAAAAACTGGGTCATGTTTATAATTGGAAAATTATCAAAAATAAAGACAAATGGCTATTAAACAATTTTAAAATATGTAATGTCCTTAGTTATCAGAAAAATGGACATTAAAAATGGCTTCAGGTTATTCCGTCAATGGCCATGAATGCTGTCATGAGTAGCAAATAAAATCCACTTACACTGCTGAAGAGAATGTAAACTAGCACTGTAACATTGGCAATGAGTCTAGAAGTTTCTCAAAATCAATGGAACTAGAACTTCGGGATAACCCAGATATACCATTCTGGATACATGCCCAGAAGACTATATTCTAATACAGAGATTATTGCACATATATGTTTATTGCCATTCTATTCACAACACTTTCAAAATAAAATGAGCCTAGATGTCCATCAGAGGGTAAATGGATTGTGAAACTGTAGCATATATACACAATGGAATAATACTCAGTTGTAAAGAAAACTGAAATCATGCAATTTGTACATAAAAGAATATGTTAGATCGGCACAAATGTTACTACAAGAAGACATTATTAAGTGAAAGTTTCATTAGAAGCACAGGTTACTTGTGTTTCTAAGAAAGTCAAGCATAATAAATTCATGAATCAAAATAAAAAGCATAAATTCAAGGTGTCTGTACATTTCACCTCCCAGTAACACTGTGCTTTCCCTCACAGCTTTAACACCTGAAATAAGTGTAGACAGAGATAGAATGGATTCATTTGATTTGTGAAAAGAAGAGAATGTAGGGATAGCAAACAACTCACAAAACGTCTAAAGGAATTGGGGTTGTGTGTCACATACATTTCTTCTTCTCCATGTCATTGACCAAGATAGCATACTGAAGAAAGAATAGCTGTATTTTCAAACTGGAGAAAGCAGACCACAGACATTCCTCTCACAACCAGAAGAGCTCATCACATAGGGCTGAGTGTGAAGGGAGCTCATGTATAACATGACTTTGAGAAGGACCAGATGTTCCTCCTCAAAGACTTAAGTTACATTGATTCATGATATCCATGCTCTTTTTGACTAGAAAGTAGGAAATACCCAGGAATAATCAACTTTAATTTTTATTGAGTCCAGAGTCAGCTTTTTCCCATAGATTTAATTTGACTTAAAACATTAAGAAATTGTTGCTTTTTGTGTTGTGTAATGAATAAGATTATGGTTATCTGAGTGAGTACTTTCCTTAAAAATCTATTAAGTTTATACTGCATTTGACAATCAGTGGTACCCACCTATACTTTGTAAATAAATGTGTGTGTGTATGTGTGTGTGTGTGTGTGTGTGTGTGTGTGTGTGTTTTACTAGATAATGGAATCAATGACATTTGTAAAATGGCTGTTATAGCTGTCTTCTGATGGCCAATTTGAATATATTTAGAACAATCTAGGAAATATAATTCTGATGGTATCATTGGAGGCTTTCCAGAGAGGCTTAAAGGAGTAGAGATGATTCATCCTGAATGTAGTTGGTACCATCCCATAGAGTGCAGTTTTAGGCTGAGTAAAACAATTTAAAAGAGAAATAAATGAAGTCACTAAAGGAGCCTCACCACTTAGATCTATACTTTTCAGCAATGACCCATTGTGACAAATTGCCTAAAGTTCTACTGCATTACTTTCCTGCCACGATGACCTATACCTCTTCTTAAATTGGGGGCTTCCTCAAAGTTGCTTTGTATCATGTATCCAGTCATAGCAGTGGAATTTATTAAACATAGACCTTGGAAATTAATTGCCTTTGGACTCAGATTGTTACGTGATGGTGAAGCACTGTCCTTGTTCTGCTGTTTTTCTTGCTTACATTTTCTTTTACTACAAATTACCATTAATCATTTTATCAAAGAAAGAATTTTGAACAAAAATATTGAACTATAATTTAGTTTGATCTTACTTCCAAAAGCTGGTATTTGTCTTGGTATCTGACTTCTGAACCAATGGCCAATTGTTTTTTAAGCTTTTTCCTGATGTATTTATCAGATACTCTGTGATTCTATTGGTCAACCTATCTCCTCCTGCATAGCTTATTTTATCATGAAATGATAAGCCTTGGGCTCATTCTTTAAATACAACCTTTTATTTTATGGCATCAGAAAAAGAGAGTCTTGATTAAAAATCTGAGCTTTTCTTCCATGTGTCTGAAGAACTCAGATGTTCACATAAATTATGAGCCTGGATTTTTGATTTTTCAGACTTCTGGGAACAAGTTCTAAGTATTCTATATCTATTAGTTATACTTGGATATCTCTGGTTGTCACAATACCACAGATATACATATTATCAACCATAGATATGATGCTAATCACTTTGGGTTTGAAAAATAATAGTGTAAAAGTCCACTGACATTTATAGATTGGTAATTTCAAGTTACTACAAAAATTTTTCTATTAAATTTCATTTAAGCCATGAAAATATACAAAGTTTTGTGGGAACGTAGTTGGTAATTTAATATTTATTAGTTTTAATCAATTGAATTGGAAATAACTTCATGCTTGGAGGAAGACAAAACATATTAATCTTTCAAATAAAGAGTTGTATGAGAATTAAATTACCATACTGAACAAAATAGTATTAGTTTGCTCAACTAATGATAAAAATGAGCACACTTATGCTATAACAGAAGGAACAATATTTACTTTTTATAGATCAGAATAGTTTCAGCGTAATTATATTATGTCAAAATAAATTAGTGTTAACTTGAGTATTATTGATTTTATAATTGTTTTATGAACATTTGTCAAATAGTCAGAAAGTATTTCCTTTCCAGGAATTGAAATCTAATTATTACATTTATTTAAGCCAAACTGTAATGCAATTTTTAGCATTTATTATGGGAGTCGGAAAATTTTATTAAAAACACCTTAATATTCTCTTTTGAACATCAAAACTCCTCATCTTTCCCTGTTGTAAGAGTTAAATGGAAAATTTTATGTACCACAAACATTACTTTTGCTTACTTATAAACTCATTTCTACTGCTTTTAATTATCTAATTCTTAAAATTAAGAACAACATAAAAATAAAATTACATATAGAATAAGATATGCTTTTAAAATTGAATATCATTCTCTAGATTAAGTTATGTCTTTCATTGTATAAATAGTGCTTAGTCCTTGCCATTCTTAATGATAAAATTATATACCTCTGTGGGAATACATTTTGTGAGTGCTGTATCTTTAAATAAAGGAGCTGGTTTGGACCATGGCAGGTACGTAAAATAGGTGGGAGGAGAATCAGAGCTTAGGTAGAGAAGCAGGGTGGAGTCAGGCAGACCGCGCGGAAGCCGCCCAAGAGACGACATGTGAGGAGACACGGGTGAGCTACGGGCCGAGGCCACGTGGCCCGTGGATTAATAGAAATGGGTTGATTTAAGATATGAGAGCTAGCTAGCAATGTGCCTGAGCCATAGGCCAAACAGCATGAACTTAATATAAGCCTCTGAGTTATTTTTGGGGACCTGGGCGGCTGGGCAGCTGAGGGGTCTGGCACGGCAGGTCTGTGGGTCGGACGGCGGGCAGATAAGCGGCGCCAGGCAGGTCTGTGGATCCGAGACCTCTGGGGCATGGGACCCGCAAACTAAATACAACAGATGGCGCCCAACGTGGGGGTGCTAAGTGCAAGTGGACTAGATATTGTAACTGTAATTCTTGCTTGATGGCTATTTTGTTATATGTAATTTTGCTATGTTAAAATTAAAACCTTCCTTTTTGATTAGAGAAAAAGGGGGAAATGTGGGAATACATTTTGTGAGTGCTGTATCTTTAAATAAAGGAGCTGGTTTGGACCATGGCAGGTACGTAAAATAGGTGGGAGGAGAATCAGAGCTTAGGTAGAGAAGCAGGGTGGAGTCAGGCAGACCGCGCGGAAGCCGCCCAAGAGACGACATGTGAGGAGACACGGGTGAGCTACGGGCCGAGGCCACGTGGCCCGTGGATTAATAGAAATGGGTTGATTTAAGATATGAGAGCTAGCTAGCAATGTGCCTGAGCCATAGGCCAAACAGCATGAACTTAATATAAGCCTCTGAGTTATTTTTGGGGACCTGGGCGGCTGGGCAGCTGAGGGGTCTGGCACGGCAGGTCTGTGGGTCGGACGGCGGGCAGATAAGCGGCGCCAGGCAGGTCTGTGGATCCGAGACCTCTGGGGCATGGGACCCGCAAACTAAATACAACATACCTCAGCCCATTTCCCAGAGAGATGGTTGTCTCTTGCTCTTACTATCATTCTTCTTTCACCAAAGACAAGCATTGTGGAAGTGTTCCTGGCCTCATAAGATGCTTCCTGAACTCACACTCATATGTCTCAACTCATTGCACCCACCAAGTTTGTTCAGAGCCTACAAACTGCTTCTAAATAGATAGCAAATAGAGGAGTCCACAAAGAAGGCATTAAACAAGATCCGTTGTTAAGGCTCAGGGAACTTTAGTGAAGAGGAGCAAGAAGGATGGTATGAGCTACAGAATCTGGGAGTTTGTTCAAAGACTTTGTCTCTCAGTAATATCAGAAGCTATACCAATGAGGTCTTAACAACAGGACTGACAAAACACAAGAAGAACAATAATAGATATGCTAAAATTGATGGGGAAGACTGCAAGGCATCAACACTTTACAAGGGCCTACAGGCATTTAAACATGTATGAGAAATAGTTTCTCTTAGAGTACATATTAATTGGTTGTCTGATGCCAATTGCATCCCTGAAAACATGCATACAAGTAACAATTTACAGACTAAGAATGTTATATGTAAGATCCTGTATGTCTATACATAGATACCTGTAATAACAATTAATAGAAAAAGAACTGGAAAGAAAGCAATGTGGAATAATAGAAGGTTTTGTGGAGAGGAAAGACAAGGGGAAACTGATGTAATTTTGTCATTCTAATAAACTCAAAGATTAAAGGAACAAGTTAATGCAAACTGACTATAGGTATTATAAAAGCTAATGATCTTGACAGGTTACAGGGCTTCTAAGATGGCTTAGTAGGTGATGATGTTTGTTAATAGGACTAATTATCTGTATGTAATAACTTGAACCAGTTTGGTAGGAAAGAACTGATTACCAAAGGCTGTCCGCAAAATATACACCCCCACACACACAATAAATGCTATTGTTAGAAACTTTAAATATAAATCCAATAATTATTTCTTATCGGCTCATCAATAACAGGAAGACAAAATCACACTTTAAAAATTCAAAGTTATACTTTCTTTTTCTTTTGTAGTTGTTCTAATGTTAAAAGCAGCTTTTGCTGAGCGATTATCCAGATAAAAATATTAAAATAATTTTAATTAACCAAATTGCATAGAATTAATCACTTTATATCTTTTTTATGTGAAACTTCCTCAAAAGATCTATGATTCTTATGGGTTTTTAATGTAATTTATGGTATTATTCTTGTAACTAAAATGCTTAAATATAAAATTAGTTATTCTTAACAATATTCTTTTCTTTTTATAGAATAAGACAATTAAAAAGATCTTGCATTGTAATGGAGTTCTTCCTGGCTTTGGAAAATGGGACCACTATTGGACAAGTATTCCCAGGAATCTCAAGGACACTCTTGTCAGTTATTAAAGATACTAGCTTATTAGAGCAGACAAATTCATTTTGATATTGAATTGTCTTTTCTCTTTTTGTTTTATTTCTGTTAAACACTTCACTTTTGCAATAAGCACACACAATATAGTACTGTGATGCTGTGATCTATTTTATCCTCTACAACTGATACTAATATTTTTTTCTTATAATATACTTGTATATTATATCTCAATGTATTTTCATGTGATAACTAAATTGTTTTAGATTTTCATAGGCTTTCTTTGTGAGATACTATATCATAAAAGATGATAATTGATATCCTCAACTGTAATGATTATAAAGATTACCAAATTTTTAAGTAAAATTGTTTCCTACATATAAACCCTAAGCAGGCATATTTAATTACAACACTTTGTTTTGTTCCATTGTACCACATAAAAATTAAAAATAAAAATATTTGCCTATGAAATGCTGAAGTTTTTGTTAAGATATTAGAATCACCACAAAGCATAGAATATTTACTCTACTCAATACTGTGTATATGTAATAATATTTCTATGTAATTTAGTTCCATGAGATATTTTATTAAGTCTACAATTCTAAAATAGCCTTGAAAGAATATATTTGTACAACTATTCAACTTATTTCTTGACATTTACATATGTATGTGTATTTATATATATTACTATATAATATGTATTATATGTATGTCCATTTTGATATGTTTAACTATGTAATATACATACACTATATACAATATATTCTTTGAAATTTTATAATATGCACTAATATGCTTATTGTGAAAGATGAATATAAAAGTACAAACACAAAATTTTATTTGTATTCTCATTTCTACTTAGAAGCAGGGAATCACCCCAATATTAGCTCAGTTTGAATGGCATTGAAAAGCAAATTTTTATTTATATAAACTCAGACTTTTAAAGTGCGATTTTTTTTTCCATTATTACCAATGTCTTCAACACAAACATTTTCAAATTCTCTCAATGTTTTCATCTGGTTTTAATTTTCTTAGTTTTTTTTTTTTTTTTTTTTTAGTTTTTTTTTTGGGGGGGGGGACTTGGTATTAAGTATATACTGACTTTGAACTCACTTTGAACTTTGAACACACTAGAAACAGGCTAGCCTTGAACTCAACCTCCTTAGCATCCCAAATGGTTGAATTACAGGCTTGTGCCAATATGCCTAGCTTTCAAACAATCTTCTTACAAGTGAATGTCTCATAACTTTATGAGAAGTAATAATAGAGATTAATTGCTAAGATTAATGTGACATTTACAAATATCATGTATTAATTACACAAAGATTTGTAGAAGCTATATAATGAATCTCACATGAGAAATTGAAATATAATGAATATATGATCCCTTCTGAGATTAGTGTGTAGAAGAAAAATAATATGAAAAGAATCTGTAATTATGTTTTAACCACAACTATAAACATATGGTGAGAACAACAATGTCACTCAGAAAATTGTTTTAAAATAAAATTTTAAAGATGATTTCATGTGCTTGAGTCTTTAGAGAAAAACAGCATTATTAAGGATCAAACGCTATATAGTAAAGTCATATGGAACACTCAATAATCTAAAAGAGCAAGTGCATTATAGTTCTGGATGTTTCGCCCCAATACCATGTCTAAACCAGGAGTTAACTGCCTGGAAACAGCAGAAAATGAAGGGGGAAGTGATAAGGTCAAGATGTGGCATTTGTCATTTGTTCAAGGCGTGGAAAACATCATTATATGCTTAATACTCTTCTGTCTCCATTTTGAAAATTTTATTTTTGAAAATGTGGCCACATTTTTGATTTCTCATTGGATGCACTAATTATATAGCTGTCTCAAGTGACATTTACATGATAGTTAAGTACAGTTGATATACTTCTGACTTACATTTTTCTACTGTGAGAACTACAGATCAGTAAGTGACTTTTTGTAATGGAATGATCCAATATTGTTGGTACTTTATGAAGGTCACACCAGTGGAGAACTTAGAAGTGGGAATATGACAGGAAAACTATGCTAATTGTCTACATAAAATATTAGAGTCTTTGAAATAAGTAGTGCTAGGAATTAGTAAAGGAATATACATTAAAAAAAAAAAACCTAAGGGATAAAACAGAAAAGTCTTAGGACACTTTTGAATAAAGAGGAAATGGGATCCTAAATGGTTTGTACCAAAGTGTTTTAATATCTTTAGACCATTTAACATCTATAAAAGCACTAGGTCTTGCTTCTGCCTTTCGAATATCTCCAGATATGAACTCAGGTAAACTATGTTCCATACTGTTTACTGTAGTAGTCGGACATACTTTAAATTCTGCAGTAACTCAAAGTTATTTATACAATCTCAGTTTTCAATATTTAGAGAATAAGATATTTTTTATTCCAGAAATGGAACTGGATATACACTGGATATGTTAACTTTCTTCAACTTGGAACAATTTTCACATTTTGTGAGATAAATCAGAACTAGGGACAGGTATTCATGCTAAGAACTCATTATAATTTTGCACTCAGATGTGTCCAAGTTTAGGGACAGAGAGATTTCGGTGGTTAATGGTCCTTACTAGTTTTACTGAAGACCAGAATTCAGTTTGAACCTTGTCAGTCAGCTGATAACACTCTATTAATTCAAGGTGCAGGGAATCTAGCACCTTTCTCTAGCATCAACAGGCACTGCATACATGTGCATAAATTCACACAAGGGACACATAGGGACACATAATTGAAAATTTAAACTATCTTTAAAAATAACTCATAAGAAAGTTTCTAATGTCTTTTGCCTCTGTATCAGAAACATAACATAAAGTATAGGACATCACAGGTTGATGTGGGAATGCCTTTCTGTATGCTGTGAATCTCAATCGTTAAATAAAGGAGCTGTTTTGGGCCATAACAGGCACCATAGAAGAAGGAGGAGGAGAAATCAGAGCATAGGTAGGGAAGGAAGGGCGGAGTCAGAGGGAGATCAAGCAGAAGCCCAAAGGAGCAACATGTAAGAGCACAGGTGAGCCACGGGCCACATGGCAGACAGATTAATAGAAATAGGTTAAGATATAAGAGCAAGCTAACAATGTGCCTGGGCCATAGGCCAAACAGCATGAAGTTAATATAAGTGTCTGAGTCATTTCTGGGGGCCTGGGCAGCGAGCATCTGGCTGGGCCACTAAGGGGTCTCATGTAGAAGGTCTGTGGGTCTCGGGCCTAGGCCGCCCGGGGCCCAAGAAACCCCACTACTACAGATGGCACATCCAACATGGGTCAATTATCCACTTAATGCCTGAGAAAGTTTAAAAAGGGTTTTAGCAGAAACTGAGCAAAGGCAGCTTCCAAATTGTGTATACGAAGCAGGTCTTTGTACAAAGAAAGCATGGCATCCGGGTCACGTTCAAAATGGCACCGGCAGACTGGCAGCAGGCAGTGTAAGCTGCAATCAGGCTGGTTCCTGAAATCTCACAGGAGACTCAGCAGCATGTGATTGATTTTAGATTTCTGTTTATTTTGAACAAAAGGAAAACGAAGACGGTTTCTTAGTAGCAGCATTTTCTTGGGTCTGCTCTGTTTGCTGGCTACAAACAGAGACACGGTCCCTTTAAGAGAACTTACTGATTCGGCTTCCTGGACAAAAACTATGCAGCTCTTTAAGACAGTGTATTTTAAAAGCTCTTATGGTTAAAAGATGATTAAAGATTCACAATAAAGCAGATTCATAGGACAATAAAAACCCATAAATGGGTTACAATGTGTATAAAAGGTACATAGGCTTCAGAGAGAAAAGAAAGAGGATACAGTCTTTAAAAAGAGAAATCGAGTATTTAAAATATGATAAGCCATGTAAAGATGGAAAATAGACACAAAATATGGATTTTTGTTGTTATTGTGTTTTCTTTTAATTTTTAACTGTTAATGAGCTAACTGCAGAAAGACAATGGATTACAAATACAAAGGCTACTAAGTTAAACAAGAATATATATTTTAAAGGTATTTTGATTTTGAAATTTGTGTCTAAGTATTTATTGCTTTGGAAGAGTTCTGCTTTTGTTTCCACAGAAGATGAGAACCTGTGGATTGCTTCCAGGCAAATATGGTTTCATCAACCAAGACCCCCTGAAAAAACCTGATGGGAAGAGATAGCCAGATAGTTCAGAGCTTCAGATTATGATCCAGTCTCAACAATCCTTGAGATTTTCAACGCCCCTTAATCAGCAGGAAGTAGTAATGGATAACTATGCCCAAATTCCCCAAATATTGTTTCTAAATGTTTGTTTTCATTATAAATGGTTAATGGTCACAGTCAACCTCTTTCTAAGAAGAAAAGGGGGATATGGTGTATGAATGATTTTTTTTAAAAAAAATTAGATTATTAAATTTATTTAGATCAGAAAATCAGCTGTTAATCTTGAAATGTGTTACACTGGTATGGATTTTTGTTTATTGACACAAATTTAAGGTCAATTTTGTTATGCTGTATGTATTTTTCTATTCTTGTTTAAGGTATGATATTCATGTACCTTTTAAAATTGTAGTGTATAATTAAGAAATGAAGGTTAATAGTCACCTTTGATAATCAAACTTATAGAAAGTTTTGTTAGGATTTTTAGGTATACAAAGATATATTTCAATTAGGTAGATAATCTTCAAATACTTCTAAGATCTACAGAATATGGCATTTAAAATATTTTAAGAACTTAGACTTTTCTGGACAGTGAAACAGATCTGCTCCTGGCAGCACCAATCTTCTTCAAGAGAAAAATAGGCATCGAAGAAACTCCATATGGAGTCTACTCTATTTATGGTAATGGTTAGCCACTGGACAAGAACCTGTTCTTATATTGACTGCTTGACAGTATGCTGTTTAAACTGGACATGCAGGTTCCATAGGAATATGACCTCTGAACTTTGGAAGAACAAGCCGAAATGGTCCTTCAGGTTCATGCTTTACAGAGAAAACTGTCAGACATTCTTCAGGACTCAGGGAGAAGCAACTGATGAACTATACCAGAATGGGCAGAGCAGATTTCCTGCTTCACTGAAATGAAAAGAGACTCTGGGCCTGTAGGCTGAAGATGGATGCCCCAACTTTATAAAGTAACTTTGGGTGACTGTCCACGCAGATAGGTGTCATCTCTGTCCTTTCTAGATTTTAGAAGTTGTTTGCACTTCCGGTGTACTTGGGTAAATATATCCTTCTGTGGTCTTTGATGTAGTTGAAGATTAGATCATTATAGGTACAGTTTTTCTTAGTCATTTGAAAGGTATATTGGATATGAAACTTTGGATTCATAAAGATAAGGTAGATGATAGAGTATTTTCTTTAATTTTGCTGAATACAAATAGACTAGATATTGTAACTGTAATTCTTGCTTGATAGATATTTTGTTATATGTAATTTTGCTATGTTAAAATTGAAACCTTCCCTTTTGATTAGACAGAAAGGGGGAAGTGATGTGGGAATACCTTTCTGTATGCTGTGAATCTTAATCTTTAAATAAAGGAGCTGTTTTGGGCCATGACAGGCACCATAGAAGAAGCAGGAGGAATCAGAATAGGTAGGGAAGGAAGGGTGGAGTCAGAAGGAGATCAAGCAGAAGCCCAAAGGAGCAACATGTAAGAGCAGGAGTGAGCCACGGGCCACGTGGCAGACAGATTAATGGAAATGGGTTAATTTAAGATATAAGAGCTAGCTAATAATGTGCCTGAGCCATAGGCCAAACAGCATGAAGTTAATATAAGTGTCTGAGTCATTTCTGGGGGCCTGGGCAGCGAGCGTCTGGCTGGGCTGCTAAGGAGTCCTAGGAGGCAGGTCTGTTGGTCTCAGACCTCTGGCCACCCGGGGCTCAAGAAATCCCACTACTACAATGGGTTAATCAGTATAAGTTAGTATGTGTTTATTTTACAAGTCCTGAAAATGTCTCTAAAGGCAAAGATCCAAAAACTTATAGTATCACATGATCTCATTCACTATTATTAGAGAGACTTTTTCTTCATGAATGCTGGAAAATGAGCACAACTAATAAATATACTCTAAGTTTAAACCTGTTTGATCTGGAGTCATACTATATAATGGGTGCTTACTAGCATTCTATATCTTTTATTTTTATTTCTTCTCTGACATGCTGTGTCACCTTCCCTTCATGAGTAATGTGGTCCTGAGTACAGTTCTTCTCAATCAATCATGCTTCCAAAATGATGAAAATGTATCTGATTGTGAACAAATTGTTATCTAAGGTACTTGTTGAGCTCTTCTGTATTATAGATTAAGTGGAATTGATTTCTATCACACACTTTAAGGATATTGATGGTGTAAAGTGGTTTGTATTACTACAAAATTATAAGATTTTAATATCTATAAAAGCCTTGAAAATCTTTCCATTTTCTTTACTTTCAAGATAGTAAATGTGTGAAATGCTTGTAAATTTTTTTTTTCTATTCTGTCTAAATATGTAGTAAACTCCACAGTTCCTTATCGGAATGATTTGAAGTTTAAACATAAATAAAACTTTAAATTATGTATAACCAAACTATTGCTGTTTCCTTTGAATGGTAACTAGTTTTTTTTAACTTCTCTACAATTGTATGTTGAGATCTTAACATATTTAAAATATATTTTAGATATGTTAAGATCTCAGCATCTTTTTCATAATGTTAGTCATATTCTTGATTAACTTTATAATTTGACAAAACAATAACCACAAACTAAAATATTTTAAATGATTCTTGCATACTAACCAAAATATAATATTATTGATCAGTATTTGTGGTGATGGTGATACTGCAGAAACCTAACTGGAATTCTCCGCCTTTTATATAATTTTATTTTCTCCTAATGTAGGTCTTCCAATGAATTATTAAGACTTGAAGGATCTGTTACTCAGAGATCAAAACAATATTTTTCCTATCATAAAAAGTAAGCAGTAATGAAAATAGACTTTGTCATTTTCCACCAACAATTCAGCTTTTATTCAATTTGACATACTTAATAGGGAACTGGGCCATCCCATAGTTTCTCTCAATATAAAATCCTTCTTACAAATCCTGAGCACTTTAGAGCATTTATCCTCAGAGGAGAACATTAAATGTAATAAGTTATACATGGAAACACTCAGCTTATTCTCTTTCCTCTCAATGATTCTCCATCCATCCTTGCATGTCTCTAATCCTTTATTCTCTGGGCAGAATGATCAGATTTCCTGAACAGATACAAATGACAAAGAAATAAGGCTTCTGGACAACAGCCGTAACTAAAGACTGCAACTAATCACCTAGTGGATTATAAACTGGTTGTTTCAGTCATGCCCTAGGATGGCAGCAAAGCCTTGAGCAAATAAACACAACAACCTCATGAATAACCTGGAGCCACAAACAGTTTCCTATCCTAAGTAACACAGTGAAAAATTGAGGATTTTGTTTGTTTTTGGTTTTGTTTTAAGCTAATTTTGTGATAATTGATTATGGATAAATGACTTTATCGTAGAGTTGGATTATTGATTTTACATTAGCTTCTGGCTTTGATTTTTTTCTTAATATTTCTTAAAATATTTACAAACATGCCTAAACCATGAAAATTTAGTCCTTATGTGTATTTACTAAATCTAAACATGAACACGTGTCCTCTTCCATATCATTTATGTCTTTAGCCTCAAATATTTTTAATATGATTTATTTCATAAATATTTGCTAAATGGTAATCAGGATATATTGTAGTCATCTAAGATGCAGGATTCAGGGACAAAAACCAACCTTATTATAATTTGTCATCAATATTAAAAAAATATATACATTCACTACACACAAAATACTCACCAGAATTAAATCAAGCTATGTGCAGAAAGAGTTACGAACAATGAATAAATCACATTTTTCTTGTTACAAATTACTGTAATTCATAACATGCATAAAACACATAATAATCCAATGATTACATCAATAGATGTAGAACAACTAATCTATACCATATGTAATAATACTTCATCCACTTAATTCATTTTATTATGTTCCATTCGTTGGGGATATTTAACTTTCTTCATTTAGACCTTCTATATTGTTAGCCAGATTTATATTAAGTTTTTGTTTGGAGTGATATCCTTGTAATTATTTTCTTTACCTTTGATTTTGCTTCTTCATTATTAATAAGTGAGAGAAATTAGTTAATTTTTGTATAATAATTTTATAATTTTTAATACACTTAGAGTGGTCAAAATGATTTCTTTGGAATTAGAGCAAATGAGTTAGAATCTTGAATCAGCTATGCTGATTTAATTTCTAAGAAGGCAGGAACCAAACAAGCCACTCAAGATTTCAGCAGCCCTTTTAAATGGGGCTGGCCATACCCTGTTCAAGCTCTCAGGACTCCAGAGATATGGCTTTTAACCTTATCAATTAACACCTGAATTCTACCACATCTCTCTCTTTTGTCTAACTAAGAAAGTATTAAACTAAGACCATATATAATATCAATTATTATAAGGAAATGTCTGGGGGAGGAAAAGGCAAAGCACAAGCATGGTCAAGCTATAACTAAAACTCAACATACATAAGGTACATCATATATTTTTAGAATATTAGTAGATGGTGAGGTATATGGATTATTTTAAAACTGTTTATTTGGAATAGTAAAAATCTAACACCTGAATGTGGTTTGCTAAGATGATAGGATAGTAACTTTAATTATTGTTTTAACTCCATAAAGATCTGAGAAGGAAAATATATTACTTAAAAGTCAGAAGCACATTGGAGTAGTTTTTAAAATTTGGTAGTAGACAGTGTTAGTTACTTGGATAATCATCTATGGTTTTCTTGTGCTGTTGGAGTATTTATTATTTTGGCTATAGGCCTATGATATCTGACAGATCTTTTTAGAAGCAGGCCATTTTTGGAGGGACTGTTTTATTTTGTCTAGGTAGGTTTTGTTATTTCCTTTTTTTTATTTAGATTGGGCATTGTGTGTACTATTAGTAGTCGAGGCAAGGGCAATTTTTGCCCAACTGGCCATTTTCTGTCAAAAGGACAAACTCGAAAGGAGTGTCTTTGATGCTTAACACAATCTCGGGAAAGGAACAGTGATGCCAGGAGTCGTTGTGTCTCTCATGGCTGAATTTTGAATAACAAAATGTTAAGTGTTATATTTTTGGGGTCTATGACATGGTTGAAGACTGTTGTCTATTTAATCTACTTTATCATGTATCTTGAAAGCCTAGACAACATGACTGTGACATGGCAAACTTAAGTAATGTTAACTGTAGTTTTTATTATTTTAAGGATTGAAGCTTATATTGTAAAATTAGGCTATCTATAAAGGGGTGTATAATTTTTGAATAATGACTTTTAAACATTAGCCAGAGGTATATATACCATGCAAAATGATAACAGTATTTTAGACATGTGTATATATATATATATGTATAATTTATATATATATATATATATAAATTATCTAAACAGAGATATATAAAACATCTTGTGTACATATTATGGCTAGTATAATTATATATTATGTCTAGTATAGTTAAATGAAAGTAGCAATTGCACAGTGGAAATGAGAATAATGTGTAAATATTTAAAACAGAGGTAAAAGCATATGTAAAATATAGCAGTTATAGATTTACTTTTATATAGCAGTTACAGATTTAATTTTATATCAATGTATCAGTTGCCTTGGATATATAAAAGATTTTAGATTTAAATTTGTATCAATATATAAACTATCTTAATCAAACATATAAAATGATTTTTTATATCAATATATAATATTTATATTATTATAAATTTCCTTTGGCTTATTTGATGTATTTAGCTAATAATTGTTTGTAGGTAGGTAGAAAAATTTACTTTTATTTATTTTATTTATTTTTTACAAAGATCTCTGAGTCTATATTATTGTTTTGTCTTTAACCCAATTTTAACTTATAACCATTTTATCAGAGTAATAATTATCTATAAACTTTAGAGGACAAAACTTATTGGGAGAAGGGTAGAGTTTTTTCATAAAGTTGCTTTTTGCTGACTTGAAGGCAATGGCATCTCTTTGGGATCTTGTAAAAGCTAAAACAATGGTTAGATCTTAATAGACTGACTATAAACATCTATAACTATTTTCAGAGTTCTGGGTAAATCTACCTAGAAATTTTATTAGAGATGTGACATGAAGGATAATCATAGAGAGCTATCTTTCAACTGTTTTGAATAGTCTATTTTCTAAAAGCAATCATTGAGTGGTATATTGGGTGCCAGCTATTGTAGTAATTTTTATTTGTAATATATTATATATATGGTTATTATTTATTAGAGGGCATTTTAAAACTCACGAATACAAAAAAAAACCTTAGGGTAATTTTTGAAGTTAGTATGATCCCAGTGATGGACACTTATCTAATCTCTAAGAAGGCAGGAATAAAAAAGGCCCTTCAAGATCCCAGCAGCCCTTTTCAACTGGGCTGGCCACACCCAGTTCAAGCTCCCAAGACTTCAGAGACAAGTCTTATCAGCTAACACCTGAATTCCACTACATAGCAGATAAAGGTGATATAGTAAAAATATTGTTTTTAATACAGGAAAAAATAAAATATTCAATTGAGGTACTATTTAAGCAGAAATCTAAATGAAGTCATATATGCCCCACATGAAGAGTTGTAGGGAAAAAAAACAAAATGAAATATTATAAGTTACTTTACAAGAAATTAAAAAAACTTAGTATCAATAATAATAAATCTTGAAACTAAATTGTTTTTAACAATATTTCATAATGCATAGCTAATATAAAAGTTTATAATTTTCTGTTCTTAACAGCATGGGTCCACCCTGTTACTACTTTATATAGAGGTTTTAATCAAATAATATATTTTCAGTAAAATTGTTTTCAGTAACTATGTGGTGAATCATGTTTCTTTCTTTCCCTTGACTCTGTTTATGTTCTTTACTATGCACATTGATTTGTGTATGTTGAGCCTTATATTCCAACAGAAACTATCGGCGAATAGAAGAGAAGGATCAGCTGTATTCTTGAGCTTTCTGATTTCTGGCAGAGGTACAAACAACATCTTTAAACAAATAGTTCTGGGAAGAATGGATTTCCATTTCCTGTCTCCTACTCTGCATGTAACTACGATGAAAGTTAATGTAAGCCTTAAAACAAATGCTGCTAACAGAGGGAGATACAGGATTATCATGCCAGGATAAACACAAAGGCAATTACTTTTAGAAGAGCCATAAATCAGTCCAGGAAATAACAGCAAGAAATCACAAAGGCACTGAATAGATTCAAAAGCATGGCAAACTGGATAATAGGTGAAGAAACAGTCCGTACACTGAGAGAAAAATCTTTGTCATCTATTCATCCAACAGTGGACCAATATGTAAATGGTATAAAGAGAACTAAAGAAATTATACACACAAATACAAACAATTCATACATTATGGAGGAAAGAGTCAGCATGGGCTTTAAGGATACATAAATGGTCAGTAAATAAATTAAATGTTAAACATCTTTTGTTACTTGGAATATGCAATTCAAAAACTTCACTGTTCACAACACCTTTCTATTACAGTTTCTGAATCTACACTATTGTTGAATGACTCTAAGATGTCAATATCTTTTTGAAATCAAGTGACAAAATTGAAACTGTATTAAGAAGGCTAGCATATGAAATTACTGTTCAATACTGATTATTTGGAAAACAGCATATACATATCTTCATTATCAAGCAGGAAATATTTTCAACAAACAAGGCAATATTTTATGGGAAACTGACATACTATCTTAGGAAAACTAGAGCTTTTATGACAATTCTTATTCTAGGAATGAATATTTTGGGGCTTTTTATTTATATTTTATTTTAATTATCCATAACTATAATTGTTCTTGGCTGTATTTTGAGCATAACTGTGAAATGTTTGGAATCTACATCTAGAAATAATATACAAATAAGTCAAATTGTTCAAAGTGATAATTCATTAATAATGTATATGCATTCTATTTCCAAACAATGAATTCATTCAACATAATTTCTACCTCGGTTTTGTGCTCTCTGAGAAATAGATTTCATCATATTCCAGAGGACTCTTCCTACACACTTATTATAATTTCTTAAACTTAATTCAAACTCTAACATGCACTCAAAATATTCTCCTTAAAGTCTTTTCTGCATCCTTTATTTTATTTCAGCTAATGGTTATCAACATTTAAATATAACACTTTAAAAACTGCTCTCCAGTTTAGAATTCCAAGCTTACTATACTTATTTTGTAAAATGTATCTAGTGTATGAATCTAAAGACCACCATATGTGACCAAAATTAGACAATAAAATTGCAAGCTCTCACAAATTTGGAAAGGAAGTATAGTAATGAATGACATTTCTAGAATGATATGAGAATAAATTTATCATTGGAGTCTAAATATGGTAATTTTATCAAGACTAGGAAAGAATGAAAAAAAGGCATTTAAAGAAAATGAGGATTTTTTTTTTAGACTGAATAGGTTGGATTCTGAACTTTAATGCAAATATAAATGAGACTATTCAGAATGCTACTAAACTTTTAGAATTTGAACAGAAAATTAAAGATTTATGGAAAGCCCTTTGACTGCATGAACTTGAGTAAACAACAGACATGAGCATGTCTTAGAAACAACCAAAATTTAAAACAAGCAACAAGATGCTTGGTATTTTAAACTGTCATGTGTAGTAACAGGTGCTATTGAGGAAGGCCTAGAGGCATAGCTTTGGGGTCTCAGGACCCTGAGCAGGGCATGGTCAGCCCCCATTGAGAACCTTGTAACACATGGATCTTCTTTCCTGTTTTGTTCCTGTGTTCTCAGGAAACAGATTGACTGTCCTGTATGGAACAGTTCCA
Source organism: Phyllotis vaccarum (assembly GCA_033318265.1). Lineage (NCBI taxonomy): Eukaryota > Metazoa > Chordata > Mammalia > Rodentia > Cricetidae > Phyllotis > Phyllotis vaccarum. The sequence continues at coordinate 10,952,683 of JARWLC010000012.1, read as the reverse complement.
CTCTCCAAGAGTTGGCTTAAGGTTCAGTTTGTATCAGTGAGAGTTTATATAACCCTTTATAAATATTAGTCCTTTATATGATCAATTGCAAGTGAATAATTCTGTAATCATATTTTTTCATATTAAAATAATCTAATTGTTATAGACTGTAATCCATGTAAAAGCTCTTGGAGGTTATAGGGCCTATGAAGACCCTAGTATTGTTATACTAATAAATGGTTATCCTGCTAGGTTGCCTTCTAGATATTTATGGTTATAGACTGAAACCTGGACTGCTCTCAGCTTCAGGCAGAAAAGCTTCTTTTTGTAGTAGAAAGCAATCAGTAGCAAGATGCAAAACTGAGCAAAATGATGAGAGTTGAGTGCTCATCACTAAATGGGAAATCTATATTAATCCCCCTCGGGGACTCTGGAAGCACTGTGTAAGCAGAGTCAGAAATAGCTAACGTAAGACCTGGGAAGGGGTGCTATTTAATACTGTCTTCTGGATGTGGCACAACTTTTGCCATCACAGGAATGTTCCTAGCAACATAACTCATAGTAGCCAAGACATGAAGACAACTGAAATACCTGTGGTCAGAGGCAGAATAAACACACATTGTACATAAGATGCAATGTTAGTAATTCATAAAAATAAAGAACTATGAGAGAATTATGTGTGATAATAGCATAGATAAACTTGCAAAAGTGATCTCTTGAGGGAAAGGGTTAATGCATTAAAGGTCGCAGATAGTATGGTGACACCAACAAGAAATATCAAAATTAGAAGATCTCTAAATGAAATTTGTAAATTTAAAGCAGGGTATGGAAATTAATTATTTAAAAATGCATGTGAACACCGTAAAGGGAATAGAATTAGATAGAGCTGAATAAAAATGTTGTTTCCATCATTCATGCATGAAGTTTAATGAAGTATATATAAAATAATTGGTTTTATATTCTGAAATTATCTCAACTACCAAATTGGTAAAAAGAAAAGTAGAACACAAGGAAGAATTGCAATCATGAAGCCCTGCAGTTTTAACAGACTAATGGGATTGCTATGCTACATATAATGGGAGCCTAGCAAAAAATCTGAAATTAATCACAGCAAAACAAAAGAGAGTGGTCATCTTATTAGTGGTAATGTAGGATATGTAAACACATTGTAAAAGGAGATCTGAGTTTAGTAGGACTAACTCAGGAAGGACTTTTAGAGGAGCATGGGTACACTCAGATTTTGGTATAAACTTTATTATATTTGACCTTCTGCAGAATATGAATGAATTTCTCTCAAAACTACCTACATTAAATAATTAATAATAATTTTGAACACATTAAATTTTAAATGTTCAAACTACAATAAGGTCATCTTCCTGTAAAATGTGCTTTAAAAATACATGGATTTACATAAAAAGTAGAGATTGAGAATTTTATACTTAGAGCACATATTAATACAAACAGATTTGAGTTAGAAAGTATCAAGCTGTTGCTTTATAGCCCACATATTTAAAATACGATTATCTGATATTGGTAGATAGGAAACTATTAGATAGTTAATGCATAATCTGTCAATATGACACTTTATTATAACTACCATTAATTAAATAATAAAGCAGACTAAAAATAATAATAAAATTCAGAGAGAAAGAAGTAATACCCATTAATTAGGCTTCTTAACTTATTCAAATCCCAAGCACATTTTCAAACTGAGCATGTTATACTTTAGTTTATTGCAAGATAATTTCATACAAGTTTTTATGTTGTCAAAAAAGTCCAAATTTCTGCTTATAGTCTCTCAAAAGTAGATAAATTTATGTGTGGTGATAGTTTGTTTAAATTTTATCTGTGTCAAAGTATTTAAACAAAGCTATTTACTGAAGGGTCATTCATCCACTAAGATAAAACTACTAAAATTAAATCCATGTGCTAATAACTAGAAGACAGTGAGAAAAACAGCTGCCAAGCTGTCACTTATGTGGCTTTATTTCCATATATAGAATAACTTAAGTCTTTGTAGATCTCATTATACAAAAGCATGATTGTAAATATTGGCTACTATAAAATTATAGCTGCAGAAGTTAAGACTTAGACTTTTAGTTCAAATTATGTTGCTTTTCTGTCATAAAAGAAAGCAAATGAATCAGGTACTTTTTGATTGATCAAGGTTTTGCCTTTGGACTCAAAATACTAGATCATGGAAATGATAAGGAGTTGAATCCAAAGTCCTTGATGCACTCAGTTTGCATGGACACCTTAGTGTTGCATGAATAAAAAGATTCAGGGACCATTTTGGCTGAAGATTATCATCCCATTAGTTTACATATGAGAATGCAAAACACCAATGGTACAGACCTGAGTCATGTTAGGGAACAGCATATGCTCCTGCCTTTCATGTACCAGTAAAAGTTGTATATAAATCTATATTTCCTGTGTTTTCTGACATAATACAACCACATTAGTTTAGTTGTCCTTTGTTCCCATAAATCTGTCCAGAAAAAAAATTAACAAGCAAAAAAACAAAACAAAACAAAACAAAACAAAAATACTCTTCTTTTTAAAATAATTTGGTGTGTGAAAACATTGTCTCTGATAGCTTATTTTCATTTAATTTCCTGAAGAATCAGCCAATGGCTCTGGAGAGTTGCATTTGCAACCAGTTAATCCAACAATTCCATTTCCTAATCTCAGAGAGTAGATAATCCTTAGAGGGAACCTTTTTACCTCTTGGTAAGCCCTGGCACTCACCTTCTGTTTATAGGCTGGCTCTAAATGCAATGTTTCCAGTCCCTCTTATTCAAGACAGAATTTATGGATCTGGTCCAAAGATCTCAATATTTCACCTGAAGATTTTTATTTTATTTTATTTTTTCATAAAAAATGTCATTTTTATCTATGTATCCCCTGATCTCTTCCTCCCTCCCAGTGCCTCCCAGTCAGTCTTCAGCCTCCCGTCTCCCTAAAGTTTCATATCCAATATACCTTTCAAATGACTAAGAAAAACTATACCTATAACTATCCAATCTGCAACTACATCAAAGAGCACAGAAGGATATATTTACTCAAGTAAACTAGAAGTACAAGCAACTTCCAAAATCTGGAAAGGACAGAGATGACACTTATCTGCCTGGACAGTCACCCAAAGTTCCTTTATAAAGTTGGGGCATCCATCTTCAGCCTACAGGCCCAGAGTCTCTTTTCATTTCAGTGAAGCAGGAAATCTGCTCTGCCCATTCTGGCACAGTTCATCAGTTGCTTCTCCCTGAGTTCTGAAGAATATCTGACAGTTTTCTCTGCAAAGCAGGAACCCGAAGGACCATCTCGGCTTGTTCTGCCAAAGTTCAGAGGTCACCTTCCTATGGAACCTGCATGTCCAGTTTAAACGGCATACTGTCAAGCAGTCAATATAAGAACAGGTTCATGTCCAGTGGCTAACCATTGACACAAAGAAACTAATCTCCATATGGAGTTTCTTCAATGCCCATTTTTCTCTTAAAGTAAATTAGTGCTGCCAGGAACAGATATGTCTCACTGACCTGAAAAGTCTAAGTTCTTAAAACATTTTAAATGCCATATTCTGTAGGTATGAGAAGTATTTGAAGGTTACCTATCTAATTGAATTATATCTTTGTATACCTAAAAAATTCTGACTAACGTAAGTTTGCTTATCATAGGTGACTATTAACCTGCATTTCTTAATTATACATTACAATTTAAATCAGTTACATGAATATCACACCTTAAACAAGAGTAGAAAAATACATACAGCATAACAAAATTGACCTTAAATTTGTATCAATAAACCAAAATTCATACCAATGTAAAACATTTTGAGATTAACAGCTAATTTTTGAATTAAATAAAATTCAATAATCTAATTTTTAAAAATAATTCATATACAATATCCCCCTTTCCTTCTTAGAAAGAGAATAAATATGACCTTTAACCATTCATAATGAAAACAAACATTTATAAGTAATATTTTTGGAATTTGGGCATAGTTTTCCATTACTACTTCCTGCTGATTACGGGCATTGAAAATCTCATGGGTTCTTGAGACTGAATCATAGTCTGTAGCCCTAAGGCTGATATGGCCATCTCTTTCCATCAGAGGCTTTTTCAGAGGGTCTTGGTTGATGAAACCGTATTTGCCTGGAAGCAATTCACAGGTTCTCATCTTCTGTGGAAACAAAAGCAGAACTCTTCCAAAGCAATAAATACTTATACACAAATTTCAAAATCAAGATACCTTTAAAACACATATTCTTGTTTAACTTATCAGCCTTTGCATTTGCAACCCATTGTCTTCCTGCAGTTAGCTCATTAACAGTTAAAAATTAAAAGAAGACACAATAACAACCAAAATCCATATTTGTTGTTTTTGTTACTCTATTTCTCTTTTTAAAAGACTTTCTCTACCTTCTTTCTTTTCTCTCTGAAGCCTTGTACATTTTACACACATTGTAACCCGTTTACAGGTTTTCTTTTTATCTGAGTCTGTTTTATTGTAAATTTTTAGTCTTCTTCCAACCAGAAGAGCTTTTATAATACTCACACTCTCTTAAAGTGCCACATGGTTTTTGGAGAAAAAGCTGAATCAGGAAGTTCTCTTAAAGGGGCCTTGTCTCTGTTCACTGCTAGCAAACAGAGCAGACCCAAGAAATGCTGCTACTAAAAATCTGACTTTGACTCTTGTTTCCCTTTTGTTCAAAATAAACAGAAACCTTAAATCAATCACATGCTACTGAGTCTTCTGTGAGACTTCAGGAACCAGCCTGGTTCCAGCTTACACTGCCTGCTGCCAGTCCACCATTTTGAATGGGGCCAGAACTCTGCGCTATCTCTGTAAAATGACCGGCTTCAGATACACAATTTGGAAGCTACTTTGGCTCAGTTTCTGGGCTCTAGAACCCTTTTTATTGTTTCTTGGGCTTTATTTGGGTGTTTGGCCCATGTTGGGAATCCATCTGTTACAATGAGGTTTCTTGGTTCCAGGTAGCCAGAAGTCCAGACCTCTTAGCCACACCTCTTGGCCACCTGCAACTGATCAGACCCCCAGGAACGATTCAGATGCTTATATTAAGTTCATGCTGTTTGGCTTATGGCTCAGGCACATTGCTAGCTATCTCTTACATCTTAACTCAACCCATTCTCATTAACCTGTCTGCCACATGGCCCATGGCGCACCTGTGTTCCTTACATGCTTCTTCTTGGGCGACTGGATCAGTCTGTTCTGACTCTTCCCATCCTTTCCTACCTATTCTGGCTCCCCACCTACTTCTTCTATGGTGCCTATCATGGGCTAAAACAGCTCCTTTATTTAAAGAACAATATTCACAGCATACAGAAAGATATTCCCCATCACAATTCATTGGGAAATTATTGATATTTAAACTAATGTAGTTGATTTTTAATAGTTAGCAGACAAAGAATTAACAATTTGGAGCAATCACATTGAGAAACTTAAAACATATGCTGCAAACAGAAATGATTGCTTTCTAGTTCTCTGAAAGCAAATCTGTTCTTGGTAAATCTGAGCTAACAGAACAAATGCTTTTCTTGGTCAAAAGCCTTATGTAGTATTTCAAACTTCTCCTGTGATAACCCACCCATAGCACCACATATGACCCTCTCTTCTTTAAAGCTAATTCTAGCATTCTATTTTGCTGATGAGCCTTGAAATAACCTCAAACGGCTCTAAGGGCTTGATCCCATCCACACTTTGGTTCTTCAAGTTGGGAAATTAAGGTGTCATGTTGTTGAGGGGGTGGATGGTGAGGGAAGAGTACTGAAAGAGATGACTGGAAAGGGTAAGCATTTAGGTGCCAGGTAAAAACCTAATGAAACTGTCCTAATTCTTCAAGGAATATGCCTGCTAAGACTCCCACAAGTAGTGGAAACAACCTTAACTGGCCATCTCATGTGTTCAGGTTGGTGATGCTTCATATGGTAACTGATGGGAAACAGATGCATAGGCTCACAACTGTAGTAGGAGGTTTCTGGCCCAGGCTTTCAAGCCTAGACTCAAGGTTTAGGCCCGCAGACCCACAGACCTGCAGAGACACACACAGATGCTTTCAATAGTTTTAGGCTGATCAGTCTCAGGCCCAGGCATATAACTTACTAGCTCTCTACCCTTCATCTAACCCATGACTCTTATCCTGTTCAGCCATGTGGCTCAGAACCTTTTCTTAGAGCAGCATAGTTGTCCTCTGCTTCTTCCGGCTTCTCTCTGGCATTCTGCTCTGTGCTTCCTGTTCTCAGAGTTTTCTTAGTCTCGTAGTCCTTCCCACACTTCCTGCCTGCCTTTTGCCAGTCAGTACATTTTATTAAACCAGTGGGTGGGACAATTATTTACAATGTAACAGCATAATCTCCCACACACAACCAAACATTAGGGAGAGTTTGAGAAATCCTGCAGAAGACAGAGTAGGGAGGAGGATTGTAGGAGCCAGATGAGTCAAGAATATCACAAGAAAAACCACAAAACAGTTAACATGGCTCATAGGAACTCACAAAACCAACAAAGGAACCTGCATGGCACCACCTAGGCCCTTTCTATATATGTGGCAGTTGTGTAGCTTGGTCCTCTTGTGGGACCCCTAGCAGTAAGAATAGGGATGTCTCTAATACTTTAGCCGCCTCTTGGAAACCTATTCCTCAAACTGGCTTGCCTTGCCCATCCTCAGTACAAAGGGAGGAACCTAGTCTTACCTCATTGATACACAGTTCTTTGTTGATACCCACGGGATGCCCTCTTCTTTCTGCATAGAAACGGGAGAAGTAGATAAAACACTGGTGACATTTACTATGACTTTAAGTTATGCACCAGAGCTATTATAATAAAAACAGAATAGCACTGGTACAAAAACAGATACACTGCTCAGTGTAAAAGAAGCGTGTGTATGTATGTACGTACATCACCAAAATTCTTCATAATAATAACATACAAGTATTTTATATAGTAGCTACTAAAAATTAAGGCTTTGCATTTGATGCAAAATTTTAATATTTATTTTCTTACATTATCGACTATTAATCAAATGTAGAATGAATTATGAGGGCATAAACTTCTGAGAAAATTTTGGAATGTGATGGAGCAATTCTTATTAGTGGTAAATATTTTCATTATTTTTTCAAATAATTCACATCTATTTTTATTTGTAGGAAAGATAAATATTTCAGTTACATAATCTGTAAAAGAAAGTTTAGTAAACCAAAATTATAATTTTTATAATACTAAAAATGTTTATAAAATTTTCAGTTTGAACTTAGGTTTAGTCATATATTAGAACTTAAAAATTAAACCTTTTTAATAATATTTTTCTTATGCGTGAATTTTCATTTGTATATGAAAATGTTTCTCAAAATCTGACTTTATTATTAGCAACATTAACAAAGCTGTCCCAATTTATGGAATAAATGATCATGTATCAAAAATGTATATAAAATATATTCATACATATACACAAGGACATATACACATTCCTTCCATGATTTTGAGAGAGAGAAGACAGAGGCAAGGAAGGGGACTGTAAGTGCCTTCATGGACAGCCAAAATGGCCAGCTCCATGATCAGTGAGGGTCTGTCTCAAAAAGTAAGTTGAACAATGATAGAAAAAGTAACATAAAATCAACATCTGGCCTCCAAATATGTCTGATTGGGTGAGTACATTTATACACATACATGCACACAGTTAAACAACATAAAGTTGACAACCAGAAATATATGTATGGGTATACCAGCATCTACACACACACACACACACACACACACACACACACACACACACACACTCACACACACACACACACACACACACACACACACACACACATTCTAAAAAGTGAACACAATTTTCAAGTGACTGGTTGCAGTTAAATTTGAAAAACTCTAATTTAATAATGATTGTTTTTAAAAAATACCATTTTTAAGATTAATTTTAAACTTACTTTAAAAGTAGCATCATAGTGTTACAATGTCACAAAATTGAACTTTTGGCTATTGATAGAAAGTATTCAATCATCAGCATTGATATTTCCCAGAATGAGGGAATATATATTATTTAAGATATACTATTTAAAACTCTTGTGTTGATTCATTGAAATGGAAACTGAAGTTTTTAGGCTCGTATACTTTAGATAAGACAACATTAATGACAAATGATAGTCTTGAAATTTTCAGATAATTTAAATGCAGTTTGCATTTTGCATGCTCACAGTCAATTCATTTTCCCCACTGCTATAGAGGTAAAAAAGTACATTACCAGCATCAGGCATCTTGATAAATTTTCAAACTGGAATTTACTAATTATAAAATATTTGATCTCAAAATTCATTTCTTTTCATGGTAGACTTGACAGTGAAATCTCTTATCTGTCACTTTTTTTCAGAAACATGTTACATTTCTTTTCTGTTTATATCTTCTGCACCCACAATCTATATATACATTGATTTCACTATTTTTAATTCTTTTCTGTCTTTTGGTGGAAAATATGCTATTGAAAACAAATAGATTTTTTAATGTATTAATGTAAGTCAATGTGGATCTTTAATCTATTAATGATATAAACTGGCACATTGAACTGAATTTATTCCTAGACACTTCATTTTCTTCCTCAGAATGAGATATAGGAAATCTTTCATGTAAATGCAAATACTAACATAATGATCACAGGGTTGTATTGCTTTTGTTAAAATATAAGAATTAGTTTTGGGTAGATTAGAACTATTACATTAGATGCAGTCTATTCGTGTTCACAATACTAGTTGTTCCAGGAAAGATAGTTTCAATCATTCTTTTTCTTTGTCATTTTTGTTTTTTGTGCCTGTGCTTCAGAAACAGAAACTTTTAAAGTAAATTTTATTTAAAAATAATAGGATGTATCATAATAATGGCACGATTTGTTGGGTAAATATCATTAGAAATTCTGAGTTTAACGTGGATAGAACACATTCAGCCAAATTCATTGGAAAACAGAATTTAATGAATATGAGTTGTAAATGCATTAAAGAACCACTTGAGAAATCATATAATTCTGAAAATGGTAAAATATTGATGAATGGTAGTATGTTAATATACAAAAAATACTCTAAACACTATGGTAAAATATATCTGATATAACAATGTTTGAGAAAAATGGTCTGATTTATAGCCATAACATTACATGTGTGCGTTAAGAGGACCTCAGTGAAGTCTGGGGCAGAAAAGAGTAACTACAAAAAATAGAAGCAGATATGATAAATATTATAGGTATTGATGAGTAAATAGTTAATCAAGGGTGCATTGGGAGGAAGGAGGGTAGGATGATCGGGGGGATACATTGATGGAGGTGACATTTTTTTAAAAATGAAAATAGAATAAAATAAGTTTTGAAAATAGAGTTCCCAAGATGGTCTGGATATAAAATAAATAAATTATATTTAAAAAAATAAAAAAAATGGTTAATAAGAGGTGAGACTTTGTTGGTAAATTTTGTCTCATTGGCAATTAATATAATCATAAATCAATTCAAATGTTCATTATTTAAAGACAAAACTTTCCCAGATCTCAGCAATATTTGTGGGGATGTTTCCAAAATAGATTGCATATAATTTAATAAACTGACTAAGCATGGATGCAGGTTTTTTTTATATATAGAACAAATGAGTGGAACAGGAAAGTAGAAGAGGGTGCTAATTCTCTTTTTACCTGAGCCTGACACTTAACCTGAGATATCTACCTTCTCCTGGTATTCCTAGAACTTAGGCCTTTGCATACAAACTGTGATTGACAACATGGTTTTTACAGGTCTGAGGCCTTTAAATAAAACTATCACTTAACTTGGGTCCTTCAACTGTTCACTACAGTCTTTCTTGGCCTCCAACATTACATAAACCAATTCTTCATAATAATTACACAGTTGGAATTAAAACAGTTAGAAGAAGCTTCAAAGCCTTTATAATTTTTTTTGTCACCGTGAAAAATTGCATGATAACACCATCTTAAATAAGCATTCATTTTGGTGTGAAGACACAGTTCATTAAGAAGGGAAGGTATGGATGCTGCTGTAGCTTAGTCTAGATCATCCTTCAGGCAGGAATCTTTGGGAGGAACTAGAATCTGTTATAATAATTAAGGCCTGTCCAAGTGACCCACTCCCATTACCTATGCCCTGGCAACTAATGCTTTCATAACCTCCCTAAACTGCACTAGTACATATAGACTAGGTGTTTAAACACATGAGTTCCAAAAGAATGCTTCATATTCAACCATAACAGTTATTGAGATGGGGTGAGGCAGTACTGAACCAAGTAAAATAACCTTTGGTAAGTTATAAATAATACCAAGAAACTTACTTTCTCTAATCTTTAAAGTAAAATAAATAATATGATCAATTTTATAGGATTATTGTGGGAAAAAGATAAACAGAATGAAAACTTTTATTAAGTTCACAATAAATGTTACTTTTTAACATTTTTGTTTTATTCACATGGTCATTATTCAATGCATAAAATGAAGACCCCTAGTAATGTGCCAAATACTGCTGAAATGTTATTTCAGAAAATATATTTAAGCAAAAAATAATGCGCATGGATTTTGTTGGGGGAAGATTGAAAGAGTAATTAATTATCATACCCTATGAATGTAAAGGAAGTCAAGCAGAGCAGAGGGGCAATTGTGTTATTGCCTGCCACAAATTGTGTTAACAAGGTATGCAGTTCAAGGTCATGCTGAACTACTAATGTCAGGAGGGTAACTTCATTTTTTTTTCTTTCCTCTTTTTTTCTCTTGGCACAAGGATGTAAAGTAACTAGTCACAGAGAAAAATTTAGTAGAATTCTTGATGAATTTCCTGTTGGAAACGCTCTTTATTTAAGAATCAGCAATTCTTAATCCAGGTAACTCAGAGTTAAAGTCTATACAGCGTCCCAACTGGGTCATGGAGAGTTATTAAATGGAAACATCCCTAATTCTAACCGATGGTTATAGGTTCATGTATTCTATCCATACAAAATAGTACCTACCAATTAATCATTTATCTTCTCTTGAATGTTGCTGTTCCATCAGTATATGATGCTATCATCAAGCAGAAGTAAGGTTATATATTTATTTAAATGTTTGTTCTATCTATCATGCAGGTAGTTTCTAAATGGTGGAGTTTATAATAGAAATAGAAAAAGTCTTGTTCATATGCTCATCATAACATCTTTTTCTATAAAGTGGAAGTTGTCTGTTCTGATGTTAGATGATATATGTCATCAGTTCACAAATTCCATATACTTTGTCCCTTGACCAGGCTGTCCATATAAGTAGGAAAGGCAAAATATCTGTAAAAACAGGTCATTCTCCTCCAGATTTCTTTGCCTCTTTTAGTGGTAGAAAAAGCTCAATAAAATGAACCAGTGAACTAAGTAATAAATATCTCTGAGACAGAGAAATTTTAGTAACTCACTGTATAGTTCTTTGAATCATAGATAGGTTTTCAGTTATTGTAGCACTGGTATTGTTGACTTTACTGGCTGGTCCTTTTGAGTCATCTGTAACAATACTATACAACTACTCTACTAAGGCAAACATTTGAAACCCTGGTGCTTGTTCATGTCAAGTCATATGTCATTGTTTCTACTTAGTTGGTCAATGCATCTTCATAGAATATTCTCCTTGGCTTTTGTTAAGATGGCCAGAATCATATATTCATTTTAGATATCCATACTCTGAAATTCTTAACTATAGTAGTCTACTATATTAGCTGTTAGCAATTAATTAGTCAACTACTCATTATTTCCATTGGATATAAAATAAAATATTTCAAATCAGTTTTCTTTTATATTATGTTTAATTCAGTTAAATGATATGTTATACTTTACTGGATCTCTGCTCACTGAAACTTTCTATAATATACAAGTTTGGACTGCAGTGGAAAGGTGAAGACTATAGTGTCTGCTATTGTACTCTATAGATTTATCAAGCTGAATTATCTGAATAATGGAATTCTTTATTTCTGTTGTTAATTGTAAGAGTTTTTTGGTTTTTTGGCTCCATTAGTATGAACTAAGGGAACTGTACTAGTAGAGTGGTAGTATATAACACAAAAACTTTTGTATAGTGGGTTAGTAATATTGACTTGGATCATGCCTGCTTTTAACATAAAGATCATTACACTTTATTGTCAAATTTTTATGTGTGTGTGCATTCATTTCGGGGATTGACTGTCTCATTATATTTTACAGATTGATTTCAAACTTGAGATCATTCCCCTTACAGTCTCAAACATGAGAGCAGCCCCCTTTACCCTCTGAGTCCTATGACTGCAAGAAAACATGACCCAGTATATTGCCATACTACCTTGAATGGCTTCTCCTGAGTTTGACTGATTATGTAACTTGATGTTTGGCAGAACCTATTAAAAAGTGATTGATTGTTATTAGACTCTACATCTAAAAACATATGAAACATACTAAAACCCATTCTATGATGTTTTTATCTGGTAGAAATACAAGCTGTTTCATTTTTTTTATACCAGTTAATTCTACACTGAGAATTGTAAAGATTGGCCTACAGATACCCGTTTCTGTAATAGTTTTAAATTTAATGCTATTTTAAATAGTTATTACTTAACTATTTGTTGATGCCATGTGTGATAAGGATATAGTAGTTGTACAAATTTCCAAGTCATGGCAAATACTCATATCTGACATTAATCAAAATCAATTGTTGACTCTGTCTGTTCAGCAATAGAATACACGCACACATACCATTTAGTCTGTCACACATCATTATGCGCATCTCTCCTATTTAATCATGTAAATTAAGTTTAAATAATCAACTTCAATCATAGGTGCTGTGTATCTCTGCTACTGTCACATTGATGATATTTTTTATTGAGTTTTAGTTTTAACCTTTTAAAATAAACTGTTTTCAATTTTGTTTTCACATGTGCTCTAAGAAGCCATTTTGTTCATCTGATCTTTACCACTGAAAAAGTAGATTGTCAAAAATATTTTAGTGCTGTTTCAGTTTTAAAAATAATCATGTAACAAATAGTAACATTATTATTCATAAAGAGTATTTGAAGATAGAAATGAATATGAATTAAGCAAAATTTTAATAGGATTTCCTAAGCCTTTGTAAGACATTCTGACCATAAAGACACACAAAAGAAAATAATTAAAAATAGTTCAAATAATTTTGGTGTACAATAATCAGTCCTTGAATAGAAACTGTATTACTTAACTTTTGTCAAATTAAATAAAATACCTACTTGCTTGTATATGCTATATAGAACAGGCAATTTTAAAATAAAATTAGTTAACTTCAGTAGACTAAAAATGATGAATAAATTTATTTAATTTCAAAATAATTTTAGATTACTTATTTTTAACTTTCTATATATTGTTATTAACTTTAATAAAATATCTTTGGATCAAGTCAAGATAAGATTAATTTTAGATATACACTTCTAATTTACTCTAAATTATAACTCTGCCTTAAAACACTGAAATTCAACCAATAGTAAGGCTGATAGAGAAAAAGTCATTTCTAGCAATTGCAAATGTATTAGATCATTGTGTGTACTGCACTATATATGATATAATCATTAAACAACATTGTTTTGCAAAATAATTATTCATGTATTCTAAGCATTACACATTTTTGTGTGATTTAAATGTTCAGACATTGCATGTTGATATTTTTCAACTAATTTTAGTACTTGTTCACATATGACACCTTTAAGCAATTTTAAAGGAAACATATGCATCCCAAAAGAACATATCTTCTCACCAAATGAGGCTTATAGTACCAGAAATGGGGTTAAAACAAATCAAGTTCTTGGACAAAGGAGTGCTGCACGAAACAATGAAACTCAAGGCCAGCTAATCAGAGAAAAGCTCAAATATCAAAGAGAGGAAACACCACAGTCAAATCTCTCCCAGCTGTCTTCCAGCTTCCTCAGCCTCTCTCCTGTGGCTTCTACTGCCTTAATCTGTCTTTCTGTGCCTGCCTTAAATATCCTTTTCATCCAGTTGTTGCACATGGAAGTTAAGATTAAAGGCTTGGCACCACCACTGCCTGCCTGGGAGCCTGGACTACCTCTGTAAAACTAAACTGGCCTCAAACTCAGATTTGCTGGGATTAAGGGTGTAGGTCACTCCTCCCTCATATTCCCTGTACTGGGATTAAAGGTATAAATCACCACTCCTGATCCTTCTGGGTTTACTGTGGGTAGATCCTTCTGAAATTTTAGACTTTTTAAATTAAATATGAAACGTATCCTCACCCATCCCCTTTTGCGTCAAAATTTAAAAAAGGTGATAGCGAGCATAAGAAAAACAATATACAATAGGTACAAAAATTATATACATTCTATCCAAACAATAAATGAATAATGTCCATTCATTAACAATTGACAACTCAAAGAAAACATTTAATCAATTATCCTATTTTGGTGAGTCCAAAGAATTATACCTGATTCACTTTCTATCTAACTTATATTACTAACTAAAAACTATAATTTTCATATCTCTCAAACATATAAAACTTTAACTTTGAAATTTCTTTTCTAAAACTGTCAATAAAAAACTATAACTATCTCATCTTCAATTACCTCAGAGACTGAAGAAAGAAATAATATTAACTAATTAAATAGCATGGGCAAGCAAGCAACTTCCAAAAAAAAAAAGAAAAAATGAAACAACTGGCTGCCAGGACAGTCATCCAAGTTTCATTCTGTTACATTAAAGCATTCTTCTTTGGCCTACAGGCCTAACATGTCTGACAGACTTTTCTTTGAAGCAGGATATTCTCAAAGACCTTGCTACTCGTCTTGGCAATTCTTTTGTGTATGTGACTCCTGCTTGTCCATTTGAATATCATACTGCCAGCAGTCAAGGCAAGAGTACTTTCTTGCCCAATGGCTAACTTTTGTTACAAAGAAGCTGCATATGGAGTTTCTCTGATGTCCATAATCATCTCTGAAGTAGATTGATGCTACCAGGAGTATTTGTTCCATTGTTATAAAAATAATAAGAACCTATGTTATTAAATGCCGTATCTATGAATCTCTGAAGTGTTGGAAGGAGACCCTTTCATCTAAAATATATGTGTTTGATCTTGAAAACATATCTAATATGATTATGTTTGAATGTAATGTCTAACTACTAACTTGTATTACTTCATATCCTAATTAGTTGGTAATAAAAACATTCATGAACTAGCAATTTGTATTACATTGTTAATGAACTGAATAAGTATAATACCTTGAACAAGCATAGAGATATATGTACAGTAACAAATTAATCTCAATATACACAATTTGTATACAATATACAACAATCCAATTCAATGTAAAATATTTAAAATAGTAAATCCTTTTAAAAAGAAAATTCATGAATCTACCCTTTATAGCCTATCTGTATCTCCTTTCTTTTTTAAACAAGAATTTTGAATCTAATCTCTCTTATTTAACTTTTTCTAACCAAAATCAATAACAATTTTTAACCAGTCATCCTAAGCAATGACAATCATCCATAACCCACAGAAAGACCAAAAACCATCCATCCATCCCCTGGGGAATGTGGAAGCCATTTCTTAAATTTACTTCCTGCTGTCTGGGGGTGACAGCATCTTTGGGAGATCCTGAAAAGCAAAGTTTTGTTAATTATCAAGTCCTGAAATAAGTAGCTGTATCAGTCTCTATATAGCAGGAAAGTGAATCGCTTGTCACAAGTCCTGGCTATAGTAGTCTGTGAAGCTGGTTCATCTCAATGAACCACCTTGAAATAGTCCTGAGAAGTTTGTAGTCCAAATCTGATCTTTGGTTAGAGTTTGGGCCTCCATCTTCCTTTTGGATACTTCACGCTGTCATAGTTCACTGCAGAAAACAGATAAGAGACTAAAACCCAACACAATGTACAGCAAGCTAAATATATAACTATTTACTAAGCATAGGATTATTTATTCTTCTTTCTCATATGATGTGGCTCTTCTGATATGATACAGAGATTTTGTATTTATGTTTAACAAGTATGCTTGAGTTTAGAGGAGAGAGCCATGCTCCAGCTCTAAAGCCAGATTTAAATTATAATTAAAGTGGGACTTCAACTTACAAAAAATATATAGAGAGGTTAAATTTTAAGGTTTTACCCTATAGAGTATATTGGTACCAATAGGCCAAGTGTTCTTTTGCTTGTAAATTTTTCTGGATAGCCTCCCTTCTGCATTAGACGTCTAGATGTCCAAGGTCTTTTAACTTCTTAAAGGTGGGTATTTCCAGTTTTATGGAAAGACAAAATCAAAAGCCTGCTCCTACCCTTTGTTTTTTCTTTAAACTTAAAGAATTGTAGTATGGGTGGATGAGCCATCAGTTCTTATTTTAATGATGTTTCTCTCATTCAACTTGAGTCTTTATTAATTTTGATGGTATCCATAACTTTTCTTCACCTGTGGAAACAAAAGCAAAACCCCTTCCCCAAAACCCCTTCCTCCATTCAGAGGTCAGTACATCTTTGAAGTAGATGGGCTGATTAAATTCACTCCAATGCCTTTCAGCAGCTTTTGTTCCTTTATCATTAGCATTGAGAAATTCAAAGTTAATAAAGCATTATGTAGTCTATTTCTAGGGCCTTTTTTTTTACTCCTTTCTGTTTATTTAGCATATCCTTCAGAGTTCAGTTTGATTTCTCTATGACTGCTTGCCTGTAGGATTATGTGGTATACCTACAATATGCTTAATATTATAATAAGCACAAAATTGTTTTATTTTACTAGAGACATATGCCAGAGCATTCTCATACTTAATTTGTGCAGGTATTCCCATGATGGCCATAACTTCTCGCAAGTGTGATTACAGAATCAGAACTTTCTGAGTTCAAAGCAGTTGCCCATTGAAATCCTGAAAATGTATCTATTGTATGATGACATATCTTAATTTTCTAAATTCTGTAAAATGAAATACATCTATCTGCCAGATTTCATTTCTATGTATACCTTTAGAATTACTTCCTGCTGGCAATGGAGTTTGGTTACAGAAGGAACAGTTTGGAAACCTTTTTTAAAATTTCTTTTGGCTTGTTGCTGAGTGATAGAGAAATCTATTTTAATGCTTCAGTATTCACATGATGCTGTTTGTGAAACTCTGAGGCATCTAGCATATTTCCTATTAATAATTTATCTATTTTATCACCTTGCACTAAAGGACCCATATGGGATTGAATGTGTGTTATATAGAAGGGATGATTTCTAGTCCTGATTATTTCTTGTAACAATAAATAATGAAGTTAATTCTCTCTCATCATTAATATAATAAGCAGTTTCAATGTATAGAACAACTCTGCATACATAAAGTGACTATGTTAAGAGGTTCAGTAAAATCCATTAATACCAACATGATAGCATATAATTCTGACTTTTGAACAGAATTATAAGGGCTTTGAGCCACTTATATGATCTGATTTGTAACCTGCCTTTCCTGATTTGTTTACATCTGTATAAAATGTATGGGCTCCAGAAATTGGTTTATCTCATATAACACATGGAAGAATCCAATTTGCTTTCTTTATAATTTTAATTCTTTTGACTTGAGGATATTTGCTGTCAATATCGCACAAAAATTACTGCAGGATCTTTGCCAAGGTTCACTTTCTACCTAAAATTGGTCCATTTCTTCATTAGTTAAAGTACAACAATTTCTCCTGGGTCCATTCCTGTCAGTTGATGAAGTCTGAATATTCCTTTAAAAATCAATTCAGAAATCTTTCCCACATATGTCTTTAATTTCTTGATTAGTTTATGTGGAAGAAATATCCATTTCAATATAACATTTTCCCTTTGCATTAAAATTCCTGTAGGAGAATGCTTACAGTGCAAGATGACTAGAATGCAATTAAGGTCTGGATCCACACGATGTACATGTGCATCCTGTAATTTCTTTTCCTCCAAAGCCAATTCTTTCTCAGCTTCAGGTGACAATTCTCTCAGACTATTTAAGTCCTTATCACCATTTAAGGTTTTGAACAAATTATCCACTTCATCATTTTTAATTCCAATAGTGGGTTATAAATTGGCAATGCCTTTGAAAATCATTAAGTGTCTTCAGTCTATCTCTTCTGGTTTGTACCTTTTGAGGTCTGATTTTTGTTAGCCTATTTTGTAACCTAAATAATTAATGAAATTCCCTCTTTGCATTTTTTTCCAGTGCACTTTATAATCCTTAGACAGGTAATTTTTTTCACTCCTTCAAACATTTTTTTCTAAGATGTCAATATTTGAATCAGCCAACAAGATATTGTCAATATAATCATAAATTATATTGTGGGAATTTGTTATGTATTTCTTCTACCGACTTTTGTACAAAATACTGGCTCAGAGTGGGACTATTCAGCATTCCTTGAGGGAATATCTTCCACTGATACCTCTTTACAGATCAAGAATTATTCTTAGTGGGCACTGTAAAGGCAATTTTTTCTTTGTCTTGTTCTTATAAAAGTATTGTAAAGAAAAGTCTTTTAAATCAATAACTATAATAGATGTTCTTTAGGTAACAGAGAAGGCAAAGGAATCCCAGACTGTAGCAAGCCCATTGGCTGGATCACTTTGTTTATTGTCCTTAGGTCTGTTACCATTCCCCACTTTCCACATTTTGTTTTAATAATAAATACAAGAAATTTCCAAGGGCTGGTTGATTCTTCTATATGCTGAGCATTTAACTGCTCCTGTACCAGCTTCTCTAAGGCCTGAAATTTCTCCTTTGTTAAAGATTATTGATGAACGCACTTTCCTGTTAGTCATCTTAGAGGTAGTATTGTGGGTGTCTTTGAAATATCAGCAACTGTGGTGCCATGTTTCTATATAACCTGAATGATCTGTGACTATTTCTCATAATACCTCCTAATTTTTTTTCTGAAAACATATGCTAGTTTGTGATTTATTTCTGTGTTTTCTATTGTTGTAGTAAATCTCATCACCATAAATTTATAGCAATGTTAGCTACTCATGGCTTTAAAGTTCCTATCTGCCTTTCTGGTCCTATACACTCAAGCTATCTTGAAATCTGTTTTACCTGGGATAATGACCCATTTCCCCAAAACTGAACATTTACCTCCTGAAGGGGCCAATTTAGATGCCATGACTCTGATGAAATTATTGGTATATCTGCCCTTGTCTAATAAGTCTTCACTAATAACATCATTTATTTCTACTTTTAATTTTGGTCTTTGTTCATTGATAGAATTTTGCCAAAATATTCACTGTATAATATTCCCTGAGGTTTTTTTTTTTCCTTTTTCTATAGATTTTCTATCATTCAGTATAACATGTCTTTTAAAAATATGCTTTA
The DNA here is from genome assembly GCA_033318265.1 of Phyllotis vaccarum. Taxonomy (NCBI): domain Eukaryota; kingdom Metazoa; phylum Chordata; class Mammalia; order Rodentia; family Cricetidae; genus Phyllotis; species Phyllotis vaccarum. Next base: position 10,933,388 of record JARWLC010000012.1, on the reverse strand, counting down.
AGTTTTTAAATTGTTCTGGAAGGTGTTTAAAATCGCAAGGTAAAATTGGATGGGGTTTGATGTGGGGGCTTTTGATACCCCCCTTGGGGTATTTCCCAAGGGCAGAAATTTACCTTGTCTGTACTTTGTTGATCTGCACTCATTTATCCAATATCTTCCTTTTTCACACCTTCTGCATATCCAGAAGGGAGAAGCATACTCTTGGAATTATTCCTAACAAAAGGACTGTTTCCGGGAATGCCTTGTTTACAATCTCTTTTTATATGACCTTGCCTTACACAATTATAACATTTAACATTTTGACTTATTCTTATACCACTAGAAATAAGACTTTCTACCCAGTTATCATCACTCTCATAAGACTCGCAATTAATTGTCTCATAAATTCAATCCTTCAAGGGTGCCAAACTAGCTTTTAATGGTGTAAGTATATTTTATATTGTGTATTAGCATTTTCAAAAGGCAGCAATTAAATTATTATTTTCCTGCCTTCTAAGTCTGGTACCATTCTGTTAACACTGCAGTTAATCTGTGAAAAAAGTCTGTAAAAGTTTCTTTTGGGCTTTGAATTACTTTCATAAATAATTCAGTATTCTTTTCTATTTCTTCAATCTGATCCTAGGCATTTAAAGCTGCCATGTAACATATATCCAAAATATGTTCACTGTATAATGATTACCTTTCAATATCAGCATAATCACCTTCTCCAAAAATTTGGTTTTAGGACATTTCTATGCCTCTGGTCCTGCTTCTTTTGTCTATTGTTTTAGCCTCCTCCTTCCACCATGTTTTCCACTGTAAAAGTCATCCACCCTCTTAAACAGCAGTAATGGTATCTAACCAATGTTTAGGAATGATCTAGTTATAAGATAATCAGCTATTTAGCATTTGTTTTACAAATGGTGAGTGCATCCCATATGTCACAATTGCTTCTTTTCCTCTCCTTAATTCTAGCATTTGTGCCAGAGCTCAACTAGCTACTCTATCATATTTATCATTGTTCAAGTTTTTAAATGTTACCAGATATATATTAATGTTGGCCTTTCGTGTAATTTTAGATGACTTTGATGAAATTGGTTTTTTATAGTCCTCTGTTTAAGTTTGAAAATCTTTGTGTTCTTTCTTTTTCTGCCAAAGTTCAGAGGTCACCTTCTTATGGAACCTGCATATCCAGTTTAAACAGCATACTGTCAAGTAGTCAATATAAGAACAGGTTCTTGTCCAGTGGCTAATCATTGCCATAAAGAGAGTAGACTCCATATAGAGTTTCTTTGATGCCCATTTTTCTCTTGAAGAAGATTGGTGCTGCCAGGAGCAGACCTGTCTCACTGTCTAGAAAAGTCTAAGTTCTTAAAACATTTTAAATGCCATATTCTGTAGGTCTTAGAAGTATTTGAAAATTACCTACCTAATTGAAATATATTTTTGTATACCTAAAAATCCTAACTAACCTAACTATAAATTTGATTATCAAAGGTGACTATTAGCCTTCATTTCTTAATTATACATTACAATTTTAAATCAGTTACATGAACATCATGCCTTAAACTAGAATAGAAAAATACATACAGCATAACAAAATTGAGCTTAAATTTGTATCAATACACCAATATCCATACCAATGTAAAACATTTCAAGATTAACAACTGATTTTCTGATCTAAGTAAATTAAGTAATCTAATTTTTTAAAAATCATTTATATACCATATCCCCCTTTTCTTCTTAGAAAGAGATTAACTATGACCATTAACCATTTATAATGAAAACAAACATTTAGAAACAATATTTGGGGAATTTGGACATAGTTTTCTATTACTAATTCCTGCTGATTAAGGGACATTGAAAATCTCACAGATTGTTGAGACTGGATCATAATCTGCAGTCTTGAAGCTGATATGGCCATCTCTTCCAATCAGAGATTTTTTCAGGGGGTCTTGGTTGATGAATCTATATTTGCCTGGAAGCAATCCACAGGTTCTCATTTTCTGTGGAAAAAAAAAGCAGAACTCTTGCAAAGCAATAAATCCTTAGACACAATTTTCAAAATCAAAATACCTTTAAAATATATATTCTTGTTTAACTTAGTAGCCTTTGCATTTGCAATCCATTGTCTTTCTGCAGTTAGCTCATTAACAGTTAAAAAATTAAAAGAGAACACAATAATAACCAAAATCCAGATTTTGTGTTTATTTTCCATCTTTACATGGCTTATCATATTTTTATTACTCTTTTTCTCTTTTTAAAGACTTTATCTTCTCTCTTTTCTCTCTGAAGACTATGTACCTTCTCTCTTTTCTCTCTGAAGACTATGTACCTTTTACATACATTGTAAACCATTTACAGGTTTTTTTTGTTCAGAATCTGTTTTATTGTGAATCCTTAATCATCTTCTAACCATAAGAGCTTTTAAAATACACTCTCTTAAAGAGCTGCATAGTTTTTTGCAGATAAGGCTGAATCAGTAAGTTCTCTTAAAGGGACCCTGTCTCTCTTCGTGGTCAGCAAATAGAGCACACCCAAGAAAATGCTGCTACTAAGAAACCGTCTTTGTTTTCTTTTTGTTGAAAATAAACAGAAATATAAGATCAATCACATGCTACTGAGTCTTCTGTAAGAATTCAAGAACTGGCCTGATTGCAGCTTACACTCCCTGCCGCCAGTCCACTGGTACCATTTTGAATGTGACCCAGACACCACGCTTTCTTTGTACAATTTGTACACACAATTTGGAAGCTGCCTTGGCTCAGTTTCTGTGATATAGAACCCTTTCTAATCTTTCTCAGGCTTTAAGTGGATATTGGATCCATGTTGGACACCATCTGTTGTAGTTGGGGTTTCTCAGTCCCGGGTGGCCAGAGGCCCAGACCCACAGACCTGCTGCCCAAGATCCCTTAGTACTCCGCCACCGCTCAGGCCCCAGAAATACTCAGATGCTTATATTAACTTTATGCTGTTTGGTCTATGGCTTAGGCACATTGCTAGCTAGCTTGTACATCTTAAATCAACCCATTTCTATTAATCTATCTGCCACATGGCTCATGGCTCAGGCTCACCTGTGTTCCGGTGACTTGCTCGATCTGTCTGTGACTCCACCCTTCTTCCCCTACCTATGCTCTGATTTTTCCTCTTGTGCCTGTCATGGCCCAAAACATCTCCTTTATTTAAAGACTGAGATTCACAGCATATAGAAAGGCATTCCAATATCAAGATTTCTCCTATATAATTCACAAATTGGGAAAATTGGAAAACTGGAAGATGTAGATAGTTGGTTGTGACTGCTTATGTATAGAGACTTGTAGCAATCAGTTATAGATCAAAGAATGCTAATGCAAACCAATGTCTGTGGCCATATTTTGATGATATCATAATAGATTGAAAGTATTTTAGTCACTATATTTCTCATCTATAGCATTTTTAAAAAGTAGAAATAGAAGCCTGGATCATAGCTCAGTCATTAACTTTCTGTACAAGTGGAGGATCTTTATTTGATTCTCTGGACCAAAGTAAAAAGACAAGCTTGGAGGGGGGATGAATTGTAATCTCATCACTGGAGAGCAAGAAACAGGTAGATCCTTAGCTGTCAAACTGAGATATCTTTGAGTACCAGGATAATGAAAGATTATCCAAGAATTGGGGATAGCACCTGAGGAAAAACATCTGGGGAATTGTATGTGATCTCCACATGCAGAACCTCTGCATAAGCATACACACACACACACACACACACACACACACACACACACACACACACACACAAACATACACACTCACACACGTACACACACACACACACACAAAATAATAAAGGTATAGATAGTTAATGCTACATATTTTTCAATCAGATTACCTTGGAAAATATTTGAAATGTGTTAAACCTCTTTCAGTAATAATGAAACTTCCATCAATCTTTTTTGAAACAAATTAGATGCTAGTGAGTATATTGATTAGGCATCTGGAAAAGAAAATAACAATTGATTAGAAAGTAGATATTATTATAATGTATAACTTGCCTTGGGAAGCAAAGAGCATAAAGCTGTATATTATTGTGTGTATCTCTATTTTACTGTAAGTTCATAAGTAGTAATGCATTGATCATAGTAGATGAATCTAGATTTTTCTTCATATATTAAGGAACAAGAGGTTTGGAATCTGCATATTATATATGCTATCTTTGTAGAAAAATATTTCATGGTTAGTGAATATGATATTTCTATTTTCAAACCTTTCATTTCAATTTACTAAAAAGGATACATAATTTGCAAAATGGATTTTAGAAATACGTCCTAAAAGGTTTCCAGTGTAAGCCATTATTGTTGTCTACATCAATGCAATATATACCTCTCCCTCTGATGTTACATTATAAGCAATAATTTAAAATTGTTTGTTATTAGAAAATTAGGATTAAAATTAACATACAGAATTGTAGCCTCTCTATATCATTTGATTAGTAATATATACATAATTAAGGTACCTACTTGCTATCAACTTTGTAAAACAATAAATTTATTTTGATTTAAGAGATATAACAGTATTATTACATTGTCAAAATAGATTCCTCTTCTAAGAATAACTGAAATAGAGATTTTTTTAACAAATTGGTGTATTATACTTCTTTGATGACAGAGAAAACATTATACCAAAGAACTTACATTATATTAGAATCTTATTTTTGCAGACCCTCCAGTAGTTTTGTTTAAACAGATGTACCACAGATGTAGAGACATCTGGTGCATCTCAAAATTCTGCCATGGCGTACTCTGACCAGAACTGTGCACTTACTGACATCTAATTATTAAGTAAGAATCCTTCCCTGGAAGAAGTTAATACATTGTTTTAAATGATATTACTATTTTCTTTTTCTTTATTTCTAATAAGTACATTCATGTGTGTTCACTAGAAATAGCTTGGTACCCTTGGTTACTTTCTATTTGTTTTGGAAATTGTCATACAGTTCTCATTGGCCTGTATGTAATGTAGACAGCTACTCAAGTACAAGATGATTTCAATCTTTTTCTTTCTTTTTTTTTTCAAGAGTTCATTTAAATCACAAAAATTGTTTCTCAATCGTTCATGCTAAAAATACTAATTCATCAAGTTCTTAAGGCTTGCATTTTCCTGGCATAGGTTTCAGATATCTCAGAAATGACTGAAATTTCTTTTTATATTGTGACAAACATAGGCTGGTTTTTAACTGACTCCTCTCATTAAGATAAGCATGTAGCACACCATATACATTACCTACATTATATAACTTTATGCATTTGTGACTGTAAGTTTTTTGAGCATACAGGTAAGATGAAATTGTGAATTTAAAAATTATATACTCAAATGTTTAAGTTTTATTTTAATGTGTATTTAACGCACTTCACTGAAAAAAAAATTCTGCAATTTCCATGTAAACTAGATCTCCATTTTTATGAGCCAGGAGACATTTGTTAGACTAAGGAAGTAGCTTATAAAGCTAAAAGTCAAAAAGTCTATAATTTTTACCTGAATCAGAGAAAATTAATAAGATTTGTAATACTTGACAAAGTGTTCAGAAAGTAGATTGTATCATTGCATTTAGTATTGGGAAGTACAGATTTCTCGGTAATGAATGAGTAGAGGTTGCATAACTCCAGGGATCATGCTCGCTCTGTGGGAAGTTGTAAAACTCATCTAATATTTATCAATTTGTGTACTGTAAAGAAACCAATCTAGAATCATTATACTATGCAGACAGTGTTGGTTGAAAATAGAAAAGCAAGACAAAGAAATGTAATGAAATTGAGGTCTTCATCCAGTGAGGCTTAGCCCTCTCCTTCAGGCTTGTCAGCGATCTGTTTATTTTTTCTGGCTATCCTCACATTTCGATTGAAGTAAGTTTGTTTTCAATACACCATGAAATACTCTGATCATCTGGCTTTTGTTTACTTGCTTTTTTATTCCCTTTAAAACAGGCATTTCTTCTCCCAAAGAGTGTATTTTTATTTGAATTTAAACTCAGCCCAAACATCTACATTTTAATCAGGTCATACTAATTTGAAATATTAACTCTGGCTCAGCAGATCATGAGCACTTCTCCTGCTTGTGAATCAATAAACAAAAGCTGAGAGTTTATACTGTATCTATACTGTTCAAAAACACTGTGACAGAAAGTTCTGAGCTCTAAATATTCTATTCCATAAATGTTTTCCATGGCAAACTTTTGCTGAAAATAGACTGCTTCCACATCTAACACTAAGATTCTTTCAATGTTGCACTACAGAGGTCTAGAAACTCTAAAAGCAGTTTGCACAGCAGTCACTCCACAGTGAGCTTCTAACTGCTTCTCCACAGAGGCCAAGCCATCTTCAGGTTTCCAACCAGGATATTTTCAATGACTTCCTCTTTTAACAGCTGTTAAATGCTTTAATGGCTGCAATAGCATATGCCAGGGCTTCTCCAGATATCTTAGCACAGTGGTAGAACTCTTCCTACTAACAGACAATGAAAGAGAAAGGCTGACATAACTTCTGTAAAAAAATTTTAATCTGTGGTTTGTTGTAGATAGACTTTTAGGGATCCAGATGGACAATCTCCTGCTTACCAAGTTTGTTTTCATCTCTGCATGAGTACCAGTTTTAATTAACTCTTTCTTTCTTATTATGACTTCATTTTAGTTTCAAACTTGAGTCTCTGTCTGTCTCTCTCCATTTCTCTTCTTCCATTCCCTCCCCCAACAAATATTTAATGACCGATTTGCTCTGGGTGCTCATTCCTACAAACATGACATTTCCATCCCTCGAGTCTTCCCCAATACCAACAATGTGCTGTGATTTCACACTTCAATAAAGAAGGACACATTTTGGTAGGATTAAACCTCATGGAAAGATACCTTAGTGAAATTATGAAGCAATTTGTTTCTGAAAGGCTTTTGAACATAATGCCTGTGTGCAGAAATGCACCTTGAGTGGTCTTCTGTTGATAAATTAAGAGATGAATTGTGAGCGGACAATTTTTGTCTTGTTGAATTCAGAAAGAGAAGCAAAAATGTAAATGTACTACAAGGTACTAAACAAAAGTGTCATGCGTGACAGCCTGCTACAGAGACTGCTTAATGAAAGGTGTAATGATGAAGATTCATTTTATTATTTTTTCATTACGTGGAGCAGACAATGTTTAAGGGAGAAATTTTCTTTTGTCCCGTAGTTTGAGTGATAGATGTTTGGTGGGTAAATTACTATAGTGTTTGTCACTGAAAAGAAACTCTAAGCCTCTTAAATCAGGGGCAAAGCATCCATCTTATTTTATGGTACTACAAACACATTTTATTTACATGGTTTACCTAAACACAGGCCAATAAAGTAAGTTTTGGCTGGTTTTATCAACAAAGTTATGGAAACTGATAGTCTAATCAAATAGAAAATGATTTCTTAATTCTTAAATAAAATGGCGAGTCAGCTGTGTTCATTGCACTGCATACTTACTAGTGGAAGTGTTATTACTCATGCCTGTGCTAAACAAATAATAAAGGCATAAAGATTAACAATTATTGTAACTTAAAGTTAATTTACTTAGTGGTGATGGGAGAATTATTGCTTGTTAACTGTGCTAGTCAATCAAAGCTCTACATTTGAAGGTCCATACCCTACCTTTCAATTAACTGAAATTCAATGTATTAGCTCTTTGGGAATTTTGTGTAACATAATTGATTGTATCCATTCTTTTCTCTCCTCTCCTTGAGCTCTCACTCAACTTAGTTCATCCTTTATTATTATCATTTTCAAGACACATCAAGAATAGGTGGCATAGCCTAAATAATCCTGGTTGTTGGCTTTCCACTTGAATGCAATCAGCTTACCAGGGACCACGTGATAAGGTAAAGTGACTTTTCTTTTTTCAGCAGCTTCCACACGTATGTCATACTGTAACGTTAGCTGGCTTCAATTTGCTCAGGTCTCATACAAGCTGTCCTACCTGCTGTTAACTTGTACATGCAACTGACTTTCTGTGTCTGGAAAACATTGTATCATTTTATTTATGCAACTCGGCTGTTACAATTTTCTTTTCTATCTTTCCACAATGGTACATCCACAATGAAAGTCAGTCTAAATGTTCCTAAAGCTGTACATAATCTATCACATGCTCTAGCTATACTGTTTATGGTTATATAATCAAAAGAATTTATATCTTATTATAGATTTACCATCTCATCCATCTTGCTGGATGCTCTATTAACAATGGCCAGGAAACAGAAACTAATTTGCTGTTTATCTACTGATGAATGGATAATAAAATGTGGAACATTTATATAATGGGATGTTACTTAACAGTTAAGGAAAGAAAAATTTGGAAGTTTATTAAAAAAAAACAATATTGGAAGTATTTATTTTGAGTGAGGAAACCCAAACCCATAGGAGACAAATTTGTATGCCTTCTCATATTTATGGATGTTAATTTTTGTTTTTCATGTGGATGAAATTTCATGTATTTAGAGAAGGGAATCTTTAAAGGCAAAGTAATAGAACACTGCAATATAATGGGTTATAAGGTAATAGAAACATACAGTTTATGTTTTTGTTTTGAGCTATTCTTGATTGCAATGCATAGCAAGATCTAATTCAACAGCTTTATTAATTATATTTTATATAATTTTAATTTTAGCTTACATATAATGTTAATGAGTCATTGAAAAGCATGATATTTATACATTTCTTGTAGCTTAAGATAAAATATGACTTCTAATTTAATTTTTTATCTAATCTGATGCACACAAAATAAACCTTCTTTATCATTCTTTAATGCCCTTTTTCACTACTTTCTAATCTTTCATGATCATCCTATTAAATAAATAAAATAAATATTACTAGTATGTTGAATTCCTCATAGCTTAGCCTCATATACAATAAACATAAATATCATAATTATATGCAAATACATACATTTCTATTTAGTTTTTTATTTGTTTATAGTTTTATGAGACTACATAAAGAAAAAACACCTTTGTGATTTCTAAATTCTTCTATAATAAAATTTTATTGAAGATACATATATCTATAATAATATTAAACTTTAAATAATTAATGTTCTGATACATTTTATGTAAACTGCTATGGACTCAACATTAAATACTTAAGACTGCACTTGATTCATCTAGGCTAGAGTGCTATCTATATCAACTTCAATCTCCATGTGTCTGGTGTGTGTCCCAGAGATAGAGTGCTTTTTGAGAATTCTAGGAGCCTTGTATTCTTTTTTAACATCACAGAAAAATAAAACAAGTTTCCATTTTCCTAACCATTTTAATTTAAACCTACCTTCTTTTACCAAAAATGCCAACAATCAGGTTTATATCATGTATGGATGCTATACTTTACTGTAGAGACCTGGTACTGTTACAAAATACAGTATTGGTATACTGTATTTTACATTAAATTAAATTGGTATCTTTGAGTTTATTACTTGAATGCCCAGCATACAATATATTAATTTGTCTGATATATATATTTTATATAAAATGCACTATTTTTTCCTCCTAGAGAGAACTAAAACTGAATCCAAATATGCAAATCCATAGTGAAAAGAGAGCTAAGAAGTCTCAGAATTCTCTTATCTACTTTATTCTGCTGTTAACTGTTCATTCTTAAGCAGATATTGCTTCCCATAAATCATACAACTGCTGCTCTGAAACATAACTAAAAATAATGTATAAATAGAAAATAGGTAAAGATGCAGTAGGGAAAAAATCTAGACATATTAGACATATGCACAAAATCTGTCCATGTAACAGTGTGCATTTGTGTGTGTGTGTGTGTTTGTGTTTGTAAATTACACAAGAAGATGATTGACAATGTTACAAGAATTACGTAGTAATCAAATGCATTAATAGAAAGGTAAGCTTTGCCTGAATCTGTCCATTGTTCATACTATTTTGTCATGTCTCTTTATGTGTAACTTCTGAAGTGACATTGTTGGCAATCTCTGTGAGATTTCTACTTCTGCTCTCTGCTTTCCTTAGTTTGGTTACATGAACTCTTAAAATTACAGATTCTATTATGATATGTGATATTATTTTTTAAATATTTTGGTAACATTTTAATGGGAAAATTTTCAATTCCATTTGTGAAACAGTTTTTCCAAATTCATTAATCAGCTGCCTAACTTCAAGCCTAGGAGTTATTCTTGCAGTTAATCTTTGTTTTGTACTAGTGACATTTGTCTCAATGCAGTGATTTAAAAATTTTGCAAAGGTTAACCTTATAAGACTTTGTTCTACAATGTGCCTATTTTGTGTTCACTAAGAATACTAAATATGCACTGTACCACAGAACTACATCCTCCTTAAACACATTCACAACTTCAACCCTCAAATCCTCATATTTTAGTCATGGGATATATTACTTTAGAATAGAAATTGATTCCAGAAGGTTTTTCTCTGTAACACCTTTCTTATTTCCAGGATCTTATTTTTGTTTCTTACTCATTAACGTTAGGACTTAATGTTGATCTATCTCTGTGATTAAATAAGGGACAGAATCTTTTACAGTTTCTGACCACCGGATTTAGAGAGCCATGTCCGCCAAAGTTAGCATATTATCTCATATTCTAAGCCAGTCAACTTACATTTGAACTTATTTCTTTGATTAAAAATAGTAGCTTCTCAAATGTCTTTAGAGACATGGCTAAGCTCTTCTGCTGTTTTTGTAGCCATGAGTACTGTTCCCTAAACAGTCTTGAACTAACTCTGAAAAACATCACCCCATTATTGAAGGTATAAATAATCCTTATCCGTTTTGATCTTTGGGATTGAATTAATCAATTAAGGTTGATCTTAAGGTAGATTGACCTTGGACTCATTCACTATTCATGTCACCATGGTAATGATCAGCTAGAATGCCTTCAAACACAACCTCTTTCTCAGTATTCAAATTAAATGTCAGTGTTTGACAGAATGAGATAGTATCCATGCTGTAACTGTAGCATTAGCTGTGCTCTATAGCCACATATCGTTGATAATAAAGACAATATTTTTCTTCCTGCCCCATGGATATGTCTCCGTTAGATTCTCAGCCTAGTCAGGAGCCAGGAATGATAGTCTCCGATTTCTTTCAATTACCAAAATACAAAATCAAATTAGAAAAATATTTAAACAAACTTTCAGAAGACATGGAGTATTAATTTCAATTACCCAGGTAACATTTTAAAGACAATCTCTTCCCGATAAATATGCATTATTATAAATAGAAGGGCTATAAAATTCACACATATTATGAAAGTAGGAGAACTGTATATTGTATTGAGAGCTACATACTCAGCATTGGTATAGAAAGTTATGAAAGATTTGTGACAGCTATGGTAATTTCAAATTTATTCCATTATAAAGTGCTTTATACACTTTTCATGTTATTCATGCCATTTCTTTACCCCCAATGCATTCGATAATGATGTCATGAATAACGACACTTGGAAAGTGAAAGATTAAAAATGGAGGGACTGTAGCACTTCAAGCATAAAATGGTTTAATACCACAAGTAACTTTTAAACTTTGGTTTCTCTTCATTGAGTGATGTTTTGCTTTGTAATGCTTTATACATGAGCTTAGTTATTTTCCTTTCACTATGATGATAATACTTAGTTAATTTAAAGTTTAATCACAATGAAAACATGTCATAGAACAGTGGATAACTCACTTATAGTAATACTTTCATGTGTGCTGCTTAAAAATTAGAAAGAATTTGGGGCTTCAGGTACCTCAAAAGATCGTTCTTATTTAGAATTGTTTTGTAAGCCCTTATATTTAGCACAGGAGATACTTTTTATTCTTTCCATGCATTCATACTTTACATTTTTTGTCTTTTATGCTTTAAAATTCAAAGTGTATGAAAATAAGGCTACTTGTAATAAACTTACAATTTAAGTGTATTTCTTTTTATTCCTCAATTTTTCTGAGTCTAAGAGGACATAGATTTAATTAATAAGTAATTACTTTTATTTTTACAGATATTGGTCTTTGTACTAGTTTTCCTACACTGGTGCTAAGCAATCCTTAAAATGGCTGATCTAAAGAGCTCCTTTCTTAAATGATCTGGAAATTACCAGAAAAATCCAGGAATATGTGGACCACTTCTATATTTTTATTTTAATAATTTATTTTATGCATAATTAGTAAAGTTACATCTATTTCTAGAAACTAAAAAGAATTATCATTAAGGTAAGTTTTTAACATAATGATAATAATACAGAAAGATTTAAAAAATATCCTACTAAGTTTATATTATGACTTATTAAATGGCATTTTTATACAAGTACAGAATTGCTACATCCTGCATGGCTTAACACCATGCAAATATAACTGGGGAATGGGAGGGAATGAAGGAAAAACTTATACACAGACTCAAATGTAGACAAACCTGGTGTCAGGTAGACTCTGCTTGCTCTTATGGAGACAGACCAACTACCTCAACGAACACAAACCTCTGCATGCTTATTATAGAGTTCTGGGGGGGGGGATTAAATAATCTTGATATACTGTCTTTCTAGCAATCTCAGATTGAAAACATCAGGAGTTGGAAACGACAGCCAGTAGAGTAGGTTTTTTTCCCCCCACTCATGTCAGCAGAAAGGTTTGTCTTCCTTCTGAACCTCACCTGGGAAGAAGGCTTTTCAAGATTCCCATGGATCTGAGGCATTGTTCCTGGACACTTCAAGGCCTGTGGCAACAACACACATTCATTCAACACCATAGCATCTTTTTACACACTCAGGACTTTCTCTGCTCTTTACATAAAATAAAATATTATATCAACTTCCCTCATTTTTTCCCTCAAAGTTCATTTTATATGCTCCCCATTATGTTTCTGCTCCAAACCTCATATTTTCTTATTTGTTTTATAACCTATTAAGTACAATTAATGCTTCCTATATGTGCATAGGCTTGGGCCAACTAAAGTACTGAGTTTTTTTTATACTATTGATGAACCTCAGGTTTAACCAGGGAAATGATTTATTTAGCCTGCTTCACTGATGTAGAAGATGATACCAATGGTAGTGATGATATCATTATTTTAAATAATTTTACTTAATTCATAATATTTTTATTATTTCTTTTGGGGTATTTCTCTGAAAGTCTCCCTATGTAGTATAGGTTGGTATGTAAATCAGTATGTTCCTGCCTTAGCCATTTAGCTGTACAAGTATTAGGATAAATTCTTGTGCTACCAGAACAGGCTCAAAACAAATTTAATTGTACTTCCTGTTAACTGATTGAACATATTTCCAAAAGAAATTTTCCTTATATAGTAGCAAATTATGATGATTGAAATAAATTTAAAGGAACAAAGAGCTCATACAAAAGCTGTTACTGCTCATGATGAGTTCAATAACTGAGCATTCATATACATACCAACTGTATAGGGAACTTAAAGAATCCAAGCTTGGAACCTCCTTGTATGTCATGCAGTGCTACAAAATAACCAGTTGTTCAAATCTGTTGACTAAATTTTTTGTATGGATGGTTTTTCTATGATGAAAATAAGTGAACTATTTAGCTGATGTTCTAAAATAAATGTTTTCATCATGGATGTTGCTATCAGGACAATAATTCAATCCAGAGACATTGGATTCATTCACAGACTTTATCTCATGTTTTCTGTGCTGTGAAAAAATTAAAGAAGTAATTAAAGCAGGATAACTTTCTACTGTACAAGAAGGCCGAAGGTGGGTCAGCTCAAGGTGGCACACCCACACCAGGCAAGTCCAATTTCCTCATCCCAAAGTCAAGTTTGTGTTAGGTGCTATTTCAAGTTGTCTACAAAAATTGATAACTGTCATGATAACTTTTCTTAAAATGTATTTAATATTCTTACCAAGTAAAAAGTATGCATGGATGCTTATTATCTCTAAAATAAATAATTCTAAGTATCATAAAAATAGATTCTAACATACAAACAAGTTTTGTGTTTTTTTCAGTCATGCAAAAAATGGACAAAATCTCATTCAGTTGTTTTAAATAAATACCTGTTGGCAGAGTTAGAAAATATTAGCATTTGTAGTGAAATTTTTATATAGTAATCAGTGTATATCGACTGTGAATGACCAGAATGCTAATTTAGTATCTAATATAATAAACATGAAAACTGAATTTAATCATTTCTTTAAATAAAATTACTACTTTAAAAAAGCTTACATTTTGGAATTATCCCCCAAATATATAAAAGCTTATATTTTAGTATTATCCACCAAATATATGATAATCCATTTGGCTCACATAGTCTTAGCATGTTCAGATAGTGTGCCCAAGGATGCTGGAGTTACATTATTATGCTATTTATTGTTGTGCTGTGCTGAAATTTGAAAGAGACAGCTGATGGAGACATAATTACAATCTTGCCTGTCAAGGAGCCTTATGAATTATTAAAATCCGTATCCTATTATTCATTCTTAAATTGTTCTTTTTAACTTCTTGTTGCCACATGTGTGGAATCTATTAAAATGTTAAGCAGTTACCCTTCATAGGTCAAAGTGGCAGCTAAAAGACCTACATGGGAGGCTGAGATAAGGGTTTGTGGCTCAGCTTAAAGATTGCTGACCTGAGACATTAAGAGCAGGCGAAAGAGAAAGCCATTACCTTCAGGCTTTCTAAACAGCTAAAGGAGACTTATACTAGTTAAGTTCACATTAATTCCTAGGGGCTTTTGTTTGTTTATAATGAAGTTTCATTTAATTTCAAAACGTTGGTAATTACACATTACAAATACACATGTAATATGTCTGTGTATGTATATGTATAAGTGTAACGGTGCCTTCAAAGTCTGCTTCTTTACTAATATGTACACATATACACCCAGAGAATATATTTATGCACTTTATGAAAATTGGCTTAACTACTTGTTAATTTTATTAAATATTTAAATAAAAATGATTTTTTAAAAAGATGACTTACTGGGGGTTATTCTGAAGCAATTTTTTTTTCATGTGATTATTTTTTCTGCACAATTTATTTCCAGAGGGCAGAAAGCTTTATTTAGCTAATGATTGAGTTTAAAAACATTAACAAACATTGAATTAGGAAATGTGCTGTATGAAATTGTGGTTGAATCTTTCTAAAACCCCTGGTAAGAGGAGTTGTGTTATACATTTATCAGATAATTTTGATGATGAATTTGAATCCACCTTCAAATAAGTTAGTACTGGCTTATGTGCTGTTTACACAGAGGTGCTGAGAAAAAACACTATCACTAATGTCTAATTCTTAGATATTCACACTGTTCTTTGACAGGCTGAAGTAAACATCCTACAGAGGAATGTGTGAAAGTAATATTTTGTTCAAAAACCACTATAGTACTAAAGATATTATGAATTCATCAGTGACAGTTTTGAGTCTCTTTATGTGGGGATGGCAACAGAAAGATTGATCATTAGTACAGAGTTAAAGTAGGTGAATGCTAATCCAGTTTACCTACAGCTGGATTCATAAACAGAGAAAGTAAAATATAGAACTATTTACAAAAATAGAAAAACTTTTTACACTCACATCCGAGAATATAGAGATGTCATATGTAAATGTGTGTAAAACTGTAATATAACGATGCGACTTCATTTTCAAGCTAAAATCTTAAATTTAGATGCTCACTGACATCACTATGCTCGAATGTTATCAAATTGTAAGGGCATGTTACCACATTTTTTGCTGTGGGATAATGCTCTTATAAACTGTACAAATTTGCCACTATAATTTATTAAAATGCTGATTGGCCAATGGCCAGGCAGGATGTATGGACAGGGTGACCAGATTAGGAGAATTCTGAGAAGTGGAAAGGCAGAGACACAATCATCAGCCACACCGAGGGAACAAGATGAGAATGCTGAACTGAGAAAAGAACCAAGGCATGTGATTAAACATGGGTAAGAATTATAGGTTAATTTAAGATTAGTTAGCCATATGCTTGAGATTTGCTATAATATTAAGCTTGTGGATCAATTATTTTTGGAAGCAGCTGTTGAGTATTTTATAGTTGTTTGCAGGACAGAAACTTTCACCTACTAATGGTGCTTCAATATGATGTGCATACATCCACATGAAGCCTAAGAAAGCTTTGAAAAGATGCTGGGACATAACAGAGTCAAGAATGGTTTCTTGGTAGCAGCATGTTCTCAGTTAGGCTCTGCTTGCTGGCACAGAAGAGATATGGCTCCTTAAGAGAAGCTTCCATACTCAGATGTAGGAAAAGCCATTCAACTTTTTAAAGAAGCCCTGCTATTAAACACTTAAGTTGTGTTTATGAGCAGTGGGTGGCAGTGCTCTATTTGGTGGCCGTGTGAACCATAAATTCCCCTGCCCAGAGATGGCGCCTGTCAGTACCTCTAACATGCTGCTGAGATCTCACAGACCAAGGAGCTGAGAGGAGCCAGACTCCAAAGCTAAAACTTTAATCCTAGCCACAGCATTTAGCAGATTAAAGACTCATGTATTCAGTAAAAGATATATACAGTTAAGACAGAGTTAAAAAACAAAAACAAAAAACCATCTAAATTATTTACAGTGGCTTTTAAAATATACATAAGCTTTGAAGAGAAAAAAAAAAGATAGAGAAAGTCCTTAAAAAATAAATAGTTATATAAAGATGGAATATACAGAGTCTGGATACTGTATGTTATTGTATTATTTTGAGATTTTGACTGCCAAGGAAGAAGTAAGAACTGCTAAGAGACATTTGTTTCTAAATGCTGCTAGATTAAACCAACCTATTTTCAAAATATCTTGATTTCAAAATTTAAGTCAAAAGATATGTTATCTTAGAGGAGAGGTATTGTTTTTATTTCCACAGAAAATGAGAGGCTGCTCATTCTGGGTTAAAGAAAACTTCTCTGATGGGAGCAGGTGGCTCAGATGGCATATTTTTAGAACTCTGTTGTAGTTTCATTTGAATTCTGCAAGGAGAAAAACATTAAGGCTGCTGGCTGAGATGATCCAATCTCACAGAATACTCCAATCAGGGCTCGACTATAATCCTAAATTCTCTCAGGGTCCCCCAAATGTTACTCAGTCAGCAGGAAGTAGTCTAGAGAACTATGCCAAAGTTGGGACTATAGCTCCACAAATGCCATGTTAAATGTTCTAGATGACTGTGTTGAGAGACATTAATTCTTTCCCAAAATATAACACATAACAAAAATTCAAAAAAGTCTCTCCTGAAAGAAAAGGCCTGAAACAAGGCAAAAAACCTGATGTGACTAATGAAACATCTGGTTCAAGTCACAGAACAGTGAACATTAAATGTCCAGTAGGGTAATAAGAGTCCCCTCTTGTACTGAGAACCAAACCTGAAAACAATGTAAGCCTTTTAAATGTATGTCAGTGAGGCTCAATTATTTTTTAATTTGTGGTTTTGATACTCGTATTTTTGCACAAAGATTATAAATACCTAATTTACAAAAATGTCTTCTAATCACATACTGTTTTTGAAGCTTGAAGATCTCACATTTT
Organism: Phyllotis vaccarum; assembly: GCA_033318265.1. Lineage (NCBI taxonomy): Eukaryota > Metazoa > Chordata > Mammalia > Rodentia > Cricetidae > Phyllotis > Phyllotis vaccarum. The sequence goes on along the minus strand of JARWLC010000012.1, from coordinate 10,915,942 downwards.
CCTTTGTATTTACTCCATTTTTTAAAAGACGACAGTGGTTCTTACATGACAAAAGAACAATGCGACAGACTTTGAAGTAGGAATATATGAATGGTAATGTTTATTATGGTACAAAAGCTAATAAGATGGTTATTTATGTTTGAGAAAATGTTCCTATTGAAGAAAAACTAAAATGCCAGTGTTTATAATTGTTCAGTTTATAAAAATACATATTGGAACTATAAAGGAAGACATAAGTAATTTTAATATTTCAAGTATATAGATTTGGTATTTAATCATTGGACCAAATGTGAATAAGATATTAAACAGAAGTTGATCAGTATCTCAAAGAGATTAGAATTCTACCCTAATCAGATACTGTGAAGTAGTGGGAGGAAACTAAAGCAGTAGGGCATTCTTAGAAAACAATATTAGACTGTTCTTTGGAAGCTTCAGGGGTTTCAGGACATTCCTGGACACTGACTTTCCACTGCTAACATATCCCTACCAATATCATATATTCAATACACAAGTTTTTTAAAGGAAATAAGAAATAATTGCAGATTATATTTACAGAAGAACCCCAGGAAGCATTTCCTTCAGGTAAGGAAAGAAAAATAATAATGTATTTCTGTTGGGGGATTATTGAGCCATGTGGAACTAACTAAAATCAAATCAACAAAAGTTTTTTTTTTTTATATACAAATAATTTCCTCAACTGGTATGCGTATAATGGATTTGTGGTGCTCTGAAGAAATCTATCTCTAGATAAATCAGAATAAATGATAGTTTGTGGAATAAGAAATCCCATGTTAGTACACATGTTTTCTATTAAAAATAGAACAATTGGAGCCTTTTCAAAACATTATAACTAACATAATTCTAACATATTATAAATACATAAACATTCTTTCTAACATATTATCAAGTTTAGAATAAATATCCCAAAACTCAAGAGTTTTACATCAATTGCACATATTCAGTAAACATCACCTTGTTAATATTTAAAAGTTTTGTTTGGTGAATGAATAGAAATAAAAAAATGATGTTTTCTTGTAAGTTTACTTTTGATTATGATAAGAAGAGCTGATCAAGTAACAATGATAACAATAATGTTAATACATTTATGTATAAATTCTCACCGGGTTTATTTAATGAAAGAATTAATTGATTAAAAATTAAAAACCCAACAATAGTAATGAGTATTACTACTACACTGAAATTAACTGGAATCTGTGCAATGCATGACTCTTCCACACACATAGTACTAATTTTTGTTCTTTGTAACATCATTTTTGTTTATTTCATTTGTAAGTAACATATAAGGAAATTAATTCTAAAATAACATGCAATTTTTTCTTGTATTAATTATGTTCCAACATACTTCTATACTATAGCTTTCTACCCATAAAGATTATACCACAGATCTCCCTTCATTGAAAATAGGAGATAGTATTCTGAACACAAACAGCATTGGCAGGACAATTCCAAACACCAAGTTCCAAATTGGTAACAGCTTTATAAAGTTTTTAATAAATGCTGGGGGAAAAGTTCTTCAGAAAGGTACCTAACAAATACATTGGTGAGAATATCAGGTGGGTTACAACACAAGAGTAGAATTACTGCTGTAGGTTTGCGATGTTATTTGTAGAACTTCTTTGTTTTTGTTTTAGTGGAAGCAACACTGGATATGTTGCAATGGATGTAAAACTCTTGAGTTTTGGAATATTGTGACTTACCTGATAGTCACAAAGATGTTAGATCAAACACAGGGCTGAGAAATGAGTTCGTAAAAATAGCCCAAAATAACTTAATTCCAGATTCATAAAATTCAAGTTTGTCAAAAGGCAGAAACTATTATTACTCAATCAACCTTGTAGAATTTTAACACAGATATATCTTTCTATATGGAATGCCAGTTGATAACCTGTTTTTCTTTCACCGGACAGTAGAGTGTTTATTACTTTTTCTTCACTGTTTTAGTATCCCAATTTGACTACATTTAGACATATTCTTTGATATCATGTGTATTTGATATTCTTATTGCCCATTAAGTCTCTCTCTCTCTCTCTCTCTCTCTCTCTCTCTCTCTCTCTCTCTCTCTCTCTCTCTCTCTCTCTCTTTATATATATATAAATGTCTTTTTATAATATTTAAGGAATTTTTTTCAAAAAAATTTTGAAAAATAACCTATAGCTGGCTGGAAGTTTTATCTTAAGCTCTATCTTTATCTGAAATATTCTTAACTTTGTTCTTGTGAATGTCTCATAGAGTTCTTAAAAATTTTGGTCATATTTTTCATTATTTTTTCTTTATATATATCAAGATGATTTATTGTCTTTGTGTGGTCCTCACATAAAGTTCATTTTTCTGCTTCATCCTGTCTCTAATAATGCTTCCTGCTTTGTTTTTATTTTTAATTTCCAGTACTTCTGTACTTTTTCAGTGTCTCTATAGTCGACAAGTTTTCCTCTGCTTTTGAATCTTTTCCAAGTTGCAAAGTGTTCAACTATTTTGGCAACTTTTAATTTTTTAAAAAATTAAAAATAGATTCATCTGTTACACAATACATTTAATCCAGTTTCTCCTTCTTCAACTCCTGTTGGGTCTCTCCACCTACCCTCTTCCCCAAATCCACCTCTCCATTTCCTCTTCAGAAAATGGAAGAAACATTTTGTCTATGTCCTGAGTTAATTTTTAAGGATTTGACTCACTGTCTCATTTGATTATTCATTTGAGACAATTTTATTGTTTTAAAATAGACTTTGAATTTATTTTCTAATATTTCAGCTAATCTTATTCACCTCAGTTTCTGGTAGTAAGTAATCATAGTGTATTGTCCCATTTGTTTCCTTACTATTTTCTGTTCATCTCTTTGGATGACAACTGACTTTATATTGAACATTTCATTATGATTTCACTGGTTTTGTTCATTAGTTTTGTTTATAAGACCCCTCCCAGGGAGGTAGCTTTTCTACCTCTATTTAGGAAATAAATGCTAATAAATAATAATTTACCAGTAGCCACGGTGATGGGGCAGTTTCAGTAGAAGTTATTTATGCCTTTCACTCATACCTCTGTTAAAGTTGAGAAACAGAGGCAGTATGGTTTTGGTTGGGAAAACACAGTGTAGAATTTTTAGGAATAGGTGCGTTATACTTAAATAGAAAAAAAGAGAAGACAAAGAAGAGAGAAAAGATGGACAAAAAGTGAGAATGAAAGGAAACTGCTGAGTTCTGAAAACTAGTGAGATTACTGTAGCTGTGGGAAAATAATTATAGGGCACAAAATAGAAGGACCTCTTAAAAGTCTTTCCCAGAAAGATGCAGGTTAAAACTCAGTAACTTGGCACACTCACTCCAGGCAAGTCCAGTTTCCTCATCCCAAAGTCAAGACTGGGTTACACATTCTTCTCCAGGGAATGGGCTCCAAGGGGCCAGTCCATGCACAGGAACACAGTCTGATCTCACCTCTCCAGGCTCCACAAACTGCTCATGCTAATCGACAGTTGCCTACCCTTGGAGAACCTAGCTCCTTTTCCTGATGCATCTCCAGAAGCTATTCTTGATTCAGTGAGTTCCCTAGAGCTCTAGCCAGCCATCATTGTGGGAATTTTTCTATCCCCTTGCTCATATAGACTCTCATTCACTGCTCTCAGCTGGACAAGGAGCTCTGCCCAGTGCTCAGCCATGATCTGTGCCTCCACCTCTATTAATTGTTGGATTACGTTCTGTGATGACACTCAGGTGGTTACTCATTTGATTATAGGAGAAGTCCTGTGTAGGCACCCCCTCCACTATTGATTGGAGACCTAGCCAGGGACATCCTGTGTATTTGTGAAAGTTTTCCTAACACCTGTTCTCTTTCCAACACCACAGTGGCTTCCTCTACCAAAATATGTATCTCTTTTTTTCTCCCACTTTGTTGCTCCTCTCACTTAACTATCTCCTTTCATGATTTGTTCCCTGCTATAATGAGGCTTCTTGGTCCCAAGTGGCCAGAGGTCCAGACCCACAGACCTGCCACCCCAGACCCTTTAGCTGCTTGCAGCTGCTTAGCCCTCCAAAATGACTCAGATGGTTATATTAAGTTTGGCCTTTGGCTTAGGCACTTTGCTAGCTTGCTCTTACATCTTTAATCAATCCATTCTCATTAAACTATCTGTCACATGGCCCGTGTCTCACCTGTGTTCCTCACATGTTTCTTCTTGGATGGCTGGCTCAGTCTGTCTGACTCTGCCTTGCTTCTCCTACCTATGCTGTGATTTTCTCTCCTACTTTTTCTATGGTGCCTGTCATGAGCCAAAACAGCTCCTTTATTTAATGATTCATATTCACAGCATACAGAAAGACATTTCCACATTCGTTCCCAACTCTTCTTGGATGCAGCCCATTATGACCCCAACTTGCTATGATGGTCTTCTCTATTTTCTCTTCTTCCAGGAATCTCTGGATGTCTCTCTTAAGTTCCTTTTGATCCCAAACTCTTTCGGAGTTATGGTTTGCAGCTTGGGTATGTTTTTTTTTTTTTTTTTTTTTTTTTTTTTTTTTTTTTTTTTTTTTCTAAATCCCCTTATGACTGAGTATATCACATGCCTCTCTTTCCGGGCTTGTAAGATGACCTATCTTGGGGCTTCTTGCCTTTTAGGCGGAAGAGACGGGGGATGGGGAAGGGGTGGCTGAAAGCTGACTGGAAAGGATTGGGTGGAAAGAAGGGATCAAGAGCTGGGAATACAGGAACAACTTTTTATAAAAAATAATTTAAAAAAATATAATTTCAAAAAGGGCCAAAATAAGAAGTTAAAAAAAAAAACCTCTATAATTTGACAATTAACATGTAAAATTTTAAATAACAAAAATACAAAATATTGAAACAAATTATTAGGTCTTATTGTTTCTTCATTTATGAAATGGTTTAGCTGTAACTTTCTTTTTGATTTTCTTTTGTATCCATTGGTAGGAGTAGTATGCTGGTGTACATAATTCAAACACACTAAGTAGTGTGTATTTTTCTTGTTGGAACACTGCGTTATTTTCCCAGTACACTCACAGGGATGTTTTATAGCTCACACAAGCAATAATCATAGAAGGGCTCATTTTGTTGTTGTATTACAAATATCTCCTGGTCTCAATTTAAGGTGTCTAACTCCACTTCTTATCCTTTCCTTAGCTTTTGCCGTACTAGAGCCCATCATTTTTCACGCCTTATACTTCAGCTTTTGACTACTTTTCTGAGGTATAGCCATTTTGTTTCTAGCTCTCACGGTAACCACCTGAAATGACACTATACTGGCAGCTACAGTTGGTGCTGACTGGAGGATGTAGCTTATGAGTGTCTGCTGTGTTTAGGCTCCTTTCACTCTTGTTCTGTCTACTGTGGGGGAAAAGGGAGCCTTAGATATGATCTTTTTCACAAAATGAAGATAATTGATTTTAATAATATTCATTTTATTGTTTATCACCTGGAAGTTCATCACAGAGGAAGAGCCTCATTTTTAGGAAAATCCATGATGACAGAGATAAGGGTAATTTTTTTCTACCAGGAACTTTGAGCCATGGCTTAAGAGTAGTTTAAACATCTTTAAAGACAGATGAAGGCCCTGCATTACATTCAAGGTTCTTTCATATGTAATTACTGTTATTCTAGATAAAATTTCAATACAAAATACTAGTAGTAGTTGAAAAATAATAGATCAGAGAAGAGAAAGATTGACTTTCTAATTATTAGAACAACTGTCTAAGATGATAGAATGGCTCTGATCAATCCTTCTTTGTGTTTTAAAAAAATAAAAACAGATAGCATTTTGAGTATTGTATTAATCCTAATGACTCATATGATGTACATCTGAGAAATACTCTGTCTTAGATATGGCCATGATGTATGACATATTTTTATGATGATAAAAATGCAGTAATTATAGCTTAAAGCAATTATAGCTCAAGCAATATGGGTTTTTTTTTTTTTGTTTTTGATTTCTTGGGTATTATTGTTAGATTATTTGTACAAGTTTCTAAATTTAAAATTTGTCATTCTGTGTAATTTTTAGTTGTTGGATTTATTATATTCTCCTTTGTGACTGTAAAATCTATACTTACTTTATTAACAATCCATCATGGAGAAGCCTTCCAACCAGTCCACAACTGATTAAGAGGTGAGTGGCACCCTGACTTCAGGCCAAGGGGAGACCATTGTCTCCTAACCATGGTCCAGAGACACAGCCCCCAGGACCCTAACCACATCCAGCTCTGCCCTAAACAAACAAACAAACAAAAAAGCTGGGAGAGCCCCCAGCCCAATCCCTAGCAAAACACAGCTGGAGGGACACTCTACAAGCCAAACCCCAACCAAACCACAATCTGAATCATCATACACTGACAAGTGGAGAACCCAAAGCGTCCTGGTCCACAGGTGACTATGAGCCAACTAAGACCCTGCCAAGAATGACCCCTCTGACAACTGGAGACACAGCTCCCTGGCCTACAGCCAACTAAGAGCCAATTAAGAGCAGCCTCTGCTACTGTAGACACTCAGCCACCATGTTCATAATTCAAAGCCAAAAAAGAACTGACTAAAAGTGAACCAAGGAAGCAATAGGCAAATTCCAGTGCAAGAATACATATAACAATAGAAGGAACAAGACACAGAAGAGAAGTACACAGTTCTACAACACTACAACATCAAGTTCTGAACATAACAATGAAGAAGATAAAGAAATGACATTAAGACAACTTTATAGAGATAATAGAAGCTTTAAAGGAGGATATAAAAAATATCCCTTAAAGAAATAGTAGAAAATACAAAAAATGGAAGAGTTAAACAAGTTCTTGAAAGAAAATAAAGAAAACCAAGAAAAAGAAAACAAACAGGTGAAAGAAACATTCTAGGAGTTAAAAAATTTAAATAGAAGCAATAAAGAAGGCAAAACCTAGGCCAAGCTGGAAAGAGAAAACCTGAAGATATGAATGGAAACTACAGATGCAAGCATAGCCATCAGAATTCAAGAGATAGAAGAGAGAATTTCTGGAGTGGAAAATTCAATAGTGGCAATAGAAATATCAGCTAAAGAAAACACTAAAACTAAAAAAGTCATAACATAAAATATCTAGGAAGTATAGGACCATGAAAAGATCAATCCTGAGAATAATCGGAATCAAAGGAGAATAATACTAGCTTAAAAGCACAGAAAACATATTTAACAAAATCATAGAAGAAAACTTTTCCAACCTAAAGAAGGAAATACCTATAAAGATACAAGAAGCTTACAGAATACTAAATGGACTAGAACCTCCCCTAAAAAATCTGCTTGCCTCATAATAATCAAGTCACTAAACCTACAGAACAAAGAAGAAATACTAAGAGCTGCAAAGGAAAAAGGCCAAATGACCTATAATGGCAGCCCTATCAGAATAACATCTGACTATTCAATGGAAAAGAAGAAAGCAGGAAGGTCCTGGTCAGATGGTATACTGTGGTGGGATTCAGGTGCCAGTTGATAAGGTCTGAAGACACTTATCTAGGTTCCTGGGCTCCTGAAGGGGGAGTGAACAACCCCATGCAAATAAGGCTGTTGGGATCTTACAGGAACCATAGAAAAAGTAGGAGGGGAAATCACAACATAGGTAGGAGAAGCAGGGAGGCTGGCTTGGTCTAGTGGTTAGGATTTGGCGCTCTCACCTCTGCGGCCTGGGTTTGATTCCCAGTCAAAAAACCAAATAAAGAGAACAAGACCCCAAGATCCCAGAAGCCCCCTTTGAAAGGGGTTGGCCACTCCCCCTTCAGGAGCCCAGGACCCTGGATAAGCATCTTTGGACCTTATCAGCTGATGCCTGAATCCCTCCACATTATACAGACACCAAAAGAACATGGATGCCAACCCAGACTACTATATCCAACAAAATGATCAACCACCATAGATGGAGTAACAAGATATTTCATGACAAAATGAGATTTGAACAATACTTATGTGTTACAATGTGTTTTCCTGGTCCTGGGCAGCCAGAGGTCCAGACCCATAGACCTGCAGTCAGCCCCAGACCCCTTAGCCACCCACTGCTCCTGCTCAGGCCCCAGGAATGACTCAGACATTTACATTAACTTCATGCTGTTTGGCCTATGGCTCAGGCACATTGCTAGCTTGCTCTTACATCTTAAATCAACCCATTTCTATTAATCTTTCCTGCCATGTGGCCTGTGGCTTACCTGTGTTCCTTACATGTTGCTCCTTTAGGCTTCTGGCTCCTTCTGTCTCTGACTCTGCCCTGGTTCTCCTACCTATTCTGATTCCTCCTCCTACTTTTTCTATGGTGCCTATCATGGGCCAAAACAGCTCCTTTATTTAAAGATTGAGATTCACAGCATCCAAAATGCACTCCTACATCACTTATGTATAAATCTGGCCCCACAGAAAGCACTAGAGGGAAAACTCCAACCTAATAAAACCAGATACACCCACGAAACCACAATCAATAATCTCACAGAAGGGAAATATACACAAGATATCACCAAAATCAACAGGAAATAACAATCATTGGTCATTAATATCCCTTAATATCCATGGATTCATTCACCTTATAAAAAGAAATATCCTAGCATGATGGTTACAAAAACAGAATCCATCCTTCTGTTGCATATAAGAAACACATCTCAACTTCAAAGACAGACTCAGGCTCAGAGTAAAGAGTTGGAAAAAGATGTTCCAATCAAATGGTCCTAAGTAACCCGCATTTGTAGTAATTTTAATATCTAACAAAATTTCAAACTAAAATAAATCAAAAGAGTCCAGGACAGACAGTATTTATTAATTTCAGGAAAAAAATCAACCAAGATGAGGTCCCAATCCTGAATATTTATGCCCCCAACACAAGGGCACACACACACACACACACACACACACACACACACACACACACACACACACATATAAAAGAAAAACCACTGAAGGTTAAAATTCACATCAAACTCCACACTAATAGTAGAAGACTTCAATACCCAGCTTTCATCCTTTGATAGGTCAACTAGACATAAATTCTACTGAGAAATAAGGGATCTAACATGTTATTACCCAAATGGACTTAATAGATATAGTAAGGCAAATACCAATAGATACAAAAATTGTAAATAACTCCTTTACTTGTATCAGACCTCCGTGGTCTAAAGTTGTAATTCAACATCAACAAAAAACACAGAAAGCCTACAAATTCATGGAAACTAAACATCTCTCAATTAAACCACCTCTGAGTCAAAGAATACATTAAGAAAGAAATTAAAGACTTCCTAGAATTTAATAAAAACGAATCCACAACATACCTAAACATATGGGACTCAAAACAATGTTAAGAGGAAAACTCATAGCACTAGATGCCTATATAAAAACCTATAGAAATCTCACATAAGAGATCTAATAGCACGGCTCAGGGCTTTATAACAATTAGAAACAAACTACCCTAGAAGGAATAAACAGCATGAAGTAAACTTAGGGCAGAAATATATACAACAGAAACAAAGAGAACAACACAAAGAATCAATGAATTAAAGAGTTGGTTATTTTAGAAAGTCAACAAGATAGATAAACCCTTATCCAAACTAATTGAAAGAGAGAGAGAGAGAGAGAGAGAGAGAGAGAGAGAGAGAGAGAGAGAGAGAGAGAGAGAGAAATTGAGAATATCCAAATTAACAGAATCAGAAATAAAAAGAGGGACATTACAACAAACACTCAAAAAATCCAGTAAATTATCAGGTTATACTTTGAAAATCTATTCTTCACTAAAATGAAAAACCTAAAAGAAACAGACAACTTTCTGGACAGGTACTGCTTGCAAAAATTAAATCAAGATTAAAGACCTAAATAGATATAAAACCCCAAAGGAAATTGAAGCTCTTTTCAAAAGCCTCCCGAGTTTGTTTTTTTTTTTTTTTTTTTAAAAAAAAAAAAAAAAAAAAAAAAAAAAGCCTGGGACCAGACAGATTCAGTACAGAATTCTACCAGACATTCAAAGGAACTAATACCAACACTCCTCAAACTGTTCCATAAAGTAGAAACTGAAGGAACATCCCTGAACTTTTTTAGGAGGCCACAATCTCCCTGACTCCCAAGCCACTCATAGATGAAACAAAGAAAGAGAATTACAGACCAATCTCCCTCATGAACATTGATGCAAACATACTTAATAAAATTCTGACAAACCAAATCCAACAACGTATCAAAAAAAAAAAAAATCATCCACCATGATCAACTAGGTTTCATGCCAGAGATGCAGGGATGCTACAACAAATGAAAAACTGTGAAAGTCATCCATCATATAAACAAACTGAAAGAAAAAAAAAAACCACATGATCACTTCATTAATGCTGGAAAAGCCTTTGAAAACTCCAACACTTCTTCATGATAAAAGTCTTGCAGAGATCAGAAATACAGGATAATATATAAATATAATACAATATCCAACAAGTTGATAGCCAATATCAAATAAGTGGAGAAACACTCAAAGTAATCCCACTAAAATCAGGAACAAGAAAAGGCTGTCCTCTCCTTCCTTAGCTATACAATATACCCAAAGAATGCACATTTGTACTTCAAAGGCATAGCAGCATTATTTGTAATATCTGGAATCTGGAAACAACCTAGATGCCCCTCAACTGAAAAATGGATTAGAAAACTGTGGTACATGGTATACTATTCAGTAGGAAAAAAATTCTAAAATTTGCATGTAAATGGAAGGATTTGGAGAATAACTTTCTGAGGTGGTATCACAAGCCCAGAAAGATAGGCATGGTTTATACTGACTCATAAGTGGATTTTAGACAAAAAAAAAAAAAAAAAAAAAAAAAAAAAAAAAAAAAAAAAAAAAAAAAAAAAAAAAAAAAAAAAAAAACCCAAGCTGCAAACCACAATACCTGAACAGCTTGGGATCAGAAGGAAATTAAGAGAGTCATCCAGATTCTCCTAAGAAGAGAAAATAAAGACGATCATCTTAGCAAATGGAGTTATGTTGGGATGCAACCAAGAAGATTTGGAAACAAATCATGAAAGAAGGAGATGGTTGAGTGAGAGGAACAACAAAGGGAGAAAAAAAAAAGATGGATATCTTGATAGATGAAGCCACTGTGGGGTTGAAAAGAGACAGAGTACTAGGGTATCCAAGAATTCACAGGATGTTCCTGGTAGGTCTCCAACCAATAGTGGAGGGGGTGTCTAAACAGGATTTCCCCCATGATCAAATGATCAAATGACCCTAAGTGTCATCCAACAATGAAAGGAGGTGGAGGCAGAGATCCATGACTGAACACTGGGCTGAGCTCCTGATCAAGCTGAGAGCAGGGGAGGAGAGTCTATATGAGCAAGGGGATAGGGATTATAAGGAAAATTCCCACACTGAGGGCTGGCTGGAGCTCCGGGGAGCTCAATGAATCAAGAATAACCCCTGGAGATCCACTGGGAAAAAGGAGTTACGCCTTCCAGTGGTAGGCAACTGTCGATTGGCATGGACAGTATTTGGAGCCTTGAGGGGTGGGTTCAGACTTGTTCCTGTGAGTTGGCTGATACCTTGGATCCCATTATCTGGAGAGGAACACCTAACCCTTTCTTGATATTGGAATGAGAAAATCAGAGTTTCCTGGAGTGGATGTGCCATGCCGAGCTGACCCACCTGAGACTTCTTGCCTTTGAGGGAAGGGGATAGAGTGATGGGGAGGGAGATGCTGAAGGTTGAACAATATCTGGGAGGGATTGGAGTAGGGAAGGGAGGGGGATCAGGTAGATACATGAATAAAAATGACATTTTTAATAAAAAAATAAAATAAAGCAAAAAATGTGACTGGAGGGTACAATAGATTTTGCGATGGACACTAAATAAAAGAATATGACCGAAAGAAAGAAAGAGAGAGAGAGAGAGAGAGAGAGAGAGAGAGAGAGAGAGAGAGAGAGAGAGAGAGAGAAATAAAGAAGGAAAGAGAGAGAGAGAAAGAAAGAAAGAAAAGAAGCAAGAATCCATGATGTTAGAGATGGATAGTTGTAGAGAAAAGATTGATAAGGGAAAAACAGAACTGGGTTTGATCAAAATGCATTTTGTAAATATATGAATTCTCAAACATTAAAACCTAGCAAAATAATGAGAGAAAAATGTTTTCATCTTTAAAAAGAGAACAAGATTACAGATTCCAGGGGAACTGAGTATGAAAGAGTGAGGACAGATATGATACAGAAATATTCTGTATTATGTATGAAATTTTTATGGGATAATTTACAAACATCTTTAAAATTGAATCAATGATATCACATATTAATTAACTGATATAAAACACATTATTTGGAAATGTGTAAAATCTTTCTAACCAATACCCTCTATTTTTAGAATATATTTCATAATCTTCATGTTGCCTAGAAAATAATGGTTAGTAGATGTAAACACAATGAAATGAATAAATGTGTCAATTAAATTTCTGACATAAAATTTCAAGAAAATTTTATATATCAAGAAACCCATTAGACACCAAGAATCTGATCTGTGGTGCAGTAGCATCCAATGTCAGTGATACTTCTACAAACCAAGTTACTCTATGAAGGAGGTAGTAAAGTATCTAAGAATCATTGCTACAACATAAAAGTTAAGTTAAAGTACTTTCCACTCACATTGCTCATAAAAAGATTAATAATCAGATAATTTTAAATCTAAGATATGTATATAAGTCTCAAACCATATTAAGATCTCTAACTTTATGGTACAGTAGAATAATGATTTTTAAGAAGGCTCTAACATTTATAACAATAAGGAATATTGAGAGAAAATGTCCTCATCTACAACCCTGGCCTGTGCTAGCATCCTTTATTTTGTGAGGACCAGATTGTTCATTTTTCTCTTCATGAACTAATCTCTGAAAGTAATTAATGTATTTTGCCCGCAACAGCACAGATTATTCTAAATACTCAAATATTATGCCATTAAATAGGTCTTATAGTTGCTTGTATCATTTAAGGTCATATTAAAGTCAAAATGTTTAATAATTTTCCAAATCTTTTTTTTTTTTTGATTTGTCAGGTCTGTAACAATTTATTTTTAAAATTTTTAATTTTTTTCATTAAAAATGTCATCTCCATCAATGTATCCCCCTGCTCCCCTCCCCAAATCTTTTGTAGTTGCTAATATTATCATCACTCCTGATATCTGTTTCTTCTTAACATATTTCTGTAGTCATATCTACAGACAATGACTACTCTAAATTTTTTCAGCCATATTGTATTTTATAGTATAATAAAAATGAACGATAGAGTGTAACTTCTTTTCTGTAAGACATTATTTATTTATATCTTTGCTCCTTTCATCCCACCCTCACATGTTTCTAATTTTGCCTGAGACATTTTACATTGTAACAGTAAGCTAGTGCTAGATTGCTTTCTTTGATGGATACATATTATATGATATGTATTATAATTCAACTGTGTAACTCCCTTCAGGCTTCTTTTCTTGTGTCTTTTGTTGTCAAAATATGTTTCCATTCCAATAGGCCCAGATGTAGGAACTGGAAGATCCCACATTGTTAGTGTTCAGTTTCATGAGGACAGCTCTGTCTACTACTAAAACCATACTAAGAGCTCTCTTGAGCTTCAGAAACCATATCACAAGTGAAACTTCAGATATTTTATGATGCAGATTATCTTTCCTAGAGGTCTGTGAAGAGATGATCTCCCTCCAAAAGAAACTGTGGTCATATTGCCATTTATAAATCATCCAGGTTCCTTAAACTTACGTCCTGTCTCATCTGACAACTTTTTGTTTATACAGATGACAACTAACACTGTTCACACCACTTACTGAGAAACACCAGGAAAACTTTGATGCTTAAGCCGCTTTTATTATTGTAAGAAAAATAGTTTTTTTTATTAAAACAATACTATTTATTTATTTATTTGTTTGTTTATTTATTTATTTGTTTATTTATTTATTTGTTTGTTTGTTTATTTATTTATTTATTTATTTATTTATTTATTTATTTATTTATTTATTTATTTATTTATTTATTTATTTATTTATTTTTTACTTTATGTGTAAGAGTATTTGCCCAAATGTGGGTTTATGTAATGTATTTAACTTGTCCCCATGGGAGCATGAGAGGCAGTTACATGCTTTGAAACAAGAGTCCCCTAATTGTTGTGAGTCACCATATGGCTACTACCAACTAAACGTAGGCCTTATGCTAGAATAGCAAATGCTTTAACATTCGAGTCACTTTTCAAGACACCCAAATTCTTTTTCTATGACCCAGAGTATTCAGCCTCCCACAAACCATGAAAGAAGATTGTGATTTTTGTTTGTACTTATACGATGACTTCCAAGACATTTATAATGCTTGACTATTAAAAGATCATATTGAAGTAAAGTTCCCATTCACGTATAATTTGTTACTATCATTTTCTTTTAAGTAAATAAAGTACAGAGACCATGAATCCAAGACCTTTGTCATATATTCTGTCACTTTATTCTTCATCAATTATGGCTTGGCATTCATTTTCATAATGATCTACCCATTCTAATGATATGCTTATTCTCATGAATAAGGAGCATTGACTTTGAGTGTCTAAATTGCTAAGGCATGTTGCCATTGCGTGTTTAAGTTACTTTAAGAAAGAGACACCATTCTGTCAGTAGTCAGGTATGAATGCTGGAAAGTCCTACAGAGTGGGTAGCATTGCGTTGTCATTTTCTCTCGGTTTGTATTTGATTATGTTGCATTTTATATATATTTGATTTTATCTATTTTAGATGTGTAGTAGCAACTATTATTTCTAAAAGATAACCTTACTTTTTATACTGTTCAATTTAATTAGCATTTATTGTTTTTAAATATTATTGCATATGTTTAAATTGTACAGTAAGATATTTTATATAAATACATATCCTAAAATAATTGCTGAAATCAAGAAAATTAACAATTAAATAAAATAATTATCCATTTTGAAAGAGCACATAAAATCTACATTTTAAGCAAATATGTGGCATACAATATTATTAACTATCATCCTTGACAACACATTTGGACTCTATACATACTAATCTGCTATAACCACAACCCTGTATCCTTTGACCTACATTTCTGCAACTTCCCCTTTTTCTATAACTAACAACTATAATTTTGTTCTTTTCTTCTATTTTCTTTGCTTTATGGTTTGTGGCATTTGCTTAAGAACACATGTCACATTCTGTAATTTTAGTCTGGTACGGGACATTTCAAAATTCCAAAGGAATCTGAAAGAGAAGGTAAGGTGTATAATGAAATACAAACTTACAAAGGGCAGTTGTTTTTATTTTGGAGAAATTTTATCTTGTAATTTCTCTTGCTTATTTTAATCATTGGAAACAGGAATCCTGTGTGCTGTCTCAGTATCCACAGTATGGTTCATGCCATTATTTTGAATATTTAGCATACATTATGATAAAGTTTAAAATATCTTTTAAATATAGTCATTGTATACAATATTCCATAAATTATATAAAGCAGAGCTTACAGACATAATGGTTTAAAATGAGTGCTACTGAGCATTATATAATATTACATTTCAAATAGTATATTAACTTAACTTATTGTTTTATCTCATACACAAAAATTATAATGCAGCTTAAAACTATAAGGGAAATTTGTATTTTTTATTTTAATAATGACTTCTTTAAGAACAGTTGTAACAATATTTTTATTAGAAAATGTTTTAATACAATATTCAGATTATGTTTTCCCTCTCTCATAACTCTTCCCAGATACTCTATACTTCCCATGCACTCACTCCTCTGACTTTATTTCTCCATTTTGGGAGATATAGAGGAGGGAAGGAGATGGGGAGTGGGAACATGGGATTGAAATAGTCCAGTGGGGAGGAACAAAAACAAACAAACAAATGATAAACCATAAAAAAGATAATGAACAGTCAAAACAAAACCCAAACAAACATATATCTATATATATGGTAGCATCTATCTATCTATCTATCTATCTATCTATCTATCTATCTATCTACCTATCTATATGTGTGTGTGTGTATGTGTGTGTGTATGTGTGAGAAAGAGAGGGAGATGATAGATAAATAGATAGATAGATAAATAGATAGCTATCACCTAATAAAACAATTAGAAACGAAATTTCTACAAGTACACACTATTGACTTTCTTTTGTGTTTCGCATTTGCTCCTACTTGGCAATGAGAACTACACTGAAGTGTGGTTAATATACCTAGAGAAACTTAATTAAAGAAAACTAATTTCCCTTTTGCAAAGAGAGCCAGTTGAAGATGAATTCTTATTTAGGTGTAGGAGATCATGTCCACTTCCTTTATCGAGACTGGAAACCCATGTGGCTTATAAAATCCAGCAGATAGAGCTTATTTAATGGTAACACAGATAATCTTAATAGAAGTGGAAGGAGATAAAATTGATAGTGACTGATTATTTAGAATATATTACATATAATGTCAGAGAACTAGCTTAATAACAAAAAATAGAAGAATTTAGAAAGCTCTATTATTTTCATATTCAGTTGTCTATTTGTAGTTTACCAAGAAAGTTCATTTTTCTTTAAAATGTGAAAAATATTATAAAGGAAAATTATAAGTAAAGTATGCATAACAGCTTTTTTTCTTTTCTCAAACTAGGAAGCAGAGTCAATCTTGACTCAGTCAGAGGCTGTTTAAGATATTAATCTCACTGAAAATCAAAATGTTGACTTCTCATGCAGAGCATTGTTTTGTTTCTGATAAAGTATTCTGAACTTATAGAATTAGAGATAAAAAGATGGGATACAATTTATCCAATTTCTTTTCAATTTAAACTTCTTTGAGAGGTTACAATTCATTGGTCAAACCATAATCATTTATTGCATTTTCTGTAGCAAAGCCTAAAATTATCTTTCACTTATAAAAACATTAAATCATCTGTCTTAAACAAAACACATGTTTAGATGCTACTTTTTAAGTCAAAAAATGGTTTACTGTCTAGAAAATGCAATTCTATGCATTCTAGTCAATGATCTTGCCCTATGTATATAACATGTTGCTCTTTGTCAACACTGGGCAGTCAACTAAGCCAAAACAAACAAACAAATAAAACTAAAAAAAAAAATTATTTGCATTCATTCACCAGAAGCGGTGATGTTGAGTACTCAGGACACATCCTATAATTTAGGTGTTGAGTGAAAGACAAAATTTCATCTTATTGTTAATAAGTAACTGATATTGACTCTATATTATCAGCTGTAATGCAGTTTGCAACTAATAACAAAAACATTTCAGTAGCAACCGGCATTGGTGTTGTCTTATATAGAGTATGCTAGTATTATCAGGTACATATGCAGAGAGTGAAAGAATGTTTAAACAAACAGCAATGCTGACAGATACATCCCTTCTAGGGCTGGGAACAGAAAGGCGACTCTTGAAGTTGTAGCCTAGAGCTATTTTGGAAAGAGAAGACAGACATCAGAGCACTGTGTCAATCAATACATGACTACATAAAAAGCTGGTAGAAAGGCTCTGATGTGATTTTTTTTATATACATTTCTATGGCTTGGGGTTATGTGGATATCGCGTGTTGGAGCAATGTTCGGGTCACAAATTAAGTGACACTTAAGCCTCCATATTTGGTTTCTATCAGACAGCTTAAACAAATGCCAGAAGCATACAAGACTCTTGGTATCATACATAGTTAACATTTAATTGACATGTTCTAGAAGTAATATGCAAGGGTTTTTGCATGGCTGCGTAGTTATTATACTCACATACATTGTTACAATTGATTCATATCACAGTTTAAGAGAAAAGATACTTTATTTTGTGTTATCTTGGTTAAGAATATGTATTCATTTTCTACTTGCTGTTATAATAAATTATTATAAATTTAGTGCCCCCACATATGACACATAAACACCACACCCACCCACCCCAAACACAAATATAGACACATAAACATATGTACATACATACCACACATACACCCACACATACAGACTGAGAAACATACATACATGTACAAGCACACACACACATACACACACACATCACAGAGAGACACATGAGTACACATACAAATGAGCTCTCTCTCTCTTACACACAGGCACAAGCACAAACAATAATTTTATAATATCAAATTCAGAGGGTCAACAATGATCTTATCTGTGTAGGTTCAAACTGCTGGCTATGTCAGGTTCTGTTCTGGGAGTATGAGGCAGAAATTCTTTGTCTCTCAACTTTCAGAAACTACCTTTGCTTCTTTCATCATCCCCCCACCTTTGCTATTTTGTCTTCAAAACCAGCAAGAATGGGACAGTCTTTATATCCCTTCTCTGAACAACTCATCTGTTCTCTTCTTATTCCCCTTTGAGGACTAGTATTAAATTGTGCACATCTGGTTAAAACATTCACCACTATAAGTTGGTCTTCAGGTTACTTTTTTCCCCTCCCCTCCCCTCTCCTCCCCTCCCCTCTCTTCTCTTTTCTCCCCTTTAACTCTCCCCCCCCCTCTTTCTTTTTTCTTGCAAGGCAACATGACTCCAGAGTCTGAAGATTAGAATGTGGATATATTTGAACAATTAATGAAGTTTCAGAGGGCAAAAAAAATCTATCAGGACTATTTATGTGGTATATTTGACTGAGTAATATGTGATTTCTGGTCAGTAGTGGCTGAAGACATGGCTATGATTGATAAGAGTATCCTTGAGGCAAAACCTTCTGGGTGACTACTTTAGGATCAGTACACAGAATTTGGGCTACACAATGATCAAAGGCTTCATTTCAAACTGGTAATGTACTTGGTATTATGTAAGAGTTTCCCACACATTACTGAAGCATTTATGTAACCATGGAACTGTTATATTGAAAGGATAATGAAAAACATTTGAGACTTGGCACTGAGAGATGCCAGGAAAGACTGTTGTACAAGTACAGCATCAGTTACAGTGGAGTTCCCAACATATTTCATGTGCCAAGACCAGGAAGTGTCTAACAAGACAGAATCATGTGTATAGTAGACCTGTCTAATGTCTACCAGACAAGCTGTGTGTTCCAGATGACAGAGCTATAAAACTGGGTCTAACCACACCTTTAGAAATTTAGGTGACTATGAGTACTTCACAAGCACTAGAGATTGAGTTGTTTCTACTATTAGAGTTGGATATTTTAGATCTTTCAAAGTGGATTTTTTAAAGACCATGGGAATTGTAAATTAATATTGTAATATTAACATGATCTCATGGAGATTAGTAACAAAGGATACCTATTAGTTCAATAGTAATGTGGTTAATGTGTCAATTTGACCAAATGCTGATTGTGGGGTTATGGGCTTCCCTAAGTGCCACACACCTGAAAACCCTAACTCCTATACCTCTATCGCCACCAGTTTTTTTTTCCCCCCTAAGGCTATGAATTTATAAGCTACTCCTCAATCCATACTGAGATTTTACTGGCTTGATTTTGTGCAGGTCTTGTGTAGGCCATCACAAATTCTATGAATTCGTGTGTATAAGGCCCATTCACATCCGGTAAATAGTTTCCATACAGATATCCACTACTACTGTCCCTTATGATTTTTCTTCCTTCTCTTCCACAATTATGCTTGAGCATGGGAAGCCTGGAGATCTGTAAAATAGATGCCTTATTTAGAGCTGAGCACTCCACAGTCTATTTCTACACATTTGTATGGAGAAACTTAAGTTTCTCTGATAAAAATTGAAAGATACACTAATATATAGTTATAAAAATAAGAACTTACAAACTAGATTAAATATTTGTCCATTTAACTTAACGAAATAAGGGCATCCCTACAGGTGTCATGCAGGGAAGAAAACCACAGGAAGACATAAGAATGAAAATTGTGTAGATTGACTTCATCAACCTGGATTAATCTTCAGGGAGTCTAATGCCAGGAGATTCATTGTTATCATATTTAAAACATTGTGCAAACAGGGAAAAGATTTTTGGACAACAATCTGTCTAATCAGCTCAATTCTGAGTGTGCAGCTTAAGGTGTACCTACATGGAGTCTTTTCTGCAAAATATGTGTGACCGTGAAGATGTGTTCTATAGCTAAAAGACCTAGAATTTAATGTGGTCTCCGACAGAGATTAGCAGGCCATAAAGTACTTGTGACATCTCCACTAAGGATGGTTAATGGTCTAGGGAGGGAAGTGTCTGGAATAACCAGTCTGGGAAATGTGGGTGAGGTCTGTCCCAACAGAGAGTAAGACACCAGGTCTATTCTAAAAATTCTATATGGTATTAATTAAAACCTGGAGCTAGATATTTGGGGAAAACTGAAATATCAGAGATGCACAGAAACAAACCACAGCCACTTCTCACCTATCCAACTCCTCAAAATGAAATGGGTAGATCCTATCTTATGAATCCTCCAACTGAATACCTCTGAGGTATTCAGCATGAAAGGATTCTGGTAGCAGGTGAAGCACCGAACTCCTGTCTCTTATTTTTCTGCCCAGTTATCTCATTTCCTCTTTCAGCTTCCCAGTGCTAGGATTAAATGTTTGTGCCACCACCGCCTGGCTCTGTTAGCCCTTGAATTCCTCACAGAGATCCAGACGATCTCTGCTTCCTGCTCACTGGGATTAAAGTCATGGGTCACCACTTCCTGACCTTCATGGTTTGGCTCTGTCCTCTGATATTTTCTTCAATATGCAATATATTATCACACCAGGTAATTAACAATCTCCAAACTCAGATTTCTGGATCAGAAGCAGGTATTTTATTAGTAGCTTCTCCATTCATGAGACACCCCAGCAGGGTTCTCTTAGTGGTTCTCTATAAGTTTAAGCACCTCTGTTCCACAACAGTAATGGTTGAAGGCTCTTCCTAAAGACATTATGTAGGCTCCCACATGTGTTTAGTCCAGTAAATAGTACCAGGCATGCATTTAGTCTTATGGAATGGACACTTAAGTTCAATCAGGAAGTAGCTGTTTATTTCTATAATATTCTTGCCACTATTGTACCATTGATCATATTTGCAAGGACATAAACAATTGTCACTTGGCAAGTTAAATGCTAGGTAAGACAGTTGATTACCTTTACTATGGGATATATTGTTGTAGTAGGGTTTCTTGGTCTTGGGCAGCCAGAGGCCCAGACCCACAGACTTGCTGCGACAGACCCCTTAGATGCCCGCCGCTGCTGCTCAGGCTCCCAGAAATGACTCAGATGCTTATATTAACTTTATGCTGTTTGGCCTATGGCTCAGGCACATTGCTAGTTAGCTGTTACATCTTAAATCAACCCATTTTTATTAATGTGTCTGCCATATGGCCTGTGGCTCACCTGTGTTCCTTACATGTTGCTCCTTTAAGCTTCAGCTCGGTCTGTCTGACTCTGCCCCACTTCTCCTACCTATGCTTGGATTTATCTTCTTACTTTTTTTATGGGGCCTGTCATAGGCCAAAACAGCTCCTTTACTTAAAGATTGATATTCACAGCATACAGAAAGGCATTTCCACATCACCTCCCCTTTTCCATCTAATCTAAAGGAAGGTTTCAGTTTTAATATAACAAAATTACATATAACAAAATAGCTATCAAGCTTAATTACAGTTACAATATTTAGTATATTTGTATTTAGAAAAATTAAAGAAAATATTCTATCATCTACCTTATCTTTATGAATCTAAAGTTTCATATGCAATATACCTTTCAAATGACTAAAAAAAACTATACCTATAACTTTGTAATCTTCAACTACATCAAAGGCCACAGAGGATATATTTACCCAAGTAAACCAGAAGTGCAAGTGACTTCTAAAATCTAGAAAGGACAGAGATGACACCTATCTGCCTGGACAGTCACCCAAAGTTCCTTTATAAAGTTGGGGCATCCATCTTCAGCCTACAGGACCAGAGTCTCTTTTCATTTCAGTGAAGCAGGAAATCTGCTCTACCATTCATTAGTCACTTCTCCTCAAGTCCTGAAGAATGTCTGACATGTTTTCTCTGCAAAGCAGGAAACTGAATGACCTTCTTGGCTTGTTCTATCAAAGTTCAAAGGTCACCTTCATATGGAACTTGCATATCTAGTTTAGACATTATACTGTTAAGCAGTCAAAGCAAGAACAGGTTCTTGTCCCATGGCTAACCATTGCCACAAAGAAAGTAGACTCCATATGGAGTTTCTTCAATGCCCATTTTTTCTTGAAGTAGATTGGTGCTGCCAGGAGCAGACTTGTCTCATTGTCTAGAAAAGTCTAAGTTCTTAAAACATTTTAAATGCCATATTCTGTAGGTCTTAGAAGTATTTGAAGATTGTCTACCTAATTGAAATATATTTTTGTATACCTAAAAATCTTAACTAACCTAACTATACATTTGATCATCAAAGGTGACTACTAACCTTCATTTCTTAATTATACATTGCAATTTTAAATCAGTTACATGAACATCATATCTTAAACAAGAATAGAAAAACACATACAGCATAACAAAACTGACCTTAAATTTGTATCAATAAACCAAAATCTATACCAATGTAAACCATTTTGAGATTAACAGCTGATTTCCTGATTTAATCTAACCTTTTAAAAAAAATCATTCATATACTATATCCCCTTTTTCTTCTTAGAAAGAGATTGACTATTACCATTAACTATTTATAATGAAAACAAACATTTAGAAATAATATTTGGGGAATTTGGGCATAGTTTTCTATTACTACTTCCTGCTAATTAAGAGGCATTGAAAATCTCACGGGTGGTTGAGACTGGATCATAATCTGCAGTCTTGAAGTTGATACGGCCATCTCTTCCCATCACAGATTTTTTTCCGGGGGTCTTGGTTGATGAAACCCTATTTGCCTGGAAGAAATCCACAGGTTCTCATCTTCTGTGGAAACAAAAGCAGAACTCTTCCAAAGCAATAAATCCTTGGACACAAATTTCAAAGTCAAGATACCTTTAAAATATATATTAACTTAGTAGCCTTTGCATTTGTAATCCATTGTCTTTCTGCAGTTAGCTCATTAACAGTTAAAAAATTAAAAGAAAACACAATGACAACGAAAATCCAGATTTTGTGTCTATTTTTTATCTTTACATGGCTTATTATATTTTTATTACTCTTTTTTAAAGACTTTCTCTATCCTCTTTCTTTTCTCTCTGAAGCCTATGTACCTTTTACACACATTATAACCAGTTTTTCTTTTTAATCTAAGTCTGTTTTATTGTGAATCCTTAATCATCTTTCAACCAGAAGAGTTTTTTAAAATACTGTCACTCTCTTGCCACATAGTTCTTGCAGATAAAGCTGAATCAATGAATTCTTTTAAAGGGACTGCATCTCTGTTTGTGGCCAGCAAACAGAGCACACCCAGAAAATGCTGCTGCTCAGAAACCGTCTTTGTTTTCTTTTTGTTCAAATTAAACAGAAATCTAAAATCAATCAAATGCTACTGAGTCTTCTGTGAGATTTCAGGAACTGGCCTGACTGCAACTTACACTGACTGCCGCCAGTCCGCTGGCACCATTTTGAATGTGACCCAGACTCCACACTTTCTTTGTACAATGACCCACTTCATATACAGAATTTGGAAGCTGCCTTGGCTCAGTTTCTGTGATCTAGAACCCTTTCTAATCTTTCTCAGGCTTTAAATGGATATTTGATCCATGTTGGATGCCATCTATTGTAGTGGGGTTTCTCAGTTCTGGGCGGCTAGAGGCTGACCCACAGACCTGCTGCCCAAGACCTCTTAGTACTCCACCGCAACTCAGGGCCCCAGAAATGACTCAGATGCTTATATTAACTTATGCTGTTTGGCCTATGGCTCAGGCACATTGCTAGTTAACTCTTACATCTTAAACCAACCCATTTCTATTAAACTGTCTGCCACATTGCCAGTTGCTCACCTGTGTTCCTTACATGTTGCTCCTTGGTGTCCCGCGCCTTCTTTGCCCGCAAACAAGACGCAGTACAACAGGATCCTTCTGCAGCAGGTTTATTGAAGCTTCACACACTAGGGCAAAGAACAGAAGACCCCGAGCCTCCCAGGCAGGCCGCTTTTATAGGCAACATTGTTTATCTCTGACGTGGGCCTTTCCCATTGGTCAGCACACCCTCATCCGATATGATGTATCTGTCTGGGGGCCAGGCTTCTTGCTGGAAAATTACAAGGTGTCATGCGCAGTGACTTGTTTACTAAGGAGCTTCCTTAAACCGCTTAGTCATGGGCCGGATACAGGCGCCATCTTTAGGGTGCGGCTGGCTCCCTACATCTCCCCCTTTTCTTATATTTAAAATGAGGGAGGCTATCCAGTGGATGGAAACAGAGGTTTGTCCTCCCAAAACTTCTGGGAACTATGTACAAAGGAGACGTTCCTGATGCGTCCACCAGGTACACCTCCCGACCAGCCCGGCACCTTTGTGGGAGATGGGATTTGTGTGCCTTGCCCATATGCAGACAAACATGTTCCATGGATCCCCTCAAACTCTAAGGTGGAACCATTGCAGTGCTTAGCCTTACAATCCACATGGAAACTATAACAGGTATGCTCTAATGAGGTGCAATGGCAATTAAGCCTCTCAGTGCAAGAGCCATACCTACACAGTATACACAATCAACCCTGCTCAATTCCAAGCAATAGGCCAAAGCCTGCCCAAACTTCTTCACCAATCAGGGAGAGGCATACCTTCCGCAAGGTTAGGTGACCACAATCAGTCAAACTTAAAATTTTTGCTCATTCAGAGCTGGCAGCCAAATCGTAGGGGATTGTCCATCTTCAATAGCCATTAAGGCTTGGGTCAAAATTGTCCTTTCTCTCTTTCTGGACGCTTGCATTTGGCAAATCAGCCAAAGACTGCTTCCAAATCCCACGACCATGAGGATCCCAAGGGTTCCCATGCCAGCCCATTCTTTCAGGTACGAGACGGCTGAGGAAATCCATGTGGAAAGGCCCTCTGTTAAGGACAGGTCCAGACGGGTGGAATTAATCTGAACGATGGCAACGCGGAGCTCTCATAGCGTCTGCTCAAACTCTGAAGACCAATTCTGTAAGATAAACTGAGAAAGGCTTTTCGACAAGTTAGCTGCCCTAGAAAATTTTTCATACTGAATGGAGGTAACACAAAGTCCAGGAAGCTTTTGTTCACATCCCAATTGGGCCATTTGCCATAAAATGTCTAATTGTTCTTGTACCAAATCAATACGCTGGTTAACCAGCATAAGTCTTCCTTGAATTTGGGTATTAGCGGATGCTTGTTTATCTAAGGCCATTGTTACCGAGGCTGATAAATTATTAATAGCCCGAGCAGTTTGCACAATGTTGGAAAGGGCGAGGGCTGAAGCAGTTGCTGTGGCCCCTACAGCCGCGACCGCAACAATCCCAACAATTATAGCAGAAATGCCAAAATCTCTTTTAGGTCGAAACAAACTCATGCTGCTAGGAGCCTCAACCGGCATAGGCACAAATCGTGGCATGCGAGTCACCATCGCAAAGGAATATTTCTGAGCATCCCAACAAAGGGTATAAAAGCAGGTGCTCTGGGCACACTCTAAAACATCTTTATCTATAGAAACATTACTTACAATCCAAATAAAGAGTGGCCATACACACACGGGGGCAGCCGATATTGCTTGTTCAAAGACAAGTTGCTCTATAAAAGGAGCGACAGAGTCAGGGTCTCCAAAGATCCTTCCTGCTGCCTCCGTCATGCGTGCCACAAAGTCTGCAAATGGTTCATTTAGTCCCTGGATAATCTTAGTAAGCTGATTGCTGCCCTCTCCTTTTTTAGAGAGTGCTTTCCAAGCACGAATGGCCGTGGCTGAAATTTGAGGGTAGATCCCCCAAGGAAATTGGGTCTGCTGTGTAGCATACTGTCCTTTCCCAGTCAGCATCTCAAAGGTCCATTCCCTCTGTTCAGGGGTTATGGCCGCAGCATTTACTCTAGCCTGTTCTTGAGCTATCTCATGCCATAGAGCCTTCCACTCTAGATACTGACCCATGCTTGACAGGGAAGCTTTAGCCACCGTCTGCAGTCTGATGGAGTCAGGTTCCATAAGGCAAGCCGATCAAGTTGTGTAACAGTGAAGTTGGCATTTACACCAAACTTGCAGACAGATTCTGCAAGCTCTTTAATCTGACTAAATTCTACTGGGGCATAAACCCGATCATTATTTTGGCCCTCATATACCGGAAATGCTAAACTAAGTTGTTGCCTCGTGGCCTCCGGCAGAAAAGAAAAGTTTGTAGCACCGCTCACACCATAAGGAGGAGGAGCTGTAGGCAGAGGTCTGTGCATTTGCTGGCTTTCTGCCTTGTGCCTGTTCCTTCTGATTTGGTTACGAGGAGGATCATCAGGGTAGTATCTCTCTGCCTCATATTTGGCTGCCTCCTCTTCCAAATCAAATTCATCTCCTGGGTCTAGTGGGTCTTCCTCATCTACGTGGCTGGATTTAGAGGAAGAAATGGAAGATTCTATTTCATCCCTGATCTCTAAATTAGCCAATTCTTTCCAGGGGTAGGTAAGTTTGGTCTCTTTCTTTCTTCTAACCTCTGAATTTTTCTCTGAATTTTTCTCATAATTTTTCTCGAAACTTTTCTCCCCCATACCAGTACCGGGGGGTCCTTTTTCCTTATGTACAGTTTCCTTGGGGCGCGCTCCCAATCTCTCATCCCGCTCGGTTTCTGATAGGCTATCCTGAACCTCTCTCAACATTATCTGTCCCTCCATGACCACTGGCAAGCAGGACTCATCCTTTAAACAATTCTTGATCATCTTCCATATAGCTTTGGTGCCCATCCTTAAATCCGAGATCATCGACTGCGAAGTACCCATGATACCGTTAGCAGCGCGGCTTATCCGCGTCCGGCTTATCCGCAAAACGAAACCAAAGAGCGCTGCCGCTTACCTACGTCGGTCTTAGGCACTCAGCACCGAAATCAATGAAAAAGAAAGGCAACCACAAGAAAGATGATCAGGGCGACTAGAACCAAACCTAATCCTGCCAAAACCTTCTGCCAGTAAGCACTAAAAACCAAACCTCAGTCAGGGACCATACCTCTCCGAGCGAACACTCTGCAGTTCTGAATCCTCCTCGTCACCGAGGGGTCTCCGCTGGTGCAGCTGATGTTGTCTTTCCCGGGTTTCAGCACCACTTGTCCCGCGCCTTCTTTGCCCGCAAACAAGACGCAGTACAACAGGATCTTTCTGCAGCAGGTTTATTGAAGCTTCACACACTAGGGCAAAGAACAGAAGACCCCGAGCCTCCCAGGCAGGCCGCTTTTATAGGCAACATTGTTTATCTCTGACGTGGGCCTTTCCCATTGGTCAGCACACCCTCACCCGATATGATGTATCTGTCTGGGGGCCAGGCTTCTTGCTGGAAAATTACAAGGTGTCATGCGCAGTGACTTGTTTACTAAGGAGCTTCCTTAAACCGCTTAGTCATGGGCCGGATACAGGCGCCGTCTTTAGGGTGCGGCTGGCTCCCTACACCTTGGGCGGCTTGCTCGATCTGCCTGACTCTGCCCCACTTCTCCTACCTATGAATCTGATTTCTCTTCCTACTTTTTCTATGGTGCCTATCATAGGCCCAAACAGCTCCTTTATTTAAAGATTGATATTCACAGATTACAGAAAGGCATTTCCACATCAATATATATTCTGAGAGTAAAAAGAGGAAATTTTTACAGCAAGT
This sequence comes from Phyllotis vaccarum, assembly GCA_033318265.1. NCBI lineage: Eukaryota > Metazoa > Chordata > Mammalia > Rodentia > Cricetidae > Phyllotis > Phyllotis vaccarum. The sequence continues at coordinate 10,888,312 of JARWLC010000012.1, read as the reverse complement.
CAGTTGAACACTTTCATAGTTCTTATGCAGATAAGACAGTTCTTTTAATATTTGACCTATTTACAGCTTACCTGAAAATACTCTATTTGATTTCAAGCAACCCCATGGAGTTCTATATTATCCGTAGATCCTATCAATTTGAGCCCTGCCTGTGCAAAATTGTAGTTTATCCTTTCAAGATGACAACTCCTTTATTAAACTATCTGAAATATGAATAGAAAGTACTAGCAAATTTGCACAGCTTACAACCAGTTTTGGGCAAAATATTTACCTGTAACACTACAAAATAATTCTTATTAAGTAAGTGTATATATCAGTGAGATAAAGTGATTGTTTTTCAGAGAGTTTATTAGTCTTTCTTCTTACTCACATGACATTTCTAAGTGCCTTTTGAGTGACATTCCAAGTCTAAATTTTTAAAAAATAGGCCATTATAAGGTAGGAATTCAGAGATTATTAGAAGCCTGGCTAGAGCAAACAAATATAACTTTCATCAGCTGTCAGCAGCAATTTTTGGAAAATGTCAATGATGATTTTAAGTAGTTTTGGGTTTGTGCACCATTCATGTTTGACATTTGTTATTTGTTTGTTTGTTTTCTTGTTTTAATAATCCAAGAACCCTGAACCATCAGCGTGTTTTAATTTCAATAAAACTTGAATCATATAAGAGTAAATTTTCTTTAAATGGATTGTGGCCCATAATTGCTCAGTGTCCTTTGCTTATTTTTCTTGAAATAGCAAATTTTTCTAGTTATATTTTATTTAAAATGCAAGGAAACTGTGTAGTGTCAACAGACATGGCAAATAATTCTGTAGATATTAGTATAAAAATTTAGGAAGTAAAAGGGAAGAAAAAATACTACCAACACATAAATTAATCTCACATTTATTAAAGTTTCAGAACAATGATTGTTAGAAATAGATGGGAAACAAATCTGAGCAAAGTGAGAATTTTTTGGGGATTCATATTAACTTCTTTTATTCATTTGTATCAGCCCAGTGGTCAGTAGTATAAGATGGTTTTCACCTTGTAAACAAATGTAAATATCCCCCCAAATGACTTGTAACACTTTTGTTTACTTACAACTTTCGAATTTTACCTTTATTTTGGCATTGTGTAGTGTATGTGTGTGTATGTGTGTGCATGCTTGCATGCGTGCATGTGTGTGTGTGTGTGTGTTCATTCAATTCTTCATGTGTGTGGATGTGTAGATGGAAGCCATAAGCCATGTTTAACATATTTCTTCAATCATTTTTCCAATTTGTTTTTTAGACTGGTCTCTCACTCAGCTTGGAGTTCACCAGTATTAATAGGTTGGCTGAGAACACCAAAGGATCTATCTTTTTTTATTTCCAGTGTTGGGAATATGGGTAAACATTGTTCCACCCAGATTTTTATAAAGATTCTTGAGGTTGTAAAATCAGGAACTCATGACAGTGACAAAAATTAATTATTGATTAAATCATTTTCTCAACATGGAGAATTATTTTTGATTAATATTCATTCTAGTAAAAGAATCCTTATGAGAGTAATGTCCATTCTGCCTCTGGGTTTTTTTAAATATAAATTACTTTAATGTTGTATGAGTTAACTATAAAACTATTTACTGAATAATCAATAAAATTACAGAGGGCAAAATAGATACAAAAAGAGGACAGCTATGAAGCTGCAGTGGAATCCTTTGCATCAAAGTCATTCCAAACATCTGATTAAATGGAGTTAATTAAAAATATTAAGTACTTGAGGATTTTTTAAAGTAATTTTCTGTTAAAATATGAGAATGAACTAACACACAGAGAGGCTATATAAAGTAACTGACTTTACAATAATGTTAGCTAGAATCAGCCCATCTCTGGCTCTGTTGGCAAGGAAATGATTCCTGAGTACTCTTTTTGCAATTAGTCATTTTGGGCCTGCCAAATAAGGTGTGATTGGCTGTGTGAGTGAGAGAGGCATGCAGGGAGGACAGGAAGAAGAAAAATATGTAGCATCTATTGTTAATATTTAGGTCGATAGTGTGTGGTTCATGACTAACAACAAACTCAGAAACATAACTCAAACATGGGTAGTATACAAAATAAAACTATTTAAAATAATTGTCATTTTTAAGACTATGTTGACTCCCCATGGGAGGCCTTATACTCCTTGAGGAATGGATGAGAGGTAAGTGGGATGAGGAGAAGAAAAGAGAACTGTGGTTGGTATGTATATAAAAATAACCTTTAAATAAATAAAATATAAAAAATAATTGGTATTTTTTAAAAGTGGAGAATAGTTATATATTCTTCCTTTAGCAAGCCATTAATAATCTTTATAGATTTATACTTTATGAATGGCTTATTTGTGAAGAGCTTTAAACTTAGATGGTAACTCAAACATCACTTTTGTTAGTAAATGTCACATAAGTTAGGAGAAAACTATTACTAATAGAGTCTCTAAAAGAGTAATCACTTTATCTTACTAAATAATACCTGCAGCTAAACTCTCCTGGAGCTTTAGTTTTCTCATTTGTCAAATTCGTATATTAATATGCCTTCCTTGAAAGCTATTAGGAATATTTATTATAAAAACATACATAGAGAGCACTTAGAACTGTGGTTGTTATGGTGCAAGAACATTCAAGTATTTATTAACTGTTCATTCATCATTCTTGTTGTAAACCAGTGATACTTTTGGTCAAGAATCATCTTTCCTGCTTGGAATCATAACACTTTAGAATTTTATGATTTTTTATGAAATAATAGGAGGTTGTGGTTCAAAATTTAGAAAATGCTGTAGAACATTTGCACAGATATGTTCCTTAATTAAACCATTTGTATTTATAGCACCAATATTAAAAATAATTTGTTTGAAAAAATAGATTTAAAATTATATAATTGATGTATTTCTTACTGCAACTTACAAGCCAATATTATAAAATTCTATTTTTGATTTTATAGTAATAAAAAAATAGATAATAAACTTTTTTAACACTTTCATAAAGGTAGAAATAAATTCTCTTTGGCAATCATGTCTCCATCTATACCTATGGGGCCAAAATGGCCACCAGATGGCACTCAGATTTCAAATGACCATTCTAATTCATCTCTTCACTGTTCCTGTTTATAACACTTAAGTTTTATAATACTGCATGTTTCTTTATTTTTCCTTTCATTTGTCTAAATACTTGGAGGTTCAAAGACAAAACTGAATTTTGACTGTTAAAATAAACTAAATAGTCACCAACTTAATTAGAGGTCTAATAATACATACATGTAGGCTACATTGTGATTAAAACAAATAAGTCATTTTATTTCCATTCTGTAGTCAAATGCTTCATAGAAATACTCTTTAAACTAAACAAAAAGTATTTCTCTTAACATCAATCTTTCTATGCCAAAGCTGCAGTAAACATCAACTGAGGAATACACTTTGAAAAGGCACTCTTAGGGTCTATTCAGGATCAGTTCTCAACACAAGTGGGTTATTAAAACCAATGGTACTTTTGAAATATCAGGCAATATTTACTATGATTTTCTAAATTATTGTTGTCCTTCTGAAATGTTCTTATTTATAATGTAAGAGAAACATGGAACAATGAATAAGAAATGGGAATCATGAGACAAATGTATATGCTTAACATTTCAAGATGATGAGGAAAAAAATTCTCTAAACAGCAGAAAATACTGAAGACATGGACATTTTAAGGATGAACTTTAAAATGTTAGTACTATGCAAGTACTATTTGCCAAGTAAAGTTATTGATCCCTAGATGAATATCTGTGGTTGTATTTTATTCATTCCATCGTCAAATGCTAGTTAAAGATGTGTAAATTACCAGCAACTATTCTACATGTTGGAGATAAAAAGGAAAAATTATGTATCAAAAGAAAAGTACCATGTTAAATTGATACTAGGTAAGGAAAGAGATAAAATCATTTCTAAAAATAAAAGGTTTTATGAAGAAATTGGAACAAAGTGATAAAGCAAAAGCTGTTGATAGCTTTGTGTTTGGTAAATTCTTCTTGCTCAGGAAGAAAAATCATGGAAAATTTTATGAGTAATAATCTCCGCCATAGAAATAACTTACTAGAAAGATTTTAGTGAAGTATTTAGAGGGTATGGGTTATATATAGAAAATCTGAGTACCCAAATTTTAATATTTATTTTTTTGCCTAGATGACAAATAGTATCTTCAATTTTCTTGATTTTCTCGTTATGTTAATTATATTAAATTTATTAACATTTACTAATTTTGCATAGTAGGCTTTAGTACTATGCTTCTTGCCCAAAATACTATGTATTTGACCACATTCTCTTTTGTTAACAATAATATTCTGTATTGTAACTTTACACTCCAACTAATTATTTTATTTCTTCATTTTACTCCATTAATGCTTTCTTATCTTTCTATTTTTGTTTAAAATATAGTGACACATATTAAGATGCTTATAATGGAATGGCTGACAGGTTTTTTACAGAAATATGTGTACATTTTCAATGACTATACCACTAGGAAAAAAAGTCTCTCCTGTCCCAGATTCCATTAACTGATATTAATCTTCAAGAAGGGGTTACAATGTAGTTAGGACCTCTTAGCCCCATGTCAAGCTGCTAGCAAATCCAGTATCCACTATCATAAAGATTTATTAAATATTTAGATCAGCTTTGAGATAAAAAAAATGTTAAGGCCATGTCATTTAGGTTGTCAGTATTCTATATACTTTCTTTTCTTCCTACCACTTTTTAAATATTAGATATCTAATATTATGCCATACACACTATCAAAAAGTACAGTATTTAAAATATGCACAAATATAACATTTTTTAATCAATTATCCATGATTATCATATCTATTGCTCTGGCTGTGCCTTACATTCTCAGTGAATAACATCACTTGGAACTCTTATGCAATTTACCTTAAATGAATATGGATTTTGCACAATAAAAATTAGATATTTCATTTCTCTTTATAGAGTTTGACGTTTGTATTTAATACTCCTACTTAATGATTTATTATTCAATAAACTCATATTAGATAATGCATATAACAAAAATTGATGAAAATGAGGCCATGAACTTGAAAATGTGCACAAGCAATTATGGGAGAAACCTTGAAGGGAGTAGAGAGAAGGGGGAGTGTAGATAGTCTTTTTTTTTTTTTTTAATACCAGTTCCCAAATAATGACATTGATACTTCTTGTTAATTAGGAAACTTGGCCTTAGCTTAAGCTTAGTCCCAAATATCTCTTAAAACCTAAATGAACCCATTTATATTAATCTATATCCTGCCATGTGATTCATTGTCTCTCCTCTATACTGTATGTTCAAGTTGTTACATGTCTCACTGGCAAATCTCCACCTCTCTGATTTCTTTCCATAGTTTCTATCTCTGCCTAGATGTCCTGATTATCCTTTTCTGCCTTTCTAGTGTCATTCAGTTCTTTAGTAAAACAATTAGAAGGCATCTCAGAAGAGATACATCTTCATAATATACAAAACAATTCATCCCACAACATTTCCTCCTTTCTGTAAATAAAAAGAAAAGGTTTTAACTCTAACACAGTAAAACTATATACAATAAGAACAATCATCAGGTAATTATTACATTTAAATTGTACCAGGTTTATTTTATGCTACCAACCAGCTCCCAAATCATGACACAAAGATGTATTTTTAGGGATGAATAATTGGCCTTAGCTTAGGCTTGTTTCTTGCTAGCTCTTATAACTTAACATGTTTCTCCTCATCTAGATAATGCCTTGGGATTTTTACCTTTCTTTATGTATATATTACTTTTATCTATCTCCATGTTAGTTGGATTCTGGCCCTGGGTATGTCCATATCTTTCTACCTCATTTTCTCCATTCCTGTTTTGCCTGCATTTCTCCAACTTATTCTTTCTGACAACCAGCTCTGCCTATCCCTCTTCTGTTTTTTGTTTTTATTAAACCATTTTTAATTAAAGATTTTTTAAATTTAGATAATAATAAGCTAAAATAAAATCATTAGATAAAATATTTAGCCATTAGTTTATAAACATTTGACCATATTCACTATGTACAAATTATTTATCTATACTCTGTATTGTCATAATTGTTTCTCCATATTATATTACCTTCTGTCATCATATAAATAAAAAAGTCTCTCTGCAAACTTATCTTTGGTAATCTCCTTTACACTTTCATATCCCAAAATATATGAGTTCCTTATTATCTCAGAAGCCAAACTTTGCTACATTACAGGTGTGGTTCTGATGGATTTTGGTTGGTGTGTGTTGAAAATACATAATTATCTTGTGATTTATTGTTAACCATTTTATGATTACCACATTTCTATTTACAGATATAAATCTATATGATTTGAGAGATAATTTTTAGAAGAAAAAAGTACAGATAAAGGCATGTCTATTTATATACATTTTCATAAACTTGTGGCATAGAATTATATTTTAATAAGAAAATATAAACCAGAAGCAAACATCATCTGTCATTTACCCCAAACATCTTTAAAACTAAATATGGAATTTACAATAATGATCAAAATAAAAAATCTAATCTAGAAATTGTCATTAAAAGAAATAAGCATTTCAAACTTCTTTGTAACAACTAGATAATGCATTAAGATCAACAGGGTGCATATGGCTAGTTTATTAATTTTCTATTATTGCCCTCACAATTTCACAAGAGGTAGAGGCTCTCCTGATATTAATGATTTCCAGAGCAATCACAAAGTACTTCCTACTCATTTTCAAGAATCAAATTTCTTGGTATCTGAGAATGAACTCCTATCATAAACAGACACACAAAAACCATAATTTTTTTTTAAATTCTAATAAGTTACCCAAATTTTATGAACTCGGGGAATATAGGAAATTCTGAAGTAAATTTTTAACCTAATCCCTGATTTTGGAAAGTTTCTTTACTATCCTCTAATTAACAAGAGTACAAAAATTATTGGACAAACAAATTTATAGATTTTTTACTACTGGGGAACCAAATAACTTGCTAAATATGTGTAGGTACATTTGGAAATTTTGGTTGTTTTTAATCATAACAAAAGTGCCTTTGTGATAAAAATATCAAAAATATTATTTAAAAATAATTATGAAGATCAAAAACACACTGATATTAAGGAGATAAGAATCATTTAATATAATCCCACCTAATAATTTGAATGGAAACTCATACAGGTAAGCTCTTTTAAGTGATGTCTAGACATAAGATTTTTTTTTCTGGTTCATTTTTGTTAGGCACTGTTCATGATTGTTTGAAGAGTAAAATCTTACAATAGTTCTTAAAATTACTTGCATGATTTAAACTTTTTTAAAAAAAATGTTAGTTTGTTTGTATTATGGAACCAATATATATGATTTTATTTTCTATTAAATATGAGTTCTGGGAAGAAATTTACCCATTATCAAGCTCTGAAATGGTAAAGCAGAGAATAAATACTAACTTACCCAAGTCACTCCTTATGGAGGAATGTGGAAATTCTAAGACTTCTGCTGCTGACCTGGCAGCCATATAATTCTCCTAATCAAGGAAATATTCAAAGCAATCAATACAAAAGGCATGTCCTTTTCTAATAGTATTATGCACAGCAGGCACAAAGAATACTGTGTGGAGCCATTAAGCTTAAATTAAAATTACACCTCAGAGTGAAATTCTGTACATTACACTCCTTTAGAATGGTTTAGCTTTTTTTCTAGATTTCATTAAGAATGCACTGGGCATCATTTGGAAATCTACTGAGGGAGAACAAAACATCACAACCTCATCATTTTTGTTTTACTTTGTACTGAATTGACTGCACTTGGGGAAGGTATACCACGGGTCACTACCCTATCCTAATACTGAGACTCTAAAAGGAGCAAAAGTGCTCAGTACCTAATTACTAGTCTTTCTTTACAACAAAACTTATCACTTGCATTACTTATTACAACTTGCATTCTATATTTAGGGTAATGGTACATAGGAAAAAGGTTTTTACCTATGAAGCCTAATTGTAATGAAGGTAACCTTGTTAAAAATGTAAAGAATTTTGGAAGTATTGGCCCTAACATTTCTGAATAAATCTTTTTTTCTCTGTGTGTGTTTCAATCTGGATGTCTCAAGGCACAATTCATTTTAAGTCTTGTTTTATAAATCAGTATAAGAAATGAGAACACACACAAATATGCCTGTCTTGTCATAATCCCAATAAAAATAGTGTGAATAAGAAAATTACAAACATTGTAGTATATTAAAATCTTATTGTTACTAAAAAATTTCTTCCTTATGTCTTTTTTCCAATGGGAAAATAGTAGATAAGAAATTCAGGCAATACATGCAACTTAACCTGATTTTGTATTGTTATTAAATGTCTAATGTATAAATAAAGTTTTTATTTTTGTATTCCTTGTTCTCCTAAACTAAATTTATCAAATCAATGCATAATTTTATGTTTAACTAATTTGTATAAAATATGCATTTTTATTTCTTAAAGTATTAATCATGACTCAATCACTTTAAACTGTAAATTTTTTAAATAAGATTGAAATTATGATCATCTCTAAAATTTTCTGATATTTGCTCTCAGTAGTTAAATGATATAGATTTGGTTCTCTGTTGAATAAACTGAATAGCAAAAATAATTATAATCAGAATCCTTTTTAAATATGAAATTCACATCCCTACATGTAAAATGAATATTTAACATACGTAATTTTTATTATGTAATATAATAATTATATTTTAAGTTAATCTCAACAAGCAAGCTTTCTGCCTGATCTTCCATGATGCTTACAGAATTAACATGTCAATACTATTTAGGTAAGCATAGAAAGTAATAGATTTCATTATGAAATTTTCATAGATATAGTACATTGTACTTTGTTTCAATGTGCATCACACTCTTTTATCCTCTGTTAATATTCTTATTTATTTTTCTCCCAAACAGTACTTTGTCCTGCTTACACACACATACAAATACACACACACATACAAATACACACACACACACACACACACACACACACACACACACACGAAATTAAATCCAAATTTTATAAGGGAAATCATGCAGTATGTGTTGTTCATGAACTGGCTTATTTTGATTTACTTAATCATTTCTAATTTCATCCATTTTCCTATAAATGCTGTATTTCATTTTTTATTTCTGTCTGAATAGAATTTCACTATGCATGTTCGCCATATTTTCTTCATTTATCTGGCGATGAACAACTAGGAGGTTCAGTCTTCTACTTTTCTGAATACTGCAGCAGTGACCATTAACATCTACTGTGATGTTCTTATTTAGCATGCCTAAAGTATAAATAGCCAAACCAATCTTAAAAGAAAGAACAATTCTAAAGGTGCCATAAAACTTGAACACAAAATTACACTATGTGTAGATGAAATGATTTTGTTCTGTCTAGGTACCTTGGTCAGGTCAAATTTTTCCCATCTATATTCTCACAGCCATTTATAAAATAATTATTCAAAGGCTTATTTTAATTACAAAATGTTTGGCCTATGGCTCATGCTCATTACCAACTAGCTCTTCGTATAATTTAACTCAACCAATTTTTATTAATCTATGTTTTATCACATGGTCTGTAGCTTACCTGGGTCTTTTACATCTTGCTTCATCTCCAGGCAATAGGCAACATTTGTCCTAATTCTGTGTTTCTTCTCCTGTAGCTCTGCTTAGATTTCCCACCTTCCTCGAAGCTTCTTGCAATAGGCCCAAAAGCTTCTTTATTAACCAATGGTTCAAAAAAGCTTATTTATAGCATAGAGAATGACATCCCACATCAATTTAATTCATAGTTACTAAATCTAAGGAAACAAGTGAATTTGTCCTACTAATATATGATGAAATGTAATTTGAATCAAAATAAGCTGTAATAAACTGTAAGAAATAATGAAGGAAACTTCACACTGATTAATGGAACAATACATTTATCAAAGGAATGTTTCAATTCTAAACATTTACACACATGAAATAAGTATACCTATTTTATAAAATCCCTACCTTATATGGAAAGATACAGATCAACTACAGTGCAATACAAGAGATGCACCACTCTCATTAATCAATAGATCACCCAAATAAATTATAATATCTGAGTCACCAAGATCTTACTTACATATATCTACAGAATGTTATATCCAGATATTGCAAAATAAAATGTTTTAAGCAGCTTATGGAAACTTCTCTTTATCATATAACAGGACACAAAGTAAGATTTTGCATATATGTATATATACAATATATATGAAATAATTTCTAGTAGTCCATCAGATCATTATGAAATAATATGAGAATAAAATGAATAAAGACTATAAAATATAAATTTCTGAAGAATGAGAAAAACTTTATTAAATAATAAATAACTCAGAAAATTTGTCAATAAAATTTTTCTAGAGTTGAATAAAAATAAAACCACAACTAAAACACGTAAGCTACAACAAAAGTATTGCAGAGGAACACATATTACTACAAGGGTCTGTATTAAAATTTATAGAGATCTCAAATGAGTAAGTTATTTATGCACCTTATGATTTTGGAAAAATGAAAAATGGACAAGCCCATGAGTAACACCATTACTTGGGATGGATGCTTCAGTTTTATATGTGAAAGAAATTAGGTAGAAAATATTCATCATTCTTTGCTTCACAATTACAGATGTGATGTGTTCAGTTGCTTCAAGCTACTGTTGCCTTGACTCCTCCACACTGATGGATTGCAACCCTAAAAAGTATGAGGCAGAATATACACTTTTTCTTTGGGTTGATTTAATCAAACTATTTAGCACAGTAACATAAAACACCTCTTAAAGTTTTAAAAGTGGATATAATTGATTTAAAAGTTTTAAAATCAATAAAAAACAAAGTTACAATAAAAACCTATCAGTTTAGAACAATCCCTGTATAGGTGCAGTCATTGTTAAATTGTGCCAACCTTTTAAAGAGTTAAAGCTAATGTTTCTCAATATGTTCCATTAAATAGGAAAGCTATGAATGTCATCAACTCCTTCTAAGAAGCAAATACCCTGAAACAATAAGTGACAAAACCCAAAAATTGTAGGTCAGTATCCATGATAAAAATAGATTTTAAAATCCTCAGTAAAATACTTGCAAACAGAATTTTTTTTAAAAAAAAATTATTCACAGGACTTTGAGATGGCTTTGTGAGTGAAAGGACTTGCTTTCAAGCATGCACACCAGAGTTTTATCCATCGGGACTACATGTGAAATGGAAGAATCAATGCAAGTACACCTCTGATTTCCAAACATGCACTGTATCATATGCCTGTGTTCACAGTGTGTGCACGCACATACATAACTGCACACACACATACACACACACAAATGAATAAATAAAAAAATAAATTTTGTAAGTAAAAGAGTTTATGAAGCTGGTTTTAAATACTGTGATAGATGTTATAATTTTGACTTTATAACGAGGCAGAGATAGATAAACACGCATATCAGTGAATGTACGTCATTGCATAAATGATCTAAGAGACAAAAATCACAAGACAATATCCATGTGGAAAGAATTTTTTTTAAATTCAACATCAACTTATATTAAAAGTTTGACTATTATAAAAAGGAACATATCTTGATGTAATATTAACTTTATACTAATATATAGCCCACATTATACTGAATGAGGAAATTTTAAAGCATTCCACCACCAACAGCAGGAACCAGACAAGTCTGAGCACTTTCTTTACTCATGTTTTAAAGAGTACCTGAAGTCTGAGCTAGAGGAGTAAGACAAAGAAAAATGATACAAATGCAAATAGCAAAGAAAGAAGTCAGAGTATAATTATTATTTGCAAATCTGATTCTGTAAATAAGGCACTCTATCTGAAAATTCTTGTATTGAGTGAATGTGCTCCATAAAGTGGACAGGTACAAAATTATTTACAAAATTTTATGTAACCTTACTATATTCAAATGACAAACATGCTGAATAAGAATTCAGGAAACAAGGCCATTCCCAATGTCAAAAAAAGAAAGAAAAACAATGACAACAACACAACCCACAACCTAGAATACACCTAAGTATTAAAGTGATAGACATCCATATTGAAAATTTTCAAGCACTGAAAAATGAAGTTGACAATGAAAATAAAATATGGAAATTTTTATTATTTTATGGACTGGGACAATGATGGTCAAAATAGCTATTACAATAAAAACAGTTTTTAGAATTAATACAATTTACATCAAAATTCCAATGCCTTTATTTGCAAAATTTATTTATTAGCAGTTATTAAGAAAGAAAATACTGGATGTTGTTGTGGCTATAGACTGATGGAAACCTTCATATGCTGTTCTTAGAAATACAAAGAATCACTATGGAAGTCAGTATGCAGGATCTGAAAAACACCTAAAAATAGAAATACCAATAATTAGAATATAGTGTCTAATTTTTTCAATAAAATACATGCACAAAAACATTCTTAAAATGTTAAAAAGAAATATATTAGAAAGCTGTACTATCCCTGGGTATTTTCCCAAAGCATTCCTCCAAAGCAGCATTCCAAGTGAAGTTTGCACAGCAATGTACATTGCAGAACTATCCACAATAGCTAAATTATGAAATCAATTTAGGTGTCCACAAATTAAAGAATAGATAAGGAAAATGTTCTTCATATTCACAGATAAACTTTTGTCAAACATAAACTGAAAAAAATCATGTCATTTTCAGGAAAATTGATGTAACAATAGATAAGCAAATTCAGTGCCAGAAAGACTAATTTTATACCTTTTTCTCATTTGTGGTCTCAAAATTTAGGGAGATAAATACTTAACTGATGTCTTCTAACACTAAGTTCAAATGTCAGAAAATATATTTAAAGATAGAAAATTTACACATTATCTACTAAAATTTCCTTAATTATTCAGTAACAATTCAAGAATATTTATGAGTATTCTACTCTTAATAATTAATGAAAAATGAAATATAAGTCATAATCGTAAGTAATTTCTGATATGAAAACACTGTGTTGCATTACTCAATAAAAATAATACTTTGCGACTGTTGTCTGGTTGGCAAAATCTAACACTTTAACACTGATCTTAATGTTAAAATTCTGGTAGAATCCAGTTCTGTAATAAAAATCCAAGAATTCTGGTTGTGTGTATGAACGTTGTTTCACATCTGCGAAGTCCTTACCTAACTGAAAAGCTAAGGGTGAGGCTCTCCATAGGTGCCACATTTACCATGAGAAATATCTATATTGAAAACCAAATCAATAAACATCCTCTTAGAATGCACTAACAGCCTTCTGAAGCTGTGTGATGATCTGCAAGTTAATAATTTAACATTTTCACTTAAGTAATTATCTCCCTAATTGTGTCCCACTAATACTTAAAAATAGAACTTTAAAGATGATTAACAATTTTACTTTTAAAAATTTTCAATTTTATGTTACAAATAGCATGGAAAGGTTATTATTAATTTTCTGAATGTCTATATGCTTAATGTCACAATTTATGTGTTACTTAAATAAGGATATCTTAATAGATTTATCATAATGCATATAACCTTTCATTTCTTTGCCTACATTTTTTATTACACAGACCTTTATGACACCACTTGGACTCTTTACTACAACAAAGGAACAAAATCTAGTTTCAATATTCATTGAATTGATGATGCTTAAATGATTAAATGATAGAAGTGATGGATATCTCCCAAATACTGTGCAATGTTAGTTTGAAATTAGCTAAATATTCAATCTCTGCAATATTATTGAGGTTAGTTCTCTTTTTGTGTATAAAATCTTCAAAAGTGTCCTATATTCTTCTCTACACACAGACATATACACAAAGGCAATTGCACAGTAAAGAAACTGATTTCATAAATAAAGGAGGACCCTAAGAGGGACACATGAATTGCCCTGGAAAAGGGAAATAGATGACATCTTCTGAGTAAACTGGGGGTGAGTGCAGACAACTGAAGAGAGGGGATGGGGGATCAGAACATGGGGGAACTGGATGGTTGATCTGGAACAGGGGCAGAGTGGGAGAGCAATGAAAGAGATACGTCGATAGAGGGAGACTGTGGAATTAGGGAGAAACCTGGTACTATAGAAGTTCTCAGGAATCTACAAGGACGACCCCAGTCTAGAATACTAGCAATAATGGAGAGAGTGCCTAAAGTGGCCGATCTCGGTAATCAGATTGGTGGACACTCCAACAGCATAGAGCCTTCATCCAGTAACTGATAGAAGCATATGCAGGAGGCTTTTATCCTTACCAACACTGCTAGACATTGACAAGGACTGAGCTGCTTCGGTTGTTGGGCTCTCACTAAATGCTGATCAGGGCACATTATGCTTCTGAAGTTTCCAAGTTTTTTTTTTTTTTTTTTTTTTTTTTTTGACAGAGCTATTACTTAGTAAATTAAATTGTACCATGTCTTGATAAATAACACTGTGTTAAGCTAAAAAGCTAAAAATAGTGACCTAAAAGCTGGCATAAACCCAGTTATCGTGAGCAAATGGCAACTTATGTCTCTGAGAAACATGATAGCATTAGTGAATTTTTACCATAACCCTTTACACTCTACCAGAAAATAATTGTAAAGTGATCGCAGCATAATTTCCCAGATTAAAAGAATATCATTGTGAGAGATCACACCAGACTTCTGGCAGTGCAATGTCTGGGCACGTGGTCTTGAGCATCATAAGAAAACAGGATGAGCAAGTCATTGAGAACAAGCCAGTACGCAGCATTTTTCTTTGGCTCCTCTTCAGTTTCTGCTCACGGCTTCCTGTCCTGACTTCCACAGTGATGGACTAAAAGCTGTAAAATGAGATAAGTTTTTTACTACCAAACTTGTTTTTGCTCGTGGTGTTTTACAGCAAAAGAGATCCTTAAATGTGCTTTAATACATACTCTATATTTCATCAAATAAATTAAGTAAAAACACCACTGACTTAGAGAGATATATTGTAGTAAAAAGTTTAGGCTCTCAGACCCACAGACCCGCAGAGACACACAGATGCTTACAATTGTTTTAGGCTGATTGGCCTAAGGCCCAGGCATATAACTTGCTAACTCTTTACCCTCAATCTAACCCATGACTCTTAATCCTGTTCAGCCATGGGGCTCAGTACCTTTTCTCAGAGCAGCATAGTTGTCCTCTGCTTTTTCTGGCTTCTTTCTGGCATTCTGCTCTTTTCTTCCTATTCCTAGAATCTTCTTAGTCTGGAAGCCCCGCCCACATTTCCTGTCTGCCTTTGACCAATCAGCACTTTTTATTAAACCAGTGGGTAGGACAATTATTTACAATGGAACAACATAATCACTCTACAATGGATAAGTAGATAGATAGATAGATAGATAGATAGATAGATAGATAGATAGATAGATAGATAGATAGATAGGTAGATGATAGGTAGATAGATGATTGATTGTTGTGGAGATATTTTATAGAATTGTTGACTCCATTTGCATATGATGATCTCATATGTTCAGTGGGTGGGGACACTTGTGTCCCGACACAAGAACCAGAATTGATCCCTGGAACATGGTTTGTGAAGGGAGTGGACATAATCTTAAACATACTGCCCTTTGACCTCCATACTTATGTGTGGTACACATACCCACACCTGCACAAAAAATTAATGTCAAAAATTTATAAAACCCTCATGAATGAGAATTATAAACTCTTTTTTCTTGGCTCATACAAAAAATAACAACTTGAAAGTCTTCATTTAAGTCCAAAATGCCTATTTTCAAAGCAATATTTCATAATACTTTTGCCTTCAAATAGTTTCCTATACCTCACAATCAATACTTAAGTCAAAGTAGAGAGCAAACTAATGACTATATTTTTTTTTTTGGAAATGATACACTGGGTGGTTGTAAATCTTCAGTAATATGGCATAGTAGGTAATCATATGATTATTGTTAGTCTTGTGCTCTTAAAGGGGAATTTGCACAATGTCCTTTCCTTTTCTGTTCCACCATGAGATTGGGTACATTTTTTTTCTTTTTTTGCCAGGCTGTAAATCAATCAGTCTTAGTGACAAGGACTGAAATCTCTAAAACAATATGCAAAAGAAAACCTTCTCCCTTTAAGTTGGTTATATTAGGTATTTTATCTTGGTGATGAAAGTCTAACTCAAATATATAACAAGAAGAAGTATACTCAAAGAAAGCAATCGTATTGAACCAAAGTCTTTAATAAACTAATAAAATAATATGACTAGGTCACACAGTAACAATTTTTCTCTAAGAAGTAATGTTTAATTACAAATTCTCTGAGGGCATTTCCAGGGATGATTAATTAAGGGCAAAAAAGATTTGTTTTAAATTAGGGTCACCATCCCCATCAGCTGGGGTCCTGAACTAAATAAAAGAAGACAAAGAATAAAGCCAGCTAATATTCATTTCTTTATATCCTGTGCCTCTGAGATTTAAAGATTTTTAAGAGCATCACTCACATTTCTGCCACCATGGAGGTGCCTTCCACCATGCTTCCTTGCCATGATTGACTGCATATCCTCAAATGGTGAGTTAAATTAAGACCTTCCTCATATAAGTCACTTTTGTCAGGCATTCGGTTACATCAGTAAGAAAAGTACCAATGCATGTGTGGAGCCATGGTATTAAATGCTGATTATCTGTGTCTTTCTTTGGGTCAAATTGAATTTTATGCCAAATGTACTACCTACACCTTAAGAAAACTTTTCTTAAGGCTAAGTTTGAAAAAGTAATAATGTACAAAAAATACAGAAATTTCTGTGTAATTTAAGAAAGAGATGAGTAAATATAGTGATGATTCCAGCTCAAAATTACCTATGACAAAATAACCTTTAAATAATCAAACAGTGTACAACTGATCTCTTCTTTTGGCAAGAAAAAGGCTTTTCCTGATAGGGTTCTACTTCAAGCCTGTAGCTCGAATTGTAAGAAAAGAGACTTTACAGTACTGGCAAGCTGACTTTAAAATATACTGATCTCTATTAAGTTTCACTGAATTTCTGTTCTCAGCTACAGCTTTGTTCAGCACAATAGACAACACATAAAAATTCATAAAAGAAACAGTCACCAAATTTTAATCATAAAACAAGTTGCAATGAGTCATCTTAGAATAACAATTAAGTTCCATGATTGCTCATCAAATGGTCATAAACAGTGTATCGAGGATTATATTGTATGAGCACAAGTTATTTTTTAGTTTCACTGGAAGAAAAATGAAGAAAAAGAACTCAACCTTGATATTGGTCAGAGAGCAGTGTTATCCAGGGAGGAAACATGGATTGAAAGGCTTGCTAAAATTAGACATACGCAATCATTAAAGAGGCACCAAATGTCTTCACCTGTTCTCATCCTGAGTGAGATTGCTTTGTATTTCATTGATTTTGGTTTTCACTAAAAGAAATTGATTGCCTTCAAAGCTCTGTTTAGGATATCATGCTTTAGGGAGGAAAATTAAGTTCTTCCATTCATTGTCAGATGCAAGATTATCTATAGTTTAACAAAATATCTTCACTTCAGCTATGCAATTGTCAGTTCTAAAGCTGCCATGATGAAATGCCTTCTATCATAGATAATCATAACAACATAGATAATTGAAAAACATAATTCGTTTTAATAAACAAATTACAAGACACCTGAACTATGTGGAAATTATACTTTAAAGTAACAAAAATTTGAATTATCTTAGGCAAATTATTGGATAAAATGAAGTCCATTTGGCACCCAAGGTACAATAGCTAGAGCAGTCACTGCCTCTCACAACACCAGAAGGCCCCACTGAGACAGTGTCTGTGAATTTCTGACTGGCCTACTCTAATTGTCAGGGTTTCTCATTCAGTAAGTGTGTTTGTATTAGAATGGGCACTGTGAGTCACACATTCTGTTCCCCACGGTTCCTTCCCTCCTGCCACCCATTTCTTCCTTCTATCAGAGAATCTGATTACATATTGTGCTCTGAAATGTCTCCTACCCTCATTTAGTTATGAAAAAGGGTCCCCAATGGGCCACTTAGGTCCTGATTTCCTATATTCATATCCTACCCCCCTCTTCTCTATTACTGGTGTCTACACTCTCCTCAGTGTCTTTGTGATGTGATTGTCTCTCTGCCCACTCCTCTGATACATTCCTTATCACCTACCTCTTCTAGTAGCCCTTCTAATAAACTCCTTAACCCCAATAAATCATCTATGTCCTCTTGAACCCACATATGAATCCTTTCTCTCACTCATATTTGGAAATATGACATATACCAGCACAAACACACACACACACACACACACACACACACACACACACACACACACACACACACACACACACACTGATGTATGATTGTATTTCCATGAAGATTCCAAACACAGTCAAATAAATAATAGATAATTAACAAACACAGCACCTTTTGTCAACTTGACATTCAAACACATCCCTTTTTAAACTGGATCAAAGCATGTTTCCCAATGGTTTTGGGTCACTCATTCTCCAACTTTTTTTTTTTCTTAGTAGTTCTGGACATCTCACAACGTGAAATGTATTTACAACATCCACTAAATCCCCAAATTTTAACAGTTCAAAAATAGTATAAATCCGCAAGTAAAAAGCTAGCAGATAGGTAATCTCTTAACTGTGAATTACAAAATTTAAAAGAACTAAACATTTTTAAAATACATAATGCCACAGAGTAAAGATCATCATTACAAATTGATACATAGACCTAGTAAGAAAAGACTGGACAAATGCTAGACTGAAGCATAACATGCCAAGTGAAAACAAATCTTGCAACTTTGTATCTAGCAACAGTGTGCCTGATGGCATCATCTATGCTCCAAGGAGCTGGAGTTGATCGTCCTCTACAGTCATGCTGCCTGCAACACATGTACCCCTTCTTGAGCTGACTCCATGTTGTACTTTCAGCTTTGCTTGGGAGATATCTCACAATGTGGTGAGAGACTAAGCGTTGGACAGACATATTCCCTGGTAGGCAGACGGATAGATAGAGGAACCATTGCTAGGCAATAAAGGTGATGAATTCTAGGATGCTCTGCTTCTTCGTTACCCTCCCTATCTGAGACAAAAGCCTTGCAGATCAAAACTAAGGCCTTGTGGACATTTCCCTCCTGTCAGTTGGCTCTTGCCAACAGGCTGCCTCAACAAGTTGAAGGGCAGATCTGGACGTGTTACACAACACTGGTGAGCCAATCAATAACGACCTCTTTCTTCAAACTGACCAATCAGCTTCCTGAGTTCCCTCTCTGGTTTCCAGACACTTCTTTTTCTTTGTGTGTTCATTGCCAATGTGTTCTTCCTCATTCTCTATAAACATCTTCAACTGCTGATTCTGTCTGCTGCTGTTTTCAGTTTTATGACATTTCTCTGCTGCTACCTGTAGTGCTCCAGTTTTCCTGCCTTTTAATTCCTTAACTTTAAGAGAAAACAAACCTTGTCAAAACACCTGAACTGTACTTACACTGCCTTAACCTGGCTACTCTATAACCTGGAGTAATGTAGGTTTCACCTTCACAACCTCATACAATAGCTAATCAGGCTCTACTTACAGGGAACCTGGTTTTGCCGCACACTGTCTGCTTACATAGCTTTCTGCATGCTTATTAGGATACTCCATAGACCTCAAAATCTTATGCTTTCTGTGTCTGTAACAATAGAGCACAGATATGACACTGACGACTTCTTTGTAAACTTAAGGCATAGCTTTTTTTTTTTTCACTGAACTGAAGCAGCCTCTGTGTGTCTTGAAAATATTTTCTAGATACTCATTGGAGTAGGTATTAGTCTTTTAAAGACACCTCATTTTATAGCCATCCTTCTTGTTGTATAAATGATGGAAACTAAAATCAAGGACAATATTAGACAACAATTCCTACAAATTGCATAATCTTCAATGTGACTATTCAGGTAAAGAGTGAAACGGATGATTTTACTGAACAGAGTCATTTTGTCAGATATTCACATTTCCTGTGTTGAATTAGTTTCCCTTGAATAAAGTTCAGATTCCTGCTAAACTTTTAAAGTTCTTTGCAGATTTGTAGTACATAAAATTTAATACAAATTAAATTTAAGTACAGCTTTGTCTAGGGGAGAGTTGGAAGTGTGATCCCTTATGAATAATTACTTTCAACCAACCTGGTCATTGGATCTCTTTGGTGTCCTTCCAATGGTGAGAGCTAAATGAAGGTTTATGTTTTCTTTGGCAGCACAATAAAAATGAATCTGACAAGAAAACAAAATCTTTAAATAGAAACTACAGATGTGTGAACCATTTGGAGAAGTAACTTGTTCTAAATTAAGGGAGATTTATGAAAAAGTTTTTGAACTAGCCTACACCAATTCTGAAAGTTTATAGCACATTTAGCTTTTATCATGTAGTTATATATTGCTATGAGTGGCTTTCACCTTTGTATTTCTTGAGGAAATTTAGTCCCTATAAAAGTGCCAGAAAGCTGTTCCTGAAAATAAAATTTTACTACCATCACAAGAAGAAACATAAGATAGAATAACTCTATCATTGCACATTGCACTTCTTATCCCCCCTCCAATTTTCACTGTAGAGAAATTGTTTAAAAAAATAAAAAGGGAAGAGGGACCCAAACAAAATAGGAATAGACCTTTGTTCAGCTATAATAGTGAGTAAAATCCACAATTATAGTGCTAGTTTGTACATTGTACTGTCTTTACACTCAGTAGAAAATGTACAAACTTATACTATTCTATAGCAACTAGGTAAAGACCAGTAACATCAATTAATAATATCAGAAAACAAAGGGCAAACTGTTTCATTTTTTGTTTGTTTGAAATATGAATTTAAATGTAGACAGAGATATAGATAACAGATTATTCCCCATTCTCACTTTCTCTTTATTGGCCAGACTAGATATGTTAATATAATACAAAGTTAGAACATACATTTAAATAAATTGTCAAAAAAAATATAGAACTTCTTCAGATAAAACAAAAATTAACTCTCAGATAATTTAAATATTATACCAGATTCTATCAGTTAGTGAATCTAGGTGGATAATACCTCAAATATATTGCATGTACTTTAAAGATTGCTTTATATCTAAAAGTCAAGTAAAATGATATTTTAATTAAAAAGATTAATATTTACAATTAAATCTTAAATAGTGCGCTTGTAAATTTTTATATTTATGCTAGAAAATTTTCTTACTAATTTCTAGTTTGTATTAATTATTGGTATAAATCTCCAAAAGGAAATTTTTTTGAATTCAACAAGAAAGAATAATAAGTACCATGGTTTAAAATTAGGGATGTTCCATTGCTTCAGTTTGAGTATGGTCTTGAAGTTCACATACTTGTCTAGATCCTAATACGTGTAGAAATAAATTTAGAGCTTCACACATTTTTAAATATTTTAAATATTTATCTATCATTCATGTTAAGTATTAGTTTCTGAGTAAAACTACTAGAAAAACCCTCTGGAAGGGAAAATATAATCTGTCCCTTTACTTTTGCTTAGAATGAGGATAAAACATAAAATTTAATGGAGGGAATCCTATCTCCCAGAGTTTTCATTTATTTATTACCCAGTGTCTTCCATGACAGTCTCGGTGCTTAGTGACTACTTTATAGTATAAGGAAACATTTTTAACTTTCCTTGGAGATTTACATTGACTGTTTGGTAAAGGCCATGGGGAATGAGCTGCACTTTTCTGTTCACTGCATGACTTGTTAAGTTTTCTTTCACTCACGATTCTGTTTATTTAGTTCTCAAGCCAAAATAAATAAATAAATAAATAAATAAATAAATAATAAATAATAAATAATAATAAATAAATAAATAAATAAATAAAGGCTTTGGAGTGTCAACTTTTTTTTCTTTGAGAATTTATCAAAGCATTTTATTTGTAACTTTTAAGAGAAACTAGAGGACGTCTCTTTCTGTATAGAAGAAGAGTTTTAACATTTATAAAGTAGAGAGTTTATAGAGATTTTTATAACCAATCTGAAGAAGCAAAGATAATAATAAACACACTATTAGTAGTAAATGCAAGATAGTAAACACATCGTCAGTGCTCTCTTTTGATTTCTTCAACAAAAACATGACAATTTCCTTAAAAAACAGTCATTTTAAGTACTTCTCACACATTAATGTGCCTTATATACAAAAATTATCAAGGGGAATTTTCCAGTGTTACAGTTATCCTTAATAGATGTTTTACAAGATATATAAATATAATTGTGTTAATAATTTAAAAATTCCTTATACTATAAGAAATTTATCCTGGTTATGGTGACACATGCCATTAATTCCAGCGCTTAGTAGGCAGCAGCAGGTGGATATCTATGTGTTCAAAGCCAGCCTGGACTATAGAGCAAGTTCTAGGATAGTTAGTGCTATACACAGAAACCCAGCCTTGAAAAACAAAGCCAATCAAAGAGAAATAAAAGAGAGAAAAGAAGAAAAGAAAGGAAAAAAGAAAGAAAGGAAGAAGGAAACAAAAATCTGTTTGGTAGAGAACCAACAATTGCAATGAGTCAGAAGCTAAATGTAAAAATTGAGAATATTATTTTTAAATATCAATGAGAACCCTATAGATGCCTTGAAAACTATAAGTAAATTTCCAATAGTGAAGAAGAAAAAGTGGCACAATCATTAATTATTACTTCTTGCTTGGAAAATATAAATAAGGTAACATTTTAGAAGGACTCTGATACTTTGAGTCTAAATCTCTGTGTGAGTGTGGGGGGGTATGTATGTGTGTATCTTAATATTCTAATTAGACTTTCAATGAAAAATTGTTAAGTCAATGAAAACATTTTCTTAAACTATTCCACAAAATAGAAACAGAAGGAACATTGACACATTATTTTTCTAAGGGGTGAATGGAGCTGGAGAATACTGAAAGATGGCTGAAAGAAAGACCTGTGTTCAGTACACCTAGTTTAGTGCCTGATGTTGGGGTTGCTCTGTGTATTTCAGGGTCAGATAGAAACTAGATGCAAGAGAAGCTCAAAGGAATTTATAAGAATGACCCCAGATAAGACTGATAACAATAGTGAATACAGAGCCTGAACTGGATATCTCCTGTAATCAGAGTGGTGACTACCACAATTGTCCTCAGAGAGCCTTCATCTAGTCAATGTCAGAAACAGATGCAGAGACACACACTAGGCTGAGCTCAGGGAATATTTCTGAAGATAGAGGAAAAATTGTAGATGCCAGAGACGTTAAGGACTTGGCTCATGGGAACTCACAGAGTCTGAACTAACAATCAGGAAACCTGCATGGTACTAACCTAGGCCTCTACTTATATGTGACAGTTATGTGTCTTTGTCTAATTGTGGGACTCTTGACAATGGAAACAGGAACTATTTCTAATCCTTTGGATGGATTTTAGAAACTATTCCTCATTCATGGTTGCCTTAAACAGCTTAAATACAAGGAAAAGCGTTTAATCTTACTGCATTTTGAAATCCTATACTTTGTTGAAACCCATGGGAGACCTGTGTTGGGTACACTTGGTTTAGTGCCTGATGATGGGGTTACTCTGTGTTCAGGGTCTTGCTAGTTCCTCTTGGGGGAGGGGTGAGAAGGCATAGAGACAATGACAGTCTCTGGAGACTAGTTGAAATAAGCACATCCAACTTTACTGAGGAAAAGGAACGTCTTAAATACCCTCCTCCCAGCCAGAGTCAAGGGCTTAGATTTGCTGAAACCTGAAGCTACGATGTAGTTGTCTCTCACTAGTCTAGGTCATCTCACATCAGGAGTCTGCCTTTGTTGACAAGGTCCAATGTACACCCCAAGTTGGTTTATAAGAAAGCTCTAGAAACATGTCTTAAGGCACTAGTTATAACTAGTGGATGAGATTAGGCTGGCCCCCAGGTCCCTAGAAGCCTCTAGGGCCTATATATCTCACATATGTACCTTTTTTTAATTTTTATTCACAGTACATGCTCAGTGGGAGCCATGATGCTTTGCCCTGACCTTGTTGACCCCACCTCAGGAGGACTAAGCATTTTGGACTGTGCCTGATGTAGGTTGATCTACTAAACAAGCTCTTACCTATCTCCGGTCATTAGCCCTAGAGCCTTTTGAATCTCAATAAACCATGCATTATTAACTCTTTCTAGGAGGCTTTGCACTGGGTGCCTAAGAACCATTAAAATTTGAAGGGTTTTCTTTGGTGGGCACTATTTGCTTTGAATAATTTTTAGCTTTCTATGGAAACTTACCCACAAAGGAAAAAAAAAATAAAGTAATACCAAAAAGTAAATTAAATTCTGAAGGTCTCACCATTCCTGATTTCAAGTTGTACTACAGATCAATAGTAATAAATGTAGCTTGGTACAGGCATAAAAATAGACATTCAGGACACTGGAATTGAATTGAAGACCTACACAACTCCACATACATATGGAAACCTAAATTCTTTTTTACAAAGAAATCAGAAATGCACTCGGAAACAAACAAACAAACAAAAAACAGGCTCTTCAACAAATGAGTCTCTTCAAACTGGACCCCTGCATATTGACAGATGCAAACAGACCCACACTTGTGGATAGAAGAGAAAGGGGAGAATTGTCATGAACTCATTGGTAGAGGAAAATACTTTTTGAACTAAACACTGTTAGCATAGACACTAAAAAACAACAATTAATAAATGTGTCATCAAGGAACTGAAATTCTCCTGTACAGAAAAATACACCATCATTCAGACAAAGTGTGAGCTTGCAAAATGGGGGAGCTAATATATAAAATATATAAAAAACTCAAAAACTTAAACATAAAAAACAAAAAATACAATAACACAACTAATAATGGGATACAGGTTAAACAGAATATTATCAAAAGTTATAACTGCAAATAGCTGAGAAGCACTGAAATAAATGTTAAATATCTTAGTCATCTAAAAAATGCAAACCAAAACTACATTGAGTCAGAATGTCCAAGTTCCAGAGAACTAAAGAGAGGAACTGCTGGTAGGAGTGTAAATGTGTACAGTCATGGATATCAGCACCGCAGTTCCTTAGCAAGCTAGGAATAGATCTTCCTCACAATCCAGTTATGTCATTTTGGAGCATAGATCCCAAAACAAGCTTCATCTTACCACTAAGACACTTGCTCAGCTATGTTCATTGCTGTTCTATTCTTAATAGTCATAAATTGGAAACAACATAGATATGTTGTATGATATTTCAATTGTGTTTTGAAAAATAAAGCTTGCTTGGAATCAGAGGCTGGATCTAGACACTGGCTGACCATAGAGGTTTGGAAGACTGTAGAAAGAGGAGACAGGAAGTGGGGCTGACAGAGAATCTCTACCCTTCTCTTCGTAGGAAACAGACAGGTAGGAAGTGACAATGGCTGTTCCCCTGCTTCTCTGATCTTTCATATTTTCATCCAAATATCTGGTTTCTGATTTTTTATTGAAAAGATTAGTTAGATTAATGCTTCATAGATGTCCCTCCACAGATGAATGAATATTAACAATGTGCTACATTTATGCAATAAAATATTACTCAACTGTTAAAAAATAAGAAACATTAAATTTTAGGTAAATGGATGGAGTACAAAAAATTATCTGGAGGGAGGTATCCCAGACCAAAATAAGATCAAAAAAGAAAAATGCTTTATCTGTTTACATGCACATGTTAGTTATTAAAGTTTTGATAAGCTACAATCCGTATAACCACAGAGATTATATATTTAGGAAGGGACTATGTGAAATATTGGCTCTTACAAGAAGGGAAAATTGAATAGATAGGTGTAAATAGATGCAACCAAAGGTGAGGGAAGCTGATCAAATGGGGAGAAGGAAAATGAGAGGGGGGTTAAACAGGGAACAGGGAATCAGCAGCTAAAATTAAGAGTGACTTGGAGGGCTTGGATAGAGACCTAATGTATATACCAGAATCTTCCAAAATATGTTCATATTAAAAGTGATATAAATGTGATTGTCAAATAAAAGAAATTGAACCTTAGCTGGACACTTCTAATCACTAAGTGATGACTAGACTTCTGTGAATGGGTTCAATCTAATCAAATTATTGGCCAATATCCCCATATCTCCCCATCAACTGAAGATATTGTTAGGTCTATTGGTTAATCTCAAATTGATGATGAATTCCTATTGCTGAATAGAATACACAACTCATTGCCTCCGTAGATCATTTTCCCCCAATGAACAGTGTTCTTGGTGCTAGAACTTACTTGCACACTACCAAATAAGAAAGGTAAACAATTCTTCAGCTACAAACCCTCAAACCTACAACAATGACATGCATGTAAAATGGGCTAGTGTAATAGTGGCAAAAAGCTTGTGGAACTAACCAAATAGTCTCTGTTGAATATAGGACCCCTTTTATGAGATGAAACTTATTATAAACACTGTTTAGGTTTTCAGGAACCTGAGACCAGGTTGATCAGAGTCCTAGATAAAAACCAAATGCTATTGTTTTGCTAAGGGAACAGAGCAACAAAATGACTCCTAATGGCATTCTGTTATACTCAAAGATTAGTGTCTTGTTCAGTCATTATCAGAGAAGCTTTTTGTTATAGTAATGGGAAAAAAATACAGACACCCAAAGTTCGACAATATGCTGAAAGGAAGATGCCTTAGAATATGGGATGTCTCTATGAAGTCCCTTCCTTAACTGCTCAAGGAACCCTCTAGAAGACAAGCAGGAAAAAAATGTAAGAGGCAGAGGTGATGGAGATTACCAAGGAAACAAGACTTCCTAGCTAAACACAACTAATCCCATGCACATATGAATACATAGTGACTCTGGAAGCACGCACAGGACTTTCACAAGTCTCATACTGTTGAGGTCTCAGTGCTGAGAATAGAAGTGAACATCTATAATCCAGAGGCTATCTCTAATTGATAACCACTAACAGATGAGAATTTAGTTTCTCTAGCAGAATCTAGGAATCTCACTGGGTATACAAACCACTCTCAAGGTAGTAGATGTCTCACACAGAACAAAACAAACTCAACCTCATATTTAGAGATTTTTAATCTCATAATGTTTTGTATGAACATTTTTTCTTTTCTTACCCTACAAGTCTTAAATATTATAGTTTGTAATTTTGTGTTTTAATGATATTTCTGTGCTTATGAATGTGTATGTTTCTTCATGTATATGTCTTTTGTGCTTTTTTTGCTTTTCTGTTTTTCTGTTCATTAGTTTGCTTTATCATATTCATGTTTGTTTTTCTGATTTATTATTACCTTTTAAATTTTTATGTTTTATATATGCCAGCTGTTTGTTTTCTAAAAAGAGAGAAGAAGGAAGATGTAGATTTGGGTGGGTGGGGAGGTAGAAATAACCTGGAAAGAGTTAAAAGAGGGTGAGCCATAAGCAGAATATAATTATTTTAAAAGTCCACTCCAAATAAACAATGAATAAAAACTATGTGTGAAAGGAAATGAGGCACATTACCAAATTTATGCAGAAAACATAAGAGATGTGATATATTATAAATAAACATAAAATTCCAAATAATAAGGCCAGGAAGTTCAGTAATTTTACATGTATGGTTTACAGTTGAATCCGATTACTGATGATCAGTGGTTATTCTCTCTCTGTTTTATCTCTTTTTGTTGTTTCTTTATTAATCTTGCTTTATCTGGACTATAATACTGCCATCATTACAAATGGATTGAGGAGTTGCACTATCTTTCAATGTCTGATAAAAGTTTGTAAAGGATTCAAATAAATGCCTTCCTTAGGAAAAGTTCTTTCTTTCTTTCTTTTTTTTTTTTTTTTTCGAAACTTTGTTAGAACTCATTTCATAAACCGAGTCTGTCCTTTTCTTTGTGGTTAGATTTAATATACCTGTGAAAGTCCTGTCATTTTATAGGATGAGTTTAATTCATTTCACTGTTAGCATGTTTTATTGGAATGGGTTTTACAGAATATTTAGAAGTTCTATTTACTTTTTAAATTGATTCAAAGTATTTTCAGGTAATATTCTCTCTTACTTTGATACTATTTTGATGTCATTTTTCAATTTCCCATATCTATTTTTATTTTTTACACAACATTTTCACGGATTATTTGAGTATTTAATGTACCCAAATTCACCTACTTTCCAGTCTTCCCAGGACTCCCTCCACCCTTATGATTTCCCCAAAAGAAGGAGGAGGAAGAGGAGGGGGAGGAGGAGGAAATTTTTTTTCACAGAATGTGTCTATATACTCACTAGAGCAAGGTCAAACTCCCAATAATTGAACCCTTAAATAAAACCCAAACTCACCCCACCCTTCCCACCATAAGGCAACAATTGTGAAAATGAATACTTCGGAATTCTTATCACATTGGTAAAGTGTTCTTTATTGGCTTTATGTCTGGGCTGTTACTTGGTGTTTGGGGGGTAGAGATAGAGATTGTCAAAGAACTCTTCCATATTCCTCTATCTCAACTTTGAATCTGCAGTCATTGATACCACTGCGAACATAATTTCCTTGGCATCAAACTCACTGGGGGCCCTGTTGATGTGTGTGGCCTGTGGTACTACCAAGGGCCATTCAGGTGTCCATGGTCTATACTGCTGTGTGAAGACATGTTGATGTCTATGGGTCATCCTGTCATTGGGGGCCATGTTAAAGTTCATAGTCAGGGGATATCTTAATATCCATGGCCTGTGTTACTGCTAAGGATCAGGTAGATGTCTGTGTTCTGTGCTGCTGTCTGGAGCTAGGATGATGTCTGTGAGTCATGTTGCCATGGAAGCCTTATCAATGTCTTTGGGCTGTGCTGCAGCTGAAGGCTACGATGGTATCTGTGGCCTGTGCTGTGGCAGAGGTAAGTGCTGTTGGTGTCCATGATTTATATTTTTTCACCAGAAACCTTGCTGATGTCTCTGTCATGTGTTGATCCTGGAAAGTATGTAGAGGTTTGTGTTGCATGCAGTTACCACTATCAATTATTATATTTTTATTTATGATGAATGGTATTACTAATATTCTGTTTATACTGATTATCTTTTCAAAAGGTAATTTTTGTTAATTGTTTTCTAGTATATTATTTTCTGTAAAATTATTTCATACTTTTAAACAATACACTTTATTAAAGTTATTTAATGTTTTCTCTTGTCCTATTGAATATTTATTTCTAATTTTTTTTAGTATTTTTGTTGGATGTTCACTATGAACACATCATTCATAGCAAAGGAGACACATCAGAGCAATGGAGAAAATAACCTAAAGGCAATAGAGTTAAGAAGCTATGCCAAGGTAAATATGAACTTCAAGTCGATTAAACAATTACACAAAAAGCTTAAATTAAAATGCACCCCCCAAAATAATGTTTCTATAACAGAAACTCATTAATTCATAGTTGAATCTTATAGATGAAAACAAACTTGCTAGATTTTCATATGATCTGCACACCAAATTAATGTTCGTGTTACTGATAGTCAAAGGTATTTAAATGAGCTTGTCAAGTTAGATCATGCTATTTTTCCTTAATCTGTCACAACAATGATCATATGAAATGGTAGAACCAAAAGATGTAAAAATTGCACACTTTTCATTACCTAAGCTATAGAAGTTTGGTAAAAACTGTACCACATCTAACCAAAGATTTTTATAATGTTTTTTATTGTATATATTGAGGCATTTATATTTTCGAGTCATTTATAACTGCTGTAAAGTTTATGTTTCTATTATGGTCATGATTTTCCTCCAATGACACCCACCATAATGAAAGTCCAGAAAAAAGTGAAAACTGGAAAAAGTTTGGCTATATAATGAAATCATATGCCAATAAGAAAATAAAATCAGTGACCAAAAAATAAAGTGTTAATGAGGATGAGGAAGTGCTGAAATTGTGAGTAGCTATTAGGAATTGAGTCACTAACCATCCTAAAACACGATTGCAGAAGTTACCAACATGAGTAGCATATGTAAGTTTCATTGATTTATAATTTACCTCTTTGAGAACAACAACAAAAAAAAACCAAACTTATTTAGGAGGCAATGAAGACTGTTATCCAGGAAAATAGTTTTCGAAGAGGTGTCTAACATGTTCTTCAAGGTTTAAAAAACAATAGTTGTGCTTGCAACTTTCAGTTTCAAATTAGGTGGCTTGTTAGTCAAGAGGGGCTACTGTACACCTTAGGAAAGGGTAACTGTATTTTGATATTAACTTGCTTAGAGTCAGTGTCATGGCTTTTGAGGTCCACACATCATGTCTGGCTAATAACAATCTCACAGCTCCATTTCATATGTTTACAAATGATATTGCATTTTGACTGTCTTTCGTAGACAATTTTCACTAAAAAATCTACTCCAAAGTTTGTACTCTTGCCTACTCTTTGTAGGCTAAAGTTTCTGTTCCACTTGCCAGGTCCCAAATAAAAAAAAAAAACATGGACACTTAATATTAATTATAAATGCTCAACTGATAACTCAAGCTTGTTACTAACTTTTGCACTTCAATTAACCCATATTTTTCCCCGTGTCTCGTTTTTTTAAACTTTATTTTTTATTTAAAACTTTTAAGAAACATACCCACCACTGTTATCCTTCACTCTCCTCTTTCTAGGCACCCCCTAGGTTTTCCCTAGCCTATTACTTCCATCAATTCCTCAGAGAAGGTAAGGACTTCCAGGGTGAGTCACTCCAGCCTGGTATATCCAGTCCCCATTATCAGGCTGAGTAAGATGTTTCTCTGTAGGGAATGGGCTCAGAGAAGCCAGTTTGTGCACTAGAAATAAATTCTGGTCCCACTACCAGAGGCCCCATTAACTGTTCATACCATTCAACTGTCATGCAATTCAGATGGCCTAATTTAGTACCATACAGGTTCCCCAGATGTAAGTTCAGAGTCACTGAGTTTCCAATAGCTCAGGTCAGCTGTCTCTGTGGGTTTTCTTATCATGATCTTGATCACTTTGCTCATATAATCAATCCTATCTATCTTTGGCTGGACTTGGAGCTCAACCCAGTGTTTAGCTGTAGATCTCTACATCTACTTTCAGTAGTTGATAGATGAAGGTTCTATAATGACAATTAGGATAGTCATATTTTTGATTATATGTGAAGGTCAGTTTAAGCGCCATTTTCCCTATTGCTTGGAGCCTTAGCTGGTAGCATCTTTGTTGGTTCTTAGGTATTTCCCTAGCACCAGATTTCTCTCTAATCCCACAAAGGCTTTCTCTATCAAGAAATGTATTTTGAAGTCCTCCATTGGTGTACCTCCCACAACTCATCCATTTCAAACCCTTATGTTCTCTTTGCACCTCCACTTCCCCCATGGTTTCAATCTAATCAGGACATCTTATGCATTTCTGCTTCCTAGAGGGATATATAGATGTCTATCTTAGGTTTCTCCTTATTATCTAGCTGCCTAGAGGTTATGGATTGTAGGCTAGTTGTTTTACATTTGAAACCTACATATGACTGAGTATATACCATGCTTATTTTTCTGAGTTTGTATTATGTCACTCAGGATATTTTTTTTTTTTAGTTTCATCTATTCATACATTTCAGGTTTTCATTTTATTTTACTGCTGCTAGCTAAGTACTCTATTGTGTAAATGTACCATAATTTTAAAAGTCCATTCTTCAGTTGAGGGGCATCTAAGTTGTTTCTGGGTTCTGACTAATACAAATAATGCTGCTATAAAAATAGTTAAGCAAATGTCTCTGTGGTAAGAATTTTCATCCTTTGGTATATGTCCAAGAGTGGTATTGCTGGCTCATAATGTAGATTGATTCCAAGTTTTCTGAAAAACCACCATACTGATTTCCAAAGTGGCTGTACAAGTTGCCATTCCTACCAGCTATGGAGAAGTGTTCCCCTTACTCCATATCTTTTCCAGCATAGGATATCATCAGTATTTTTTATCTTAGCCACTCTGACACATGTAAGATGGTATCTCAGAGTTGTTTTGATTTGTATTTCCCTGATGACTATGGATGTTGAAGAATTCTTTAAGCATTTTTCAGCCATTTGCTATTCTTCTGTTGAGATTTTTTTTATTGAACTTTGTACCCCATTTTTAGATTGGATTATTTGGCTTTGTGACCTATAGTTTCTTGAATACTTTATATATTTTAGAGATAAGTCTTCTGTCAGATTTGGGTTAGTGACGATCTTTTCACATTCTGTAGGCTGTTGTTTTGTCTTACTGATCATCTCCTTTGCCTTCCAGAAGCTTCTTAGTTTCAGGAGTTCTTGCTTATTAATTGTTGCTCTCAGTGTCTGTGCTACTGGTATTATATTTAGGAAGTGGTCTCCTGTGGCAAAAGATTTAAGGCTATTTCCAAGTTTCTTTTCTATTAGGCTTTGTTTAACTGAGTTTATCTTGACTTGAGTTTTATAGAGGTGACAGGTACCAAACTGTTTGCATTCTTTTACATGCCACCATCCAGTTATGACAGCATTGCTTGTTGAATATTATTTTTTATTCATTGTATATTTTTTGGCTTCTTTGTCAAAAGTCAGGTGTTCATAGATGTGTGGATAAATGTCATGGCCTTCAATTCAATTCCATTGATGCACATGTCTGTTTTTATGCCAGTACCAAGCTGTTTTTATTACTGTAGCTATATAGTAGAGCTTCAAGTCAAGAATGGTATGCCTCCACAAGTTCTTTTATTATGTTGGGATTTTGGTGTAGAATGCATTGAAACTGTAGATTGTTTTTGGTAAGGTTGCCATTTTTACTATGTTGACTCTATTCAAGAGCATGGGAGATCTTTTTATATTCTGATATCCTCTTCAATTTCTGTTTTCAATGACTTAAAGTTCTTGTCATACAGGTCTTTTACTTTTTTAAATTAGAGTTACCCTAAGATATTTGATGCTATTTGCAGTTATTGTAAAGGAGGATGTTTGCCTGAATTTTTTTAACTTTTATATCACTTGTTTATAGGATGGCTATTGATTTTTTTTTTTTTTTAGTTAATTTTGTATCTTGGCACATTGCTGAAGGTTTTCTTGTTTTTGTTTTTTTATGATTTTTTTTAATCAGATGTTAGTGTTCCAAGAAGAATTATTTGGGGTCACTTATGTATACTATCATATCATCTTCAAATAGCAGATTTGAAAATTCCTTTCAAAATTGTATCCCTTTGATCTCCTTTTGCTTTCTCATTGCTCTTGCTATGATTTTGAATACTATATTTAATAAAAATAAGGGGAGAGTGGAGAGTCTAGACTTGTTCTAGACTGCTTTGAGTTTCTCTCCATTTAGATTGATGTTGGCAGTCAGTTTGCTGTAAATATCCATCACTTGGCATCAGGCCAAGGAAATTCTATGGAATTGTACTAGTTGCTCCTTCTATAACCAACCATCTTTACCCACTGAGTGTAATCCTAAAGGTATACAGAGAAATGAGATATGGTAGATGGTTGTTTTTCACTTTTCAGAATTTGGAAACATGAATTATGTACATCATACATATATGCCAAGTGGTGGGAAAACTGTTTTTTAATCCTTTGCTATTAACATGATATATTTTATGAAATTCAGAGGCCTCCAGCATGTTTCCTAGTAAAAACCATTCAATTTAATCATTACCTTACACCAGAGGAATAGGGAGACCCTGTGAATTCTGTTTCTAACAATATCCTGTAGTTGTATAAGCAATGACATTAACTCTGTATCATCAGGAAGGAAGTTAGAAGTTTCAATGTATAAAACAACTTCTTCTGCATACTGACAATCAGTTACTATGTTAAGAAGTTCTGTAAAATCTAATAGTACCATAATAATAGCATATAGTTCTGACTTCTGAACAGAGTTATAAGGGCTTTGTGAATGCCTCGAGGGGAAAATATCCAGAATGCAATCAAGGTCTGGATTTATGTAATTCACATGTACTTTTTGTGATTTCTATTCTAGCAAAGCTAATTCTCTTTCAGCTTCATCAGAAAATTCTCTGGGATGATTTAAGTCCTTATCACCATCTAAGGTTTTGGTTTTGAATAAATGAACTAGTTCATAATTTTATTTATACCAATAATGGGTCATTTATGAGCAATATCTCCAAGAAGGTTTTGAAAATTGTTCAGAGTCCTCAATCTATCTCTCCTTGTTGCACCTTTTTGGGTCTAAATTTCTATAGGCCTATTTTATATCCTAAATTATTGATTGAGTTTCCTCTTTGTATTTTTTCAGTCCTCAATTGCATTCTGGTTATTTTACCTACTATAGAAGTTATAGCAAAGAGAAAATAAATTAGAATGGATATTTCTGCCACATAGGCCAAGTAAAAATTGAAAACATATTGGTATATGACTCAGTTTTCTGTACTAGGTCTAAAATCTTTTCACAAGCATTCATTGCCCAGTATGGCATAGCAACAACATATGTTCATTGTAAATAGTCTGAACTTTCACATCAGCAAATGAGCCTTAACCAAGGATTTGGTCTTGATAAATACAAAAGCTCCTAATTTTTTTCCTGAAATTTTATGGCCTAGACTCTTCCCTAGCCAATTTCTCCCTTGTAAATGTTGGCTATATTCCAATACAGCAGCTGTTAACTGAATCTAATCATTGGGAATTATTCTATTTTTTGTTGTCCATGTATTTAGAATTTGCTTTATATAAATGGAATGGATTCCATGGAGCAATATGGCTTCCTAGATGTCCATTATATCTCTCATATGGATTGACTCATAATTATACTTGATGAATCCTGAGGGGGTCCCCATACATGCTCTTCATCTGAATCAAAACTGGAAAAAATACTGGTGGAGAAAGGGGTATCATTTTCATGTTTACCACCTTAGGCAGAACCTTTTAATTACCATAATATTTCAAAAGAGAGTGTCCAAAATTGTTCTGGGTAGATAGTGTCTTAATATCCTTGTCACATATTGCAACATGGTCCTCCCATTTCTGAGGCTCAGAGACTATCAATTTTTTTAGGGTATGAGTTTCTTGAATAGCAATCTTTCTAATGACCTCATAAAATCAGCAATTGTTCTATTTTTATCAATAATATAATTAATAAGTTTCTTTTTCTCATCATTAACATAAAGTTTGCATTTCTCTTGTACAGTTTTAAAACTCATGTCTGAGGAGGAAATTTTATCTGTTTGTTGTAACCAATTGGCAGAATATTAACCTTGCTTGCCAATTTATTGGCTATAATTTCTATATTACACACTTTAGACAGCAATTGTTCACTCTTAGACTTTAAATAATCGATCATGCTAATAATAGTCTCATATTTAGAATGGATATAAGGCCATTTTTTGAAATATAAAATATATAATCAAGCCAAAAAGTGACAGGACTGAGGGATTGAATTTCTCAAAAATATACTCATGAAAGACTTTCTCAATCATAACAATAAAAAAGGTCCTAAAGTCTTGAGAAGTTGAATTTTCTGCCATTTCGGGAAAAAAAAATATGTATCCAGTTACCTCAAACCAGATGTAATGGCAATGTTTCGCCAGCAGATGTTGCAGCTGTATTCAATGTCTCCTTCCCAGAGCCAAGAGAGACAAAGCAGTTTCTAAGCAGTTTCCATGAGATGACCAAGAGGACTGTGTTGCCAAGTTGGCAAACAAGACCAAATAACCTTATAAAAGGCAATTCCTCACAAAATGAGAATGAGATAGCACAAGCCTGCATTAAGAGACTCTTAGATGAATCCACTGGAAGGGGGAAAAGGTTGCTCTATAGCCAGGGAGTCTAGGCAGTTGAGACCTGAGTATTGGAGCGATTTACTCTGCTTGCGAAAGTCAGCAACAAGGCTGTTAGCCTGCCAGTAGCTGAGGCAGCAAGATATTGTGGCCAACTCTGGGGAAGCCATAGTGACTTGCATTTTCTAAACAGCCTGCTGAGTGAAGTTGATCACTCCTGGAGCTTGCAGGAGTGGGTAGCACTACCAGGCATACAGCTGGATTCGTGGCCCAGAGGTTCGCTGGTAACTAAGCCCACCCACATGGATGCCAGATATCACTGAAAATTTACTATAAATATATTATATAAAGACTTAATATTTATTATATAAATTCCTTAAGAGAATTCTTGGGAGTGGGACTGTCCCAGGATGGATCCTCAATCTGCTCTCTCAGAAGGCAGGAACAAAAAGGAAGAAGATTAATGTCCCAGTGTCTCAATGAGGTTGGCCATGCCCCCATTCAGGCTCCTGGTACTCCAGAGACATGTCTCCAAGCTTTGCCATCTAACACTTGAATCTCACTACACTGGGGGCATAATGTTTAGGATTGAGACTTTATCTTGATGGATTTGCCCTGACATGAATAATAATGGCAAAAGTCTATTTTCTTAGATATTAGAATAGGTATACCAGTTGTTTCCTAAATCTATTTTATTGAAAAGCTTTTTATCAACCCTTTGCTCAGAGGTAGTAGCTGTCTCTAAAGTTGAGGTGTGTTTCTTGTATGCAGCAGAAGGATGGATCCTATTTCCATATCCATTCTGTTTGCCTGTGTCTTTTTATAGGTGAATTGAGTCTATTGTTAATAAGTTATTTTTAATCAATAGTGCCTATTAATTACTCTTATTTTTGTGGTAGTATATATTTCCTTTTCTTGGATTTTTATTCTTTGGGATTGTCTATTGCTTGTAGCTTTGTGGGCATATCTAATTCCTTAGGTTAGAGTTTTCATTCTATTGCTTTCTTGAGGGCTGGCTTTGTGGACAAGTATTGTTCACATCTGGTTTTATCATGGAATATCTTGTTTATTTGCTCTATGATGATTTGGAGTTTTTCTGGGTATAGTACTATGGGCTGGCATCTGTTGTCCCTTAGTGTCTATATAACATTTGTCCAGAACCTTCTGGTTCATAGCTTCCATTGAGAAGTCATGTGTTAGTCTGATAGGCCTGTCTACTTGGCCTTTTTACTTTGCCGCTAGCTCTTTAATATATTCTGTTTTTATTTGGTAGATTTAGTGGCTTGATTATTAGATGGTGAGAAATTTTTTGGGTGGTCTAGTCTACTTGATGTTCTGTAACCTTCTACCTTTATAGACATTTTTTTTTTCTTTAGATTGGGAAAGTATTCTATGATTTTTAAAATATATATATATTTTCTGTGCCTTTAAGTTGGTATTCTTCTATTCCTATTATTCTTAGATTTTGACTTTTCATGGTATCTCAGATTTCCTGAATATTTCGTCTTATGGCTTTTTTGGCTTTAGTGGGTTTTTTGGGTTATGTATCTATTTCCACTACTGAATCTTCCATGCCAGGGAGTCTCTCTTTCATCTCATAGAGTTCTGTTGGCTATACTTTCATTTGTAGTTTCTATGTATTTACTCAGACTGTTTCTTTTCAGCATTGTTGGGGGGCTTGTATCTTCTTTGTTGCTTGTACTTCAGGTTTTAAATCTTGAACTGTTTCTTTCACCTGTTTAATTGCTTTTTTCTTGGTTTCTTGCATTGATTTAAAGGTTTATGCTTTCTCCCATTTTCTTTCCTTTTTGTCTATTTCTTTAAGGTAGTTTATTTCTTCTTTAAAGGCTTCTCTTATCTTCATAGAGTTATTTTTACGGTTTCCTTCTTCTTTTCTTATTGTTCTTTTTTTCCTCCTTCCCTTTCTTCTGCATTGAAACGCTCAATTGTTGCTGTTGTATAACCACTAGATTCTGGTGGTCCCTTATGAGTCTTTATGTTGTCATAGGTATTCCTGAACTGGTGTCTACCCATTTCATTCTGAAATTACTCTTGGCTTAATAGAGAACAGCTGAATGTGTGTTCCACGGAGTCACTGAGGTTGTAGGGTAATATGTGGGTTTGGTGGATGGTGTGGATTTTGTAGATTTCGGGTTCCAACAAACTGGGGGTGTTAATGGAGATGCCCGCCTTCAAGGATCTTCCCTGCTGCCTTGAGATTAGGGAAACAATAGGTAGGAAAGGGGGTCTACAGATTGTGCCCTGTAGGCGGAGTTTACCCACAAGGATACCAATACCAGATAGATATTTATTAGAATATAAACCAACACTCACGGTACAGGCAACTGATTACAATAGCAAGCACCTGAACAGGGACCGGAGTCTGCAGACAGACAGACGATGGGAACCTCCTTCCAGCAGCCAGGAACCAGCAAGAGAGAGTGTCGTCTTCCGCAGACCCTTTTCAATGGGGCTTTTCCCCCGCCCCCTTCAGGTCGGGGGGCCCGGTGCTCTGTATAAATGTCCCTTGACCTTGTCAGCTGACACCTGAATCCCACAACATCTCCCCCCTTTGTCTAACTAAGAAGGTTCTAAACTAAGATTATGTATAGTAGGAATTATTATGAGGTAGTATCTAGGAGAGGTCAAAGTATAATTGCTAATCAAAGCCTAACTTATATAAGGTATATCTAATAGTTCTAGAATATTGGTAGATAGTAGGGTGTATAGATTATTTTAAAGGGTTAATCTGGGAAAGTGAGAATCTAACACCTGAGTGTTCTTATCTAAGGGATACTAGGGTGAAAACTTTAAACATCTATTCTTCAACCTCTTCAAGACCTGAGAAGGAAGGTGAATTTGTCTGAAAGACAGAAGTACATGGAAGCAGCTACTTCCAAAATTTGGGAGAGGACAGCAACACAGCTACCTGGACAATCACCTCTGGATTTGTGTACCGTTAGAGCATCTATCGGATTGGCTATAGGCCAATGGCATCTGACAGATCTTTTCACAAGCAGAACAATTTTGAAGGGACTGTCTTATCCTGTCTAGGCAGGTTTCGTCAGTCTCCATCTATCAACTTGTTCATCCAGCTTGACATCATGAGTGTACTGTCAGCAATCAAGGTAAGGACAGTTCCTTACTCAGCCGGCCATTTTTTGCCAAAAGGACCAACTCCAAAGGAGTATCTTTGATGCTCAACACCATCTCGAGAAGGGAGCAGTGACACCAGGAGTCGTCGTGTCTCTCGTGGCCAAATTTTAAATGTTAAATGCCATATTCTCTGGGTCTATGAAAGGGTTGAAGATTCTTGTCCATCTATGATATTGTAACCTGTATCTGACATGACTGGGATATGATACCTTAAATAGTGTTGACTACAGATCTTATCGTCTTAAGGAATAAACCCTGTACTAAAAATTAGAATACTTATATAAGGGGTGTACAATCTCTGAACAATGACCCTTAGTAGAACTATCGAACATTAGCCAGGGGTATTTTACCAGATAAAGTGTCCACAGCATTTTAGACATGTAAATACATATATATCATCTAAACAGAGGTATATAAAACATCTTGTGCATATATCATAACTAGTGCAATCATACATTATATCTAGTATAGTTAAATGAAGGTAGTAATTGCATAGTATACATGACAATGATGTGCAAATATTTTAAACAAAGGTAGAAGCATACATAAAATATAGCAATTTCAAATTCAGCTTTACATAATAGTTACAGATTCAGATTTATATCGAAGTACAAGTTGCTTTGGTTACATAAAACAATCTCAGATTAAACTTTGTACCAATGTACAAATTATCACAATTAAACATATAAAATGATTTTGCATTAGTATCAATATACAGATATCTATGACAGTGCAAATTGTCTTTAGCTTAGCCCATACATTTAGCTAAAATGAAGTATAGGTAGGTAGAACAGTCTACCTTTATCTATCCTATCTATTCCCCCTCTCTTCTAAAAAAAAAAAAAAAAGATCTCTGATGCTATATTATAGTTTTGTCTTTTACCCAGTTTTACCCACAACCTTTGGAGCATAAAACTTATTGGGAAAGGGGGGCGTAGTCGTTTATAAGGTTGTTTCCTGCTGACTTAAGGGCGATGGCATCTCTTTGGGATCCTGTAAAAGCTAAAACAATGGTTAGTTCTTAATGGGCTGACCACATACATCTATAACCATTTTTAGGATAGTGGTTAACTCCACCTGGAAACTTAATTAGCAGTGTGATCTGAAGGATAATCATAAGGAGCTATCTTACAGCTGTTTTTGAATAATCTATTTCTTGAAAGCAAGTATCGATTGGTGCGCACCAGGTTCTTGATTTTTCTATTTTTGTCTCTGCTGTCTGTCTATCTGTCTCTTATTCTCTCTCTCTCATACTCTTTCTTCTATTTTTGTTTTTCTAGCAGGAGTTGTTCCGGTGGAGGCCCCATCTCTGTTTCAGATTCTTTGTAGATAGCTGATAGGAGGAAATGTTATTTACAGTGGAAAACTTAAGCATTGTAGAAATTCAAAAGATATTTATATCTTTCATGACTTTAGGAGACTGGAAGCAGACAGAATGAGATGTTTGAGAGGTACATAAACGGGGAGGAACAAGGTTTAAGATGAAGTCACAGTAATATTGGTCCCTAAATATTTTGCCTTCTGTCTCACACCAGGTGGCTTTTATGATGTGAGACAGAATTTTTCATATTCCTTTACCAATATGCTTGGGTTTAGAGAGGGAGAAAGCCACAGGTTCCCAATCCAAATCCAGCCTTATAAATAGTCAAATCAGGACCTTTTTTTTTTTTTTTTTTTTTTTTTGAGGTGTAGATGCAAGATGTAAAGCAGTAAAAATTGAGAAATTACCCAGTAGTGCATGTGTGTATCAGTTGGTCTCGTAGTCCGTCTTGTACATTCCTTAATCCTCAGTCTGTCTTCTATTGCAGGTGAGTAATTATTCAATGTTTAGTCAATGTCGTAAAAATAGTTGTATCCATTTTCCTGTAAAGACAAAACTGAGAGACCCTGCCCCAGGTTTGTTAAGTGTGTTTTCCTTACCACGCATCCGTTTGTCATGTCAGGGATGAGCAGTTACTTTTCTTGTTCAGGAAGAGACTCCTTTTCGAAGCGGGCTTTTATTAGTTTTGTTGGTACCCATATCTTTTCTGTTCCTGTTGAAACAAGAGCAAAACCCCTACCCCATCGAAGCACATACCCTGGCTTCCATTCGGAAGTCAACACATCTTTGAAGTAAATGGGTTGATTTAACTCAGAAGATTTTTCTACTACCCAATGTCTCTCAGCAGCTGAAGTTCCCTTTTCATCAGCATTAAGAAAATTTAAAGTCAATAAGGCACTATGCAACCTCTCTCTGGGTTTTTTCATTTCTTTCTTTTGTTTATAAAGCATCTCTTTTAATGTGCGGTGAGATCTCTCCACGACTGCCTGTCCTGTAGGATTGTGTGGTATCTCTGTAATATGCTTTATATCATAGTATGCAAAAATTATCTTCATTTTTCGGGAGACGTAAGCTGGAGCATTGTCAGTCTTAATCTGAGTGGGAATTCCCAATATGGCCATGGCTTCCAAAAGGTGAGTAAGTATAGCATCAGCATTTTCAGAACTCAGGGCAGTCGCCCATTGCATTCCAGAATAGGTGTCAATAGTATGATGTACATATTTCATCTTTCCGAATTCTGGAAAGTGAAACACATCCATTTGCCATATCTCATTTCCGTGTGTACCCTTAGGATTAGTTCCTGCAGGTAAAGATGGTTGGTTATAGAAAGAGCAAGTGTCACATTTTTTTACTATTTCCTTTGCTTCAATCCAAGTGATTGGAAAACTCTTCTTCAGCCCTTTGCTGTTAACATGATGCTTTTCATGAAATTCTGTAGCCTTTAGCACGCTCCCTATTAGCAACCGATCTATTTCCTCATTACCCTGCGCTAGAGGGCCTGGGAGGCCCGTGTGTGCCCTGATATGTGTTATGTACATAGGATGTATCCTACCTCTGATGATATCTTGTAGTTGTATGAACAGTAAGGTCAAGTCTGTATCATCATGAATGAAGTCAGCAGTTTCAATATGTGAAACAACTCTTTCTGCGTATTGAGAGTCAGTAATTAAGTTAAGAGGTTCTGTGAAATCCAACAACACCATAATAATCGCATATAGTTCTGACTTTTGAACAGAGTTATAAGGGCTCTGAGCCACTTTAGTTAGGTTTTCAGACTTGTAGCCAGCCTTCCCCAAATTGTTGCATCTGTATAAAATATAGGGGCTCCAGAAATTGGTTCATCTTGTACTACACGAGGAAAGATCCAATTAGTTTCCTTT
Organism: Phyllotis vaccarum; assembly: GCA_033318265.1. NCBI lineage: Eukaryota > Metazoa > Chordata > Mammalia > Rodentia > Cricetidae > Phyllotis > Phyllotis vaccarum. Next base: position 10,846,390 of record JARWLC010000012.1, on the reverse strand, counting down.
ATAAATTGAATTCTCTTGTTTTGGGGATATTTATTATTAATTTCTCCTAAAAAGTCACTGCAAGCCTTTTGCCAAGGTTCACTGTCTGCCCATAATCGTTCAATTTCTTCATTAGTCAGAGGCACAACAATTTCTGCAGGGTCCTTTCCAGTCAATTGGCGGAGTCTCAATTTACCTTTAAAAATCAGATCAGCAATTTTTTCGATATATGTCTTCATCTTTTTGCTTGGCCTATGTGGCAGAAATATCCATTCTAATATGATGCTTTCTCTTTGCATTAAGATTCCTGTTGGAGATTGTCTTGAGGGTAAAATAACAAGTATGCATTCCAAGTCTGGATCCACACGATCCACATGTGTTTCTTGAAGTTTTCTTTCTACCAACTCTAATTCTTTCTCAGCCTCATCAGATAGTTTTCTTGGACTATTTAAACCCTTGTCACCTTCTAAAGTCTTGAATAAATTAACTAGTTCATAGTTCTTTATACCAATCATGGGCCGTATATGAGCAATATCTCCTAGTAGCTTTTGAAAATCGTTAAGAGTCTTCAATTTATCTCTATTTAATTTCACCTTTTGTGGTCTAATTTTTTGTAAACCTATCTTATATCCTAAATAATTGATAGAATCTCCCCTCTGTACTTTTTCTGGAGCAATTTGCAGTCCCCAATTAGGCAATACTTTCTGTAGTTCTTCAAACAATGTTTCTAATGTCTGTGGGTTTGGGTCTGCCAACAAAATATCATCCATATAATGGTAAATGATAGATTGTGGGAAGCGCTTGCGCAGTATTTCTAGTGGTTGTTGTACAAAATATTGGCATAAGGTGGGACTATTTAACATTCCTTGGGGCAGGACTCTCCATTGGTACCTCTTAGCTGGCCCTGAATTATTAAGAGTAGGCACTGTAAAAGCAAATTTCTCTTTGTCTTGTTCCTGTAAAGGTATGGTAAAAAAACAATCTTTCAAGTCAATAACTGTAATAGGCCATCCTTTAGGTAGCAGAGAAGGCAGGGGAATACCAGATTGTAAGGAGCCCATAGGTTGAATCACCTTATTAATTGCTCTTAAATCTGTCACCATCCTCCATTTTCCAGATTTCTTCTTGACAACAAAAACAGGAGAATTCCACGGACTGGTTGATTCTTCAATATGCTGAGCCTGTAACTGCTCCTGTACCAACTGTTCCAAAGCCTGAAGTTTTTCTTTTGTCAAAGGCCATTGTTGAACCCAAATAGGCTTTTCCGTTAACCATTTCAAAGGCAGTGCTGTGAGTGTCTTATTAAGAGGGCGATTCTTTTGTACAACTTGAATGGCTGGTGAATTATTGTCATTGTTGGAAACATAGTTGAGCCTCCGGCTGACATCATAACCAGGAGGGATTTTAATCTGGGTATTCCATTGCATTAGGAGGTCGCGACCCCACAGATTCACTGCTATATCAGCCATATATGGCTTCAACCGTCCTTTCTGACCTTCTGGTCCTATGCATTCAAGCCACCTCACACTCTGTTTCACCTGAGATATTGTTCCAATACCCAGAAATTGGATATCTACTGTCTGTAAAGGCCATCTCAGATGCCAGGACCGTGGGGTTATGATCGAAACATCAGCCCCCGTGTCGACTAAACCCTGGATATAAATATTGTCTATCAGTACACCCAATTTTGGTCTTTGTTCATTTATCGAAGTCTGCCAAAATATTCGTTTCGTAATTTTCTTTGGAGTTTCTGAATCTTCTTTTGAATTTATGTTATCATCTGATATTGTATGTTTTTCAAGATCAGGTATTGGGTGTTCTATTCGTCTTGAGAATGCTGGTCTTCTACTATGACCGGATATGATCTCACCATCCTCGAATTTGGAGTCTGATTTTGAAGCCCTGAAAGGCGTTTCCCGATGGCAGAGGGTTGCCTTCTTTATCTCTGGTAGATCTACATTCATTGGTCCAATGCCGTCCCTTGCCACATCTTCTGCATAATCCAGAAGGCAATGGCCTTCTGTTCTAATTAAACCTAGATCGGGCATCGTTTCTAAAAGTACTTTGTGTACAGTTTCGTCTTACATGGCCTTGTCTACCACAGTTGAAACAAGTGATTCCTTAGTTCCTCTTCCTTACCTTATCAATGGCTTGGTCTACCCAATTGTCTTCATTACTATGGAGAGGTTCAGCATTGATTGTATATTGAATCCATTCTTCTAGAGGTGCGGCTCTGATTTTTAAAGGCAGAAGCATTCTTCTACATTCCGGATTAGCATGATCAAAGGCCAGAGAAAGTATTATTTGCTTTCTAGCTTCTGGATCTGATATTGCTCTATTTATAGCCGTGGTAAGCCTGTGTAGAAAGTCAGTATAAGGCTCTTTCAAACCTTGTTTGACCTTAGCATAATGCTCAACTTTTTGACCTGGGTCTAAAATCTTTTCCCATGCATTAAGTGCGGCCGTACGGCATAGCAATAAAGTATGTTCGTCATAAGTAGTTTGAGTCTTCACGTCAGCAAACATTCCTTCACCAAGGATTTGGTCCTGAGAAGCAAAGAAACCCCTAATTCTTCCTTGGTGTTCTAAGGTCCTGGCTTCCTCTCTAAACCAGCTTCTCCACTGCAAATTTTGGCTTTGGTCCAAGACGGCAGCCGTTAGCTGCATCCAATCGAAGGGGAGGATTCGGTTTTTTGCAGACCATGAATTCAGGAGCTGCTTTACATAAGTAGAGTGAATACCATACATGGATATTGCCTCTTTAAAATCTTTGATGTCTTTCATATGTAGTGGCTCATAACTATACTCTACATATTCTGAGGAACCCCCTGGTGCCATCTTGGTCTGAATAGTAGCTGGGAACAATAGTGGTGGTGAAGGAGGTATCCCCGTGATGTTTACAACTTTATGTAAAGTATTTCCAGTACCATAACACCCCATTGGGGGTTGACCTGAACTGTTCTGAGCATAAGATGTATCATTGCCCTTTTGTAGTGTTGCAATATGGTCCTCACATTCTTTCATTTTGGATATAATGGGTTCCCATTCTTGGATTTTGGACATTACGGATTCCCATTCCTGGAATTTGGACATTGCAGGTACAAATTCTTGTATTTCGGATACCATCTGTCTCAAAGTTTGACTTTCTTGATGAAGTGATTCTTCTAAAGACCTCGCCGAGTTAGCAATTTTGAGATCTACATCATTAACATAATTAATGATTTTCTCGTCCACTTTATTAATGTGGTCAACAAGTTTCTTGTTCTCATCAGTTACGTAGAGTTTATATTGTTCTAGTTCTAAAGACCTCGCCGAGTTAGCAATTTTCAGATCTACATCATTAACATAATTAATGATTTCCTCGTCCAGTTTATTAATGTGGTTAATAAGTTTCTTGTTTTCATCAGTTACGTAGAGTTTATATTGTTCTAGTACAGTGTTATCATTATGTGAAAGCTTGTTGTAACCAATTTGTAGCATATCCATCGTTTTAGACATAGCAGAGTTTGAAAGCTGTAATTCACATATCTTGGACAACAGCTGCTGATTTAAGGTCTGCATCTGCTTAACGTCATCTGACAGTGTAGCGTTTGATAATTCTATAATACCAAGTTTGGATGGTAATTGAAAGTTCAGATTCGTGACCTCAGTCATCACCCTTCTATTGTGGAACACAACATACAGAAACAGACCAAGAAATAGTAAAACTGGGGTACTGAATACCTCAAGATACTCATTTAAAAACTTGTCAACCATCGTGGAAAAATATATACCGAATTCCTCAAAAGAATAGTTGTCAGCCATTACCTCAATCCAGGTGCAATGATGCTGTGTGGTCAGAAGATGTCACAATAACGTTTAATGCCCTGCTGTATGGCCGATGTGGAGACACTCAGCACGCTATTCACAGATCCTAGGTGTTAAAGGGTCTCAGCGGGCAGAATAGAATTCCTGAGAAAAGCAAGGGCTGGGCACGACCTGCCCACAGTCAAACCTGACCTGAGTGCGTTCTAAGCCCGACCCGTGGGTCTGGGGCGGGAGTCTGGAGGGACGCGAGTCCCGCGCCACTGGATGAGGGGCGGAGCTAACACTAGGGAGGCCGAACCAAGCAGGCAGAGGGAGCCTAAGCTGTTTGGAAGTCACCTCTCACTATCAAACCTGCACGCACAGGGCTAGGTACGACCTGCCCACAGTCAAACCTGACCTGAGTGCGTTCTAAGCCCGACCCGTGGGTCCACCAGCCCGGGGCGTGGGCGTTGGGCGCCAGATGTAGGCGGAGTTTACCCACAAGGATACCAATACCAGATAGATATTTATTAGAATATAAACCAACACTCACGGTACAGGCAACTGATTACAATAGCAAGCACCTGAACAGGGACCGGAGTCTGCAGACGGACGGACGATGGGAACCTCCTTCCAGCAGCCAGGAACCAGCAAGAGAGAGTGTCGTCTTCCGCAGACCCTTTTCAATGGGGCTTTTCCCCCGCCCCCTTCAGGTCAGGGGGCCCGGTGCTCTGTATAAATGTCCCTTGACCTTGTCAGCTGACACCTGAATCCCACAACAGTGCCCCATGGCTTTGTTCCTGAAGATTTATCTATGCCTTACCACTTAGCTTGTTACCTTCTCTAAATATGGTATGACATGAACATATTGCTTTTTTATATCTTCAGTGACTTTCTTGACTTTACCCTTTTTCATTTCAGCATCCTTAGTTCGGTGTCCCACCTATACTACCTCCAGCCAATCTTCATTTCAGTTAACTAAGTTGAATGACAACCCTTTTCAGTGTGGAAGAAGATTATCATACAACCTTCTACAGTTCCATTATTATTTGTCTTTTGTCTTGAAAAATGTCAACCAATACTAGTTCAAGCATGAATGTTAAAGTCTGCTGTGTAAAACAGTGTATAATGTACAGTTATAGAATATTAAATGACAGTCAGTGTAGATCAAAAGATAAAATCTGGCATAAAAATAAAAAAATTTGATATATATCTAGTAACATTATTTTTGGAAATTTTTAAGTAGCAAAAATCTATTCTTCACAAAGATACCTGAACATTTAAGGACATATAGAAAATATTTCATCACCAATGAGTAAAGTGTCATGACAATTAATAAATTATAATAAAAGGAGAGTTTATAACATAGATAACTATAATAAAAGTTATGAATTAGAGCCTAAGATCAATTCACTAAAGCATATGTAAGAAAAAGTTAAAAATAAAAAGAAAGACCAATGAAGTTTGGGAATTTTGGGAGGGAGAGAATGGTCATTAACTTATGGCAATGATACCAGAAATAACTCATTATAATGAAAAATTAAAATAAAATAAAAAATTAAATTTATTGAATTAACATTTTTATAGAATCTAAAGTAAAAAAAAGAAAATAATACAGTATCTTAATATCTATTAAATCTAGCCTGCTCTGGTAGAACCTGGTCCCTGGAAATGTTTCTTCTTGAAAAAAAATGTATTAAAATGGAAGTTAAATACCAGTAATCTAGCCCTAGTGAGGCACTCATTGAAAATAACCTACCTTGCCTGTGATATTAGGAAGTACAGCATACAATTGTGTGGATACATTTTTTTCCGATAATTAGGTGTGTAATTGCCACAGCAGGCAAAGATGTGGTTCATGCTCATGAAGTCTCAGGTTTCCTTATTAAGCCTAATATATTTTGTAGTTGATTACATAATAAAATTCACAGAGCAAATCCATACTGTGTAACGTCTTATTGTGGTACATTGCTTGTCTCTTAAGAAACTACAAGACACCATCTTGAGTGAGGTAACATAGACTCAGAAAGACAGACACAGTATGTGCTCACTCATAAGTGGATTTCAGACATAAAGCAAAGGACAATCAGGCTACAATCTACCTTCTTTCCCCAGAAGCCAGGTAACAGGAGAAAGTTAAGATCCCTTTGAGAGGGGGAAATAGAGATGATCTCCTGAGTAAACTGGGATCATACTTGGGGAGAAAGTATGGATGGTAACATGAAAACATGAGTGAATGGGTTGGTTGAGTAGAGGGAGGGACAGAGAAAGAGAGCGACGAAGTGGGTATTTTGATAGAGGGAGCCATTGTGGGGATAGAGAAAAACCTGGATCCAGGGAAATACCCAAGAACCTGCAAGATGAGTCCAACTAGGACCCCAAGCCATAGTTGAGAGGCTGCCTAAACAGGACTTCTGCTATTATCATATGAATGACTATTTAATTGCCATTATAGAACCTTCATGGAGCAACTGATGGAAGCAAATGCAGAGATAGCTAAACACAAATTTGAACTACTGTTCTGGCTGAAGAGAAGGAGGAGAGATTAGATGAGCAAAGGGAACAGGATCATAATGAGATCCACAGAGTAGGCTGTCCCTTGCTATTGAGAGCTCACAGACTCTGAAAGGACAGCTGACGGACAGCTGAAGAACATTCATGCAAAAGATCTAAACCCTCTGCATGTAGATGGCAGCTGAATGGCATGGGCAGTTTGTGGAGTCTCTTGCACTCAGATCAGAGTTTATACTTACTTGGTGCATGATCTTGCTTGTTGGTGCCTATAGCCTGCAAAGGAACACTTTTCTTAGCCTTGATAAATGAGGGAGGGACACAGTCCTACCTCAACTAGATATGCCAGACCAAATTTACTCACCTAGGGATTCCTTGCCCTTTCTGGGGAATGGATGGGATTTCGGTTGGGAGAGGCTGGGGAAGGACTGGGAAAAAACGGCAGGAGAGGAGAAGTTTGAGGTATAGAAAAAAATTATTAAAAAACAATAACAATGTTCATTGAGAATAAAAAAAGAAACTATGGGACAATGCACTGAGTTCTCCAACAGCAGACACTGACATATTTTTCTGGACTTTAGTTGCTCATTTTGAAGCAAGTTGTTCAGACAAATAAAGACCCGTAACTGTTTCTCTTCAGCTTTTGGTTTAAAAGAGGTAAATTTGGGGCAGTTACTGTTGATTATATGTTAACATTCGCAAGAAGCAAACAGTAGCTATTTTTAGGATCAAGATGACAGTTACAAGAAATGATAATTTTACTATATTTGGAAGTGTAATTAAGTAGCCTCTGTGCATGGAATGATAACTGCAGGGAGACTGCTCACTAAAAACTTGATGATGAGACCAGAAGGGACTTGAAGCCTTCCTGACTCCAGCTTTATTTAGAATACAAAATTTCAAACCCTACAGAAAAACATTTGAGTCTATGTAAGAATGAAGTTGAATAGGCATCATAAAAATTGCTTTTCACTCTTGTGCTATCAAAATACCACTGCCTTTCCACAGACCTTAGAAAGAATTCTTCAAAATTCTGAGCAAAAATACTTTACCATCCTACCCCAAACACGTTGTACTGTAATGTCCATGCCATCATTTTAATAGTCCACAGAATATGACAAATGCTTTAATGGCTTTCTTTTAGTAAACTATCCTCAAATTCACAAGCACAATGAATGTGTAAGTCTATGCTATTCATTGGTATGCATTTAAAATAATCTATTATATCACTTGCATGTATTTCATTTGTTATGGGATAATTTGTTTTCAAGAAAGTGACTTTGACAATATTTTTCTGAAATTTAAGTAAAGACATTTATATGTAATATGATATATAAACATTTGTAATTTTATTCATCACTGTCATTGATGTTAATAAAATGGCCAGTATTGCTCAAAATATTTAGATAGTATTCATTTATCCTACATGCCTATTTATTTCTTTGAAACTTTTTATTCTTTTGACTCAACCTATAAACTAAATCATCTCTTTTTTCTCCATAACTATTATCTAATTGTAGCCTTTTTTTTAGGTATCTTTCTTTTTCTTTCCGTGTGACTTGAAGAGATTTCCTCTTCTTCAGCACTGATAATAACTCATTTTCTACCTGTAAAGCAGATTTTGATTCAGCACTGCTTATATGTAGCTTTGTTTTTTATTGGTATTCATTTATTCTTATTATAATCACACAGTTGAATAAAAAAATTTGAGTTCTTTTTAAATCTTATGGTCTTCACTTTTAACAAATACTTTTGGAAAAGTCATTATTTCAAATATGTGGTGAAGCATGGATTCAGCAGATTAAGCGGAAAGTCTAAAACACTTGTGTTCTGTATCTTTGCTACCTCTGTGTCTTTAATAACAGTCACTGTTACACTGCCTAAGACCCTTTACTAATTACTAGCAATAGTTGTAATCCCAAGATCTTATCTTCATTATAGTATCTTTCATAATGTATGGAAATATAAACATCAGAATGATATTCTGGGCTTGAAGCTGCAAACTGATACAGACTAAAATGGACAAAAAGACAGCATTGCAGAAGTTAAACAATTTCAAAATTGGAGAACTAATCAAGTGCAAATGCTCATTTGGTCTCAATTTGGGTCAATATAATAATAAAATGTCTTCTTTATAATTCAAACAAAATGTGTCTTCTTTATAATTCAGTGTTGTATCTTCAATTAGGTTTATTCTTACTATCTCCATTGATTTTATCACATATTTCAATTTTTTTTAAAATAGTAAACTTTTTACTATTTTATTTTATCACACAAGAACACACCATTAAAGATCATTTTCTTTTTGTAGAAGGATTTTTTCAGAGGTACAATTTCTTCATCATCCTAAATTCACTAATTGATTCTTTATTGTGTTTGGCACCGAGATTATTTTTCTCCATTTTCTTCATCCTTGAATTTTACGTGAGAAAAAACATGACAGGTAGATGTTTCTAAAAGCTAACATGGAAAGTTACTCATCCCTGAAGCTCATGTATAAAGTTTGTGATTGGATGTTACAACATGAATGATGCTTTGTCTAAGGAAACATCTAATTAAATTATCTTCAATAATTGAAAAAGAACACTTGAGTTTCAGACAGTCCAGAGTAAAATCAAATCATATGAATCAAACAAAGTTGTCTTATAAATACCATATGTGTGCACTGTTTTGACAGTGGATTGTTGTAGAGACAGTATGAGAGTAATAGGAAAAACAGCCTGTCTCATCTTGAACAATCTGTAATGTCTAATTTCAGAATCAGATTTTTTTTAAAAAAACTCCTCCTTACTCATAAAGTATAGTCCGTGTTACTTTTTGTTTGTTGTTTTTATGTGTATGCATTTTTGGTCTGCATGTATAGATATTTAACACATATGTGTATTATCCAACGAGTACAGTGTTGAAATCCTATGAATAGGAGTTAACAAATAGTTGAGAGAAACTGTGTGGGTACTGAGAATTGAATTTAAAACCTCTGCAAGAGCAGTAAATACTCTGAACTGCTGAGCCATCTGCTTAGTCCTTCAAGTCATATTTTAAATTGGTCACTTGACTTAAATAAAAAAAAGAGATGTGCTCAAGTTTGCTGTGTTGTTGCATTGTTCTGAAAACAATTGACTATTCTTTTATTGATCTACCAAGCTTAGAGTTTACTCTCTCATGTGTGCCTAATCCACAGACAGTGGAATATAAGACCCTAAAGTGCATTTTAATCAATATGTAAGTTAATGAGGTTCAATATTTTGACTTAGAATGTAGTTGCTATTTCAAATTCTGCTATTTGAACTGTTTTAATGTCTACACCCAGCATCTTTCAACACAGCCATCAGACATTTAGCAAAAAAAAAAGAAAAAAAAAGAAAAAAGAAAAAAAAATTCTGAAGTCCTTCACTGACTTCTTAAAAATACTATTTTAGCCTGCATCCTGAAAAAGTAATTCAAAATACCCCCTTTTTAATTCTTCTTTTTAAAAATAATACATAACCACAAATTAATATTGTAAATGCGTTATTGATCAATTTCTACATTATCCATTACATTATCCAGGGATAATGAAATGAATAATGTAGAAAAGTTGGTAGAGTGAAAAGTTGGTAATTACAGTTTGTATGTCTTCAGTTTCTCAATGTAACAGTTCATGTGTGCTTTGTACATTAAATGATAAAGCCATGCAGATGAACATATTGATAGTAGATACCCAAAATATTTAATGTCAAATGAGTTGTCATTTTAGAACTTACTGTTGATTGAGTGGCTATTTAAAGCAAATAGGCAATTACATAGTTTGTTTACTCTTTAGAGTACCTACAGTTTGAAGAGAGAAAATGAAAAATTCATTTAGTATTTTAATTAAAATTTAACTAGTGATTTTGAGGGTACCAATAGTTATCTTCAACTTTTTTTTTTTAATTTTAGGATACCTTTGGAAGCTTCAAAATTATGAAAGATACCAAAGGGCTTTTCTTTATTTGAATTATATATATATATACATATATATACATATATAAATTTATATACATATATATCAATTGCATGTGAACTTAGAGTGCAGAATTTCTAAAATTATTAAATTTTAGTGTAACAGTGCTATATTAAAATTTTTGATATGATATAACCTATTAAAATATTAGACTTTCCTAAAATATTATTTAGTGAGAAAAATAGCAAGTCTTTCCAATGTCTTCTGAAAAGAGCTGAAGATCAATATATATTTCAGTTTACTTCTTTAGCCAATATAAGCTATAAAGTTTACAAAAACTAACCAGCTCTGTATGTTCCAACTGGATGGCACATAGATGTTAAAGATAGTATGGATCATGGAGAAGATTGAATATAGTGAAATAAACAGTGAAAGAGAAATAAATAATAGAACAGAAAACACTGCAGAAGAGTCATAAATTAAAATTGAAGAAATAAATCCAAGTGTTCTATGGAATTATGAGAATATTATAACAGCAATGTATGTTATATTTCAAAGGCCTTGGAAAAGAAATTTTTGTTTTGTAATAAAAATGTAAATATGGGAGGTGATAGATATATACATTTCCCTATTATACCATCATATAATGTATACATTTAAAAAATGTCAAAATATACCCCACAAGGATGAAAGATAATTATCAAATGCAAACATAACAAAGTTTTTTTAATAAAAAAGTAATTTCAGATTCTTATTTTGTAGAACCACTATTTTTTCACTTGCGTATTTACCTGCCTATATTTGTTAATTAAAATGAACTCAAAATAGTGAGTACTTGGCAAATAGATTTCTTCAATGACAAGGATCCTTTCTGAGAATATTATTCTCTTGACTAAGTTGGATTTTCTCACTTTAGGATGAGGTAAGAAAATTTACAGAATATTGAAATGAGTCACATAACACGAAAGAACAATCTAGCAATGAAAAATTGATTTCCAGGACGAAAGTGCATCATGTTTTGTTAGAGTAGCTTGGATATGTAATTTGTTTTTCATAAAATAAATACAATACCAGTCTACTAAATTTGGCCAAGAAAATAATAAAAAACACTAAATATTGTGGCAATAGTAATTCTCTTATTCACATATTATACTTTCCATTTCTCTTGAGATGAATATTTATACCAATAATTTTATTATAATGGTGATCATGTTAGAACTAGGTAACAATACATTATTTTATGTAAACAGTATGAATATTAGAAATTGTTTTAATACTCAAAGCAAGTAATATATTACCACTTTTTAATTTCTGAAAATGTCATGATAGATATAATGAATTTTAGTTCCTCTTACCCTCTATTGCTCATATAATTCCTAGCCTTTCTACTAATGAAACATTTTACACAATAAAATCCCTTTCGGCTTTCATGTCTTTGTATGTATATGTGTATAGCAAACATCTTTATTGAGTTTAAATATAAATGCTTGCATGAGCATGAGTCTGAGCTTCTGTACAACAGTATAGTGTACCTATCGGTGTTTGTGAAACTGTAAAACAGTGACTCCTTTTGTTTATCCACCACTATTCATCAACAGTTGTTCAGGAAAGAGTGAGGTTTCAAGAGTTCTTCCCCCTTCTATGATGAACTAGGAAAGGGGCCCAGCTGCAATGACTTCAAGAGCCATTGTGTAGGGGAATTATGTTGTTCCATTGTAAATAATTGTTCCACCCACTAGTTTAATAAAAAGCACTGATTGGCCAAAGGCAGACAGGAAGTGTTGGCGGGGCTACCAGACTAAGAAGACTCTAGGAATAGGCAGAACAGAGAAGAATGCCAGAGAGAAGCCAGAAGATGCAGAGGACAACTATGCTGCTCTGAGTAAAGATACCCAGCCCCATGGCTGAACAGGATACGAGTCATGAGTTAGATTAAGGCTAAAGAGTTTGCAAGTTATATGCCTGGGCCTTAGGCCAATCAGCCTAAAACTATTGTAAGCATCTGTGTGTCTGTGCAGGTCTGTGGACCTTGAGGCTAGGCCAGAAAATCTGGACCAGAAACCTCTTCCTACAATTCTGCTTATGCCAAGTCCAAAAAGTCCTGCATATCTTTTGCTCTTAAAATCTTTTGATCCCTTTTCTACAATATCCATTGAGGCTTGGATGTGCTTATCTAAGGCCCAGTAATCCACCCTCTCACATTCTCTCCATTTTAAACTCTTAAAAATCTATGCTGCTGTCTAGTGTAAAAAGCTTATCTGAAATGAGCTTAGAGCTACAGTAATCTATGTTTATATATATGAATATTTATAAAGCAGTTTGAAATGACTTTCTTTTAGAAAAATAGTTGTTATATCTTCCTCTAAGGTTTATAAACTTCAGTTACAAGTGCTTGGTCATGTTTACAGTATTTGATAGAAATTTCTTCTTGTGAAGTGGGCCTCACATTTAATCAAAAAAGTGATTGGTTAAGCCCATAATATTCATGTCACTATTGCTCCAATGGGACTTTCTCATCAGATCTCAAATTGTTGTATTTAATAGAGTTTACACCTTGATACGACTATTAGTAACTTCCTCTCTGAGAGCCTGCCTAGTGTCCTCCAGCATTGTGAAAGCAATACAATAAGGAAGACTCTTCCAGATATGAACTAGGCTAATTTTGTCATGTCCTTTGACCAAGTGTGATATTTATCAACTCAGCATCAAGTTGTGGTGAGAAACCAAGAGAACTTTTTTAAAAACTCTAATGTTTTTGGAGTTTTCTATATACCTTGTCATATGGGGATAACCTATAGCTTTCTGGGAGAAGCATTACCACTCTGTGTAGGGTATCTCCATCCAATCTCTAAAATTTTGTTTTGAAGGCTGATAGGTAAGTTTTAATTTGACTCTTTCAAACAACTTTAGTGATAATTACCTTTTCTAAACCCCTCTTCTTACTTTCCCTTCCATCCTCCTTTTCACTTAAATCTTTCCTTCCTTATTCTCAACTTCTCAAATCCTCCACTTAGGATTTCTAAGCCTTATTATATTCTTAAATTTAATCAATATTATAAAATGTTTTCTATTTAGATTTTTCTTAGTGATGTAATCCATTATTATTACTATCAATAAAGACTTTCACTCCTTTTAATTCTCCCAAGATACTTTCTCTGAATTGTACAATGACTACCATCTCATCAATTTTCTGTCTAAAAAAATAAGTAATCAATAGCAAGTAAAGTGAGAAAACCTATCAAGGTTACTTAAATCAATACTGTAGCTTACTCTTACACTGTGTGATTACAAAAAAAAATAGGAATGCTTTGTTCATGGAAGCTCCACTTGATCTCAGCAAGAAATGTATGCAAGGCTTCTATATTCGCATTTTTCTTAAGACATTTATAATGAAATCAGAAATTATTTTTGTATGTTCAATGATTAATTTATTCTACTTTCAGTAGTTATCCATTAATGAATTCTGAATTTGTAATAATTAAAGTAAATTAAGTCTACTGGATAGCAGAAAAACAAATTGAATTCATTTGTATCTTATAATTTGGAAATGGTTATCACAATAAACAAAATTTGAAAAAAGTAATATAAAAGAGGATTGTTTAAATTGTCAAAATCAGTTAAATAATGGTGAAAATATTATGAAAAGGCCATATTTATAAAGATATATTTTTTAAAAGTCCTAAATTATGAAAAAGTGAGACGAACGCTTGACAACTTGTATGTTGTTTCTGAAGCACCAAATCCAGATGATGTTCTTTTATTTTTCTTACCTTGTCATGCATTTGCACAGTACTCCAGATACAGAATGTTTTTGTAAGATTCTAAACGAAGCAAGTAAAAGAATCTAATATCTCTTCAGAGAGTTTTAGTAAGCTTCTAAAACTGAAAAATCTAAGTACAGGGAATCCTCTTGTAGTTCTCACCTTGCTACCACATCAATCCAATAGATTCAGGAAAACAAACATAATTCTACTGTAAAGACTGTAAGAATTTTATTTTAAATTTTGTCATTAAGCAAATATATTAATAACTTCTGAGAATATAAATAGAAGTTTATTTTAAGTACCTGTCTTGAAAAAAATTGAAAGCTAAAATTTAGTATATGTGGGCTGATACATTCACAAGATATTACAAAATCCATTATTTTATAAAAGTACTAGGTCAATCATAAAATTATAAATAATTTCAAATTACTTCAGAAATCATAGCTCCCTATCATTACTATAAAATTAAAAATTATGCAAGAAAATGAGAGCTAGTCAAATTTAGGCAGTTTACCACCCTTGATAATATTATTCTTATTCTGCAAAAACACTTCAGGGATCAGCTTCACTTAAACATCTCTTCTTCAGAGTCTCAACCCTGAAGACAATGACCTCTACAGATTGGATCTGACCTTAATCCTACTGGTATTTTAATATAATACTGCCCATTTTTTAACATTTGAATACATTGATTGTGGTGATATAATATATATTTAATACAAATACTCTGAAATTCCAGAGGACTGAGCCACCCACAGAGTCAAAACATGAAGTTCAAGGAGTGGTGATTCACACCCTTAATCCTACCACCTGGGAGGCAGAGATCTTTGTGAGTTCAAGGGCTAACAGAATCAAGTGGTGACACCTTTAATCCTAGCTCTAGAAAAGTTGAACCAGGAACCAAGATGGCTGGTTGGAGACACAGGAGGAAGTTCAGCTTTGCCTGACTCTTCCCTTTTACAGTGGAGGTCTGATAGACTGATAGTCTGAGGATTCATGGAGACAGGCCTGAGGAGTTGGCTGGGTAGGAAGTGGCTTGTTTCTCTGTCTTTCTGATACTTCAGCTTTTCCGCAATAGCCGGATTCAGGTCTTTATTATAATACCAAACAGAATTAATGCAACAGATCAATACTAGATAATTATTTGAATTAATCACTAAGGCAGCAATAATTTGGTAAGAAAATAACTTTTTTTTATCATGATTACTATTTTGGTCCTGAGATTCTTTCACATGTTTATGTGTTTGTGTGTGGGTGTATCTGTGTGTGTGTTGAAGAGACTATATTTTTTATTTTCATGAGAGTAACAATAATTTATGAATCACAATAAAGCTTAGTTATGAGATTTATGGTTCACTAAGCAATATTTTTATACAATCTAGTATATATTCAAATATTTTGATTTCTAGTTCATTGTTTTTCAGCATATTCATTAAAAATTATTAATGTAATTAATCTTGTTGAAATTTCAGTTAGGACTCCACATTTTTTTTATTATTACAGACTCTCTCTTCTCCCTCCACTGTGTTTTATAACATCTGATACAATAAAACTTTGGAACTGATACTGTTTTGTTGCTTAGTTTTGGCATACTTATATGTTTAAAAATTTTAAATGTACTTTGTATATGAGTAGCAAATTTGATCCTTATTATATAATGACTTGATGCATATATACTACGTATAATAATCAAATTCAAATGATCATTATGTTTTCATCATGAACAATATTAAAATCATGAACAAATATTAAACATTTCCTTATAACACTATTAAAATTTTATCTTCCTTCAACTCACTTATCAAAATGCTAAATTCATTTGATTATTGTAGAAGGAGGTTTCTGGCACAGATTTCTCCATGGTTCTGACCCACCTGCATCTCCTTTTCCACCCAAAAATGATTCAGACACTTTTATTAATTTCATGCTATTTAGTCTATGTCTCAGGCACATTGCTACCTAGCTCTTTTATCATAGTTCAACCCATCTCCATTAATCTGTCCTGCCAAATGGTCCATGTCTCACATGTATTACATTACATACTGAATCTTGGGCAGCTGGCTCTTGTCTCTGTCTGATTTTGCCCTCCTCTTACCTATGCTCCAATTACCTGCCTTCTGCTACGGTGCCTGTCATAGGCCAAAACAGTCCTTTATTCATAGCATACAGATATCCCACATCACTTCCCCTTTCTGTCTAATCAAAGAGGAAGTTTTCACTTTTAACATAGCAAAATCACAGATAACAAAGCAGCTATCAAGCAAGAATCATAATATTTAGTCTGTTTGTATTTAATAAAAAGAAAATATTCCATCATCTACCTTATCCTCATGAGTCTAAAGTTTCATATCAAATATGCCTTTTAAAATAACTAAGAAAAACTAGTAACTATAATGATATAAGCTTCAACTACATCAAAGAACACAGAAGGATATAATACTGAGTAAATAGAACATGCAAACAATGTCCAAAATCTAGAAATGACAGAGATGACACATCTGCCTGGATAGTCACCTAAAGTTCCTCTGTAACATTGGGGCATCCATCTTCAGCCTTGAGACCCAGAGTTTCAGCTGTACCTTTCAGTGAGGCAGGAAATTTGAAGGACTGCTCTACCCATTCTGACATAGTTCAATAATTTGTCAGTGACTTCTCCTTGAGTCCTGAAGGATGTCTTGCAGTTTTCTCTGCAAAGCAAAAACCTGAAGGAATTTCAGCTTGTTCTCCAAAAGTTCAGAGGACACTTTCCTATGGGTTCTGCATGTCCAGTTTTTACAGTGTACTTTCAAGTAGTCAGAATCATCTTGTATAACTCTACATGAAATTTCTTTGATGCCCGTTATTCTCTGGAAGTAGATTGGTGCTGTCAGGAGTAGACCTGACTCACTATCCAGAAAAGTTTTAAATTGTTAAATGCCATATTATATAGGTCTTCTAAGTGTTTGAAGATATATATCTGATTGAATATATCTTTGCATACCTAAAAAAATCTAACTAACATGACTATAAGTTTGTTTATCATAGATGACTGTGCTTCGATGGGGTAGGGGTTTTGCTCTTGTTTCCACAGGGACAGAAAAGATATGGGTACCGACAAAACTAATAAAAGTCCGCTTTGAAAAAGAATCCCTTCCTGAGGAAGAGAAATAATTACTCATCCTTGATATGACAAATGGATACATGGTAAGGAAAACATTTAACAAACCGGGGGCAGGGTCTCAATTTTGTCTTTATAGAAAAATGGATACAACTATTTTTAAGACATTGACTAGACATTGAATAATTACTCACCTGCAATCGAAGACAGACTGATGATGAAGGAATGTACATGACTGACTATGAGACCAACTGATACGCATATGCACTACTGGATAATTTCTCAATTCTTACTGCTTTGCATCTTGCATCTGCACCTCAAAAAAAAAAAAAAAAAGTCCTGATTTGACAATTAATAGGGCTGGAGAGATGGCTTAGAGGTTAGGCACACTGGCCAGTCTTCTGATGAATGATTTTTTAAAAGGTTAGATTATTGAATTTAAATAGATCAGGAAATCAGCTGTTAATCTCAAAATGCTTTACATTGGTATAGATTTTGGTTTATTGATACAAATTTAAGGTCAATTTTGTTATGCTGTATGTGTTTTTCTATTCTTGTTTAAGGTATGATGTTCATGTAACTGATTTAAAATTGTAATGTTAATTAAGAAATGAAGGTTAATAGTCACCTTTGATAATCAAACTTATAGTTAGGTTAGTTAGGATTTTTTAAGTATACAAAGATATATTTCAATTAGGTAGGTAATCTTCAAATACTTCTAAGACCTACAGAATATGGCATTTAAAATGTTTTAAGAACTTAGACTTTTCTGGACAGTGAGACAGATTTGCTCCTGGTTGCACCAATCTTCTTCAAGAGAAAAATGGGCATCGAAGAAACTCCATATGGAGTCTACTCTATTTGTGGTAATGGTTAGCCACTAGAGAAGAACCTGTTCTTATATTGACTGCTTGACAGTATGCTGTTTAAACTGGACATGCAGGTTTCATAAGAAGATGACCTCTGAACTTTGGCAGAACAAGCCGAGATGGTCATTCGGGTTCCTGCTTTACAAGAAAACTGTCAGACATTCTTCAGGACTCGAGGAGAAGCAACTGATGAACTGTGCCATAATGGGCAGAGCAGATTTCCTGCTTCACTGAAATGAAAAGAGACTCTGGGCCTATAGGCTGAAGATGGATGCCCCAACTTTATAAAGGAACTTTGGGTGACTGTCCAGGCAGATAGGTGTCATCTCTGTCCTTTCTAGATTTTAGAACTCACTTGCACTT
Source organism: Phyllotis vaccarum (assembly GCA_033318265.1). Taxonomy (NCBI): domain Eukaryota; kingdom Metazoa; phylum Chordata; class Mammalia; order Rodentia; family Cricetidae; genus Phyllotis; species Phyllotis vaccarum. The sequence goes on along the minus strand of JARWLC010000012.1, from coordinate 10,828,099 downwards.
CTGGTTTACTTGGGTAAATATATCCTTCTGTGGTCTTCAATGTAGTTGAAGATTAGATAGTTATAGATACAGTTTTTATTAGTCATTTGAAAGGTATATTGGATATGAAACTTTAGATTAATAAAGGTAGATGATGGAATATTTTCTTTAATTTGCTAAATACAAATAGACTAGATATTGTAACTGTAATTCTTGCTTGATAGCTATTTTGTTATATATAATTTTGCTATGTTAAAATTGAAACCTTCCTTTTTGATTAGACAGAAAGGGGGAAGTGATGTGGGTATGCTGTGAATCTCAATCTTTAAATAAAGGAGCTGTTTTGGGCCATGGCAGGCACCATAGAAGAAGTAGGAGGAGAAATCAGAGTATAGGGAGGAGAAGCAGGGTGGAGTCAGGCAGATCGAGCAAGCTGAAGGAACAACATGTAAGGGACACAGGTGAGCCATGGGCCATGTGACAGACAGATTAATAGAAATGGGTTGATTTAAAATGTAAGAGATAGCTAGCAAAGTGCCTGAGCCATAGGCCAAACAGCATAAAGTTAATATAAGCATCTGAGTCATCTCTGGGGACCTGAGCGGCTGGGCGGCTAAGGGGTCTGGCATGGCAGGTCTGTGGGTCCAGGTCCCTGGCTGCACGAGATCAAGAAACGTCACTACTACAGATGACTATTAATATAAATTTTTAAATTACACATTACAATTTTAAATGAGTTATGTAAACATCATATTTTAAAGAAGAGTATAAAATACATACAGAATAACAAATTTGTAGTGTAAAATATTTTGAGATTAAAAAGTGTTCAATTAAAGTAAATTCAATAATCTATATTTTTAAATCATTTCTTTAATGTATTACATTTTTATTTGCTTGGCATACAATTGTTTTAATTCATTTGCACTTACCTTGGTTTATCTGTCCTTATTTACTATACCCTTAATTAGTAACCTCAAAAGTAGCTAATAGAATCTGCCTTCTTTGTAACTAAATAAAACAAAACTCTCCCACATATTGGAATTCAAATAAAAAAGTGTCTGCAATGTCCATCTGTCTTTATATCAAAAGAATGACTATTTCCCAATGAATACACAGTTCTTATGTCCTACAAAGAATAAGTCCTTGTTGTTACTCGTACAGTTTTTATACCAGTATTATATGCACACAAATACAGAATATTTTTAATTTTGCTTTATATGAAAGCTTGTTAATAGGTGAATATTAAAAAATATATGTTTATTCAAGGTAGAAATACTTTATTTCATGTACTCAAAGAAGTGGGATATGTGTCAGCACTAGATGTTTTTATTGGTTATACATATTTTATTTTTTCTTTTTATGTAAAATCTTTTAATATACTCACCATTACTCTCCCTTTCTCCCCTCTTCTCAATACTTCTTCAACTTCTCCTGGCCCTAACTCCCCATCCATTCCTCAGAGAGAGTAAGGATCCCCAGGGTGAGTCAATGCAGTCGGATATATTCTGTGAGTCAAGACCACGACCATGCCCTCAGTATCAAGGCTGAACAATGTGTTCCTTTGTAGAGAATTGGCTCCAATAAGCCAGTTCATCACCAGAAAGAAATCCTGGTCACACTGTCAGAAACATCCCAAACTGCCCATGTTGTTTGACTGTTATCTACGTTTGGAGGATGACATTTCAGTTCCATATAGGTTCTGAAGCTGTCATTTCAGAGTGATAGCTCAGAGTTTCCTCATTATGATCTTGACTCCTTTGCTCCACTCTCAAGTCAGCTGGACTGGGAGCTCAACTCAGAACTTAGCTTTAGATCTCTGTATCTGCTTCTATCAATTGCTGATGAAGGTTCTATGATGACAATTAGTGTGGTTGCCCACTTGATTATAGGTGAAAGTTTGTTTAGGTACCCTCTCAACTATTGTTTGGCATCTTAGCCAAGGTCATCTTTATGAGTTCTTGAGTATTTCCCTAATACCAGATTTATCTCTAATCCCATAATGTCTCCCTCTATCAAGATATCTAATTTGTTGTTCTACTTCTTTGTTGCTTCCCACCCTTAACCATCCCATTCTCTTATGTTCTCTTCCCTAATCCCCATGCTTTTTTCCCATATGATCCCAATTTTCTCAGGAGATCTCTAGTTTCCAATCCCATGGGGATCCATGGATGTCTCTTTCCTCCTTTTACTTAGCTCAAATTTCAGAATGTCATTTTTTTTAACTGCTGAGTAGTACTTCATCGTATAAATGTACCACATTTTTTTTTATCCATTCCTCAGTTGAGGAACATTATGAATAATGCTACTGTGAACACAGTTGAGGTAATGTAACTGTGGTAAGAATATGGAATCTTTGGGTATATGCCTATGGGTAGGATTGCTGAATCATTTGGGAGATTGATTCCCAGTTTTCTGAGAAGTGCCATACTGATTTCCAAAGTGGATGTAAGAGTTTACAACCCCACCAGCAATGGAGGAGTGTTCCCCTTACTCCACATCCCCTCTAGAATAGACTGTCACCAATGTTTTTAATCTTAGCCATTCTGACAGGCTTACACTAAATTGTTATGGGTTTGCAGAAATAAAACAATTATGTCTCTGTTACAGAAGAGATACATTAAGGTTAGGTGGTATCAGGTAATAAAAAAGCTATACTTTTGTCCAGCAGAGACTAATAGTATCTTTCAAAGCTTTGAGCATATAGCTCTTCACTATAGAGAACACTTTAATAACATCCTTGAAAAGAATAACAGTCATCAACATCTCTCTGCTCATGATAGCAAAAGAATAAGACTGGAATGAAATTCTATGTCTCTCAACCATGCTCATTTCTTGTTTTATACTGTTTCCCTATATATCTTGCTTACTTTAAGATAAGGTCTCAGTGCTTCACCCTGGATTACCTCAAACTCATGATCATATTTCCTCAGCCCCCTGAGTACTGACTGGTATTACAATCATACCACGGTTACATTATAATTTTTTGATATCATAATTTGGCTTTTGATGAATTTTCTTAGTCTATCAAAGTCTAATTTATATTATTAATAGATTATGTTATCAATTATATACAATATTTTATGACAGAGCATATAATCAAAGACTGTATCAATAAAACTTTAAGTGATGTACTGAGAACTAGAAAAGAATTGACCTCACAACATATTTCTGAAATCCCAGATACAACTAACAGAATAAGTTCTATAAGCCATTGAAGATTTGTATTAGAAGCTACATGACTTTATTGTTGTGTTACCTCATTGACCATTACATGACACATCTCCTGAGATCCAAACACAGCAGTTTGAATTAGTAATTACATTGGTTGTATTAGTATGCAAGAATGCCTAGGCAGCTTTATCATCCCTGAAGTGTCAAGGTCAATGTGTTGACACCATCTTTCCTGTATTTCAGTGTCAAGTGTCATCAGTTTAGTGTACATCAGAGATGTACTTCCTACAGTCATTTCTTATTATTTAAGTCTTACCTAGTTATAACTTCAGGTTATTTTTTAAAACATCATTAAATATCATCACTGTAATCATAAACATATGTCAGTATTAACTTATCTTTCTTGAACACATGAAATGCTTTATAATGTACAGTGTGGATTCCAGAACCAACATTTTGAGAGAAAAGTAAATTAATGTGTGAATTATACATAAGAAGTAAGTATTAGGGTAAAGAATAATCTCATCTTTTTATTTCATTGTATTTTATTATTTAAAATAATTTAAAATTTTAAATATGCTTGATAATATTCTTCTTCCCTCCAAGATTTTTCCAGATTATCTCCCCTTCTTTACCTAGCCAACTTTAAGTTGTGTCTCAAAAATAAAAACAAAAAACTCAATACAAAAGGCCTGCTCCAAAAGAGAAAACAAAAACTTCAAAACAACAAAAAGCCAGGAAAACAAAATACCCCCCAAACCCAAACAAATCTCATCAAACCATAGCTAAATAAAGCCACACACACACACACACACACACACACACACACACACACACACACACACAACACAAAAACTTGTGGAGTCCACTATATGCTGGTTAACTATTCTTAAACTGGATCCTGTCCTGGAGTTGCTGATTTACCTAGTATTACTTTCATTAAGAAAACTGTTTTTGTCCTTTCCTAGAAGGTATGAATGACAGTTCAGTTGTTAACCTTTACCTTTGTGACCAGATTTTTCATTCATTGATTTTGTAGAGAGCAGGTCCCTTGAACTTGGGGCATGGCCTCTTGGCCTGCATTAATCTGGGAATCACCTATGACCTTGAGGCTCTAGGATTAAGGGCATATTTCAAGGGCATTTTTAAGATGGGATGTATCTACATCCACAAAACCACCTTCTTCGAGTTCTCTCTCATGCTCTTGGTTAGATGATCTGGCTCACTGAGCTTCAGCTATGTAGATCAGTCCAGCTTTAATTTATTCATTCAATTTTTTTAAAGTATATAATAAAAGACAATATAATAAGAAAAACAAAAAGAAATCAAATAAAGTTGGACAAGAAGAATCAACAGTAAGGAAGGAGCTTAAAGAATGCACAGAAATAAGTCTTACTTGTTTTCATACTTTTGAGTCCCATAAAAACACTAAACTGAAAGCCTGAGAATATATGTAGAAGACCTAGTGCAAATCCCCACAGGGCTTGTGCCAGCTGCCTCAGTCTCTGTGAGTTTATATGAGCTCTACCCATGTTGAATTAGACTGACTTATTTTCTTGGTCTCCTCCAAAATCTTTGCCTTTTTTATTCTAGTTTCCCCCTTTTCACTGGGTTCTTTGATTTCTGTGGTGAGGAATTTGATGAAGCCATCCCTTTTATTATAGCTCCGGGCTCTAAGGTCTGTCACTTTCTGTGTAATGTCTGGCTGTAGTTCTTTAATGTGTTCTTATTTGCAACAGGATAAATCTTCCCTACTGATTGCTGAGGTAGATACTGATAAACAAATATGAAAGAATACAACAGAAATCATTTTAAAGACAAGTATTATTTGGTTTTTTCCTAGGTTGATAGGGTACCTAGCTTCAGGTTCTTGGCCACCTAAGCAGTGTGAGGAACAGGTACCATCCTGTATAGTGTGTATTGAGTGAAATCACTTATTTGGTTACTCCTACAAGCCTTGCCCCACCATTGCCCTATCATGTCTTGCAGGTAGTATAATATTGTAGATAAAGGTTTTGTCCTGACTTGGTGTTTTTTTATTGTTTTTTTGAAAGCATGCAGAATATGTATCTAAATCAGAGACATTAGAAATTAAGAGTGAAGTCTCTATGCAGGCTCTGCCATGACATTTTCATTTTATATGACCTGTATACTTTTTGACTTCAACAATGCAGCCCTGCTCTCAGTTTGTGGAGAACAACCTATAGTCTTGGGGTTTGGAGGGATTCTGAAAAAAACAAATCATAGTAAAGTTTGTGAACCAGGAAAAAAACAAAGAAATGGAGTTTAAAATACCTTAAAGGTAATTATTACAGGGGTAAAAAAATGATCAAAATCAGATGCTCTTTCATAACAAGAGTTCTTAATACTACCAGATAATACTATCAGCTGTTAAAAATCCTATAAAGTATATAAAGTGGTGATGTAAATTCAGTAATGCTAAGAATATGCCAAAGATTTTATGTCAGTTTGCTAATAATATGCAAAGATTATCAACCAAGCAATGTTTTTCTTTATTCTTCTTTGTCATGGTGAGATAGAATCATCGACTTTTGTCAGGCATCACAAATATGGACTATTATAGTGTCCCTGACAGCAAAGCAGAGTTCTGCACTATTTTCTCTAAGATACAAACTATGTTTTCAAGTACACAATGGTGATTAAATAAACTTGGAGACACACTTAAATGTAGAAGGTCATTTTATTAGGTTGAGCTCATCAAGTAAACCATTATTGTTGGATCAAAATGAATGTCACAAAGTACAAATATTTTTATTACCACATATTATTTCTTTCCTTTCTTTACAAACCATAAAAATTCTGTAATAAAAATGTGTTCATTTTTCTGGTGACATATCAAAAGTGGAAATTTTTCTAAGGTTATTAAAATGCAATTGATTTATTCAAAAACAACTGTTAGGATAGTTGAACTACACTCGTGGAGTGAAACTACCATGCTCAATTTTGTTTCTTCATGGTTCACTTTACTGATAGAGTAAGTTTAGTTAAGTAAGAAGAATACACACTCCATAGCTTACATTTCAAGTAAAATGGGCACAAACTAGAAGCTTAGAGGTCTCAGGAATATTATTCAACATGCTAATTATCTTGGCTAAGAAACTGGATCAGTACCTATTTAATTGCAGTAGTTATGTGCACTTCAATCATGTATATATTTCACTTAGTAGATTAATACAAAGGCATTAAGAGTATTCTTAACCATGTTGATGACTTTCTAAAAGTATCCCTCATATACCATCACATAAAGGTTATTATTCCATATCTAATTGTAGGAGTCTTTGTACTTCCAAAGTGTTCCAACATCTACCAAAAACTTATTATGTGAGGCATTTTTTTTCGAACACTAACCCAAATAGTGAACATATAATTGCTATACACTACACTGTTAGAGGAAACAATACAATATTTCTTGAGCTGTACTTGAGTTTGGATTTGATGCTCCTAAACAATGATTATGCATTAAATACACTACTCTTTTACATATCTTCTTAATTAATATTCCATGTTAGATATCAACATGAATCTGAACATAGTATTTGTAGTAGTGCGGTTTCTTTGGTCCCGGGTGGTCAGAGACTCAGACCCTGCTGTGCCAGACCTCTTAGCTGCCTGCCACTGCCACTCAGGCCCCCAGAAATGACTCAGATGCTTATATTAACTTTATGCTGTTTGGCCTATGGCTCAGGCGCATTGCTAGCTAGCTCTTACATCTTAAATCAACCCATTTCTATTAATCTGTCTGCCACGTGGCCCGTGGCTCACTTGTGTTCCTTATATGTTGCTCCTTTAAGCATCAGCTTGGTCTGTCTGACTCTGCCCCACTTCTCCTACCTATGCTTGTATTTATCTTCTTACTTTTTCTATGGTGCCTGTCATGGCCCAAAACAGCTCCTTCATTTAAAGACTGAGATTCACAGCATACAGAAAGGCATTCCCCCAACAAGTATTTTTTCCTTAAAATAAGCTGAACATTCAAATTTGTGAATAAACAGATAAGTAAACTATGTTTACTACATTTCTGTGCTGATTTATGGCTGTTAGCTCTACAATATTTTAAGTTAAGTATTTTAAGTAAACAAAATAACAACTCTTGATGCTCAATGCGTAATGTTATAGTATGTTGGGGAAAAGTCTGCTTATTTTGTACTTCTATAATACATAGTAAATGTCAGCACCAACAAAGAAAGAAGATACCCTCTCCCATCTAGAACTTGATTAAAATATCTATTTGCATATATATGCAAATAAATATATATGTATATATGTTTCAATGTGTTTTCTCAATCCCTGGTGGCCAGAGGCCCAGACACACAGACCTGCAGTCCCAGACCTCTTATCCACCCGTAGCTGTTCAGGCCCCCAGAAATGACTCAGACACTTATATTAACTTCATGCTGTTTGGCCTATGGCTCAAGCACATTGCTAGCTAGCTCTTACATCTTAAATCAACCCATTTCTATTAGTCTTTCTTGCCACGTGGCCTGTGGCTTACCTGTATTCCTTACATGTTGCTCCTTTGGGCTTCTGGCTCCTTCTTTCTCTTACTCTGTCCTGCTCCTCCTACCTATTCTGATTCCTCCTCCTACTTTTCCTATGGTGCCTGTCATGGGCCAAAACAGCTCCTTTATTTAAAGATTGCTATTCACAGCATACAGAAAGGCATTCCCACATCATACATATTTATGTATCATTTATAAATAATGTCTATAAAATATTTAAAAATGATACATGCTTCTTTGAAAGAAATTGTCTTGAAAGTCCAAAAGCAAAACCATCCCAGTGTCCATTAGAATTTTATGAAAAATAATATACATATTATTTATGTATATTATACATATATAGAAATCTAATAAACTTTATGATTGCTTGAGCAAACTTGTAGGAAGTAAATTTATATTTTATATCTAACTTAGACATAATTCATGCATGTTTTGGTAGTATTTTCATATAATGATTGTTCACACTGACTAGATTTTTTAAAAAATGTTTTGATTAAATGGCCCAACAGAATAATTTAGTTTAACCCAAGGGATACAAGAAAACGTATTTTTTCTTAAGTTGACTTGTTTAACTTCATGTAAATCTGAGCATGAGAATATTGCAGCTAAACTATCTTTACCACTTTTTGGAGCTAGCTAGAAGGCTAATTTTAGCAGTGGTTTGAGATTAGGCAATAGAGTAAAAGAGACTGATAATCTGGCATAGACCCTAAATTATACTATTCTTTAAAGTTAAGGTTAGCCTTATTTTTAGCTCTAAGACCAAAGAACACTGAAAATTGAGGCCTACAATTAAGTCAGCAAAATATGTAGCTAAATCAAGCTATATCTGTCCTTGCATATTTGTTTTCTTTCCTTCTTTTAATCATCTTTGCCTCTGTGTTTTCATATCTTAGTCTTCCTGACTTGTGCTGGAATATAACAATCCATACTGGCTCTGCCTGACCTTGTTATGACCTGAATTTCCTCTCTATCCAACTCTCACTTAAACCATTTATTCAAAGAAAAAGTTGTTTTGAAACTTTTTCTAAATGAAATTCTTACTTGCAACTAATAATTCTCAAAAACAAAATAGTGAGAAGGCATTTTGGGCTTAAGATGAGTGACCGTCAGTTAAGAGAAGGGTGAGGAAATAGGGCTTAAGCAGAAAAAGAGGTTGAGTTGTAATGAAAGCCTGAAGGAGCTTTGGCGAGTAGAGCAGGAAGCTGTGATCCAAATGCTGGTATAGCCCTAAATGATGAGATCCATGTGCCTGTGAGTTGCTTTGTCAGCTCATGTGTCTCCCTGGGGATTTGGGAACTTAGGCACAGCTGCTCTCAAAACAGACAGTTGGAGACTGTGTTGACTGGACTCTCTACAGTTCAGCAGAAAGCTGTCTTTGAAGAGTAGTGTAGATGAAACCTTGCTTCATCATTCTGAATCATATGGCCAAGTAATTCATACCAAAGTCTTTTGTGCTAATGATGTAATTCAATGATTGCTTAAACATATTCCTTCAAAGAAGTGTTAAGAACGACCATCAGGAAAAATATTTTGTGCTCAATTCCTTTTCTCCACTTTTCTCTTTTTTGTTTGTATGTGCTTTAAGACATGGTTTTTATATGGACCTGGCTGTCCTGGAACTCACTTTTTAGACCAGGTTGCTATGGAACTCAAGAGATCCACCTGCCCCTGCCTTTCCAGTGCTGGAATTAAGGGCACAAACTACCAATGCCTGGCTTGTTTCAAGTTCTGTAATGTATAAAACATGGTGTATTACACAATTAAAGAATATCTTCTCCTGTATTATTATTCTTTTTCCATTAATACTTTTAAAATTTACTACATAGTGACACACCAAGAGGAAGTACACAAGGTATCTTTTAAAAACATATGACATATTAATTTAAAAATACATCCACTGTATTTTAAATACATGGATTTTTTAAAGAACACTAATGACTCATAAAACACAATTTAAGGAATTTACTTGTACAGTTCATAAATTTTTCTTGTTTAGAAGACTTCTAAACTAAGGAACACTTAATGGAAAAAAACTGACGCAGAAGCAATTAACATACATGTCACAAAAGTGCCTCTCTGATCATTATAGACAAGGTCTCCTCAGAGTCATTGAAAGAACATTGTCTGATGTGACTGAAGAAGAACATGAATGAGGTTGGACTATAATTCTTCCTCATGGAAATTAACAGAACATTAGGTAGTGCATCAGATAAACCTAGGCAACACTTATTTTGCTTCATCTTTTCCTTCAGGGAGACAATTCTCAAACTAGTAAGCCTAGAGCCAATACCATAAACAATATATCAGATACCAGGATGGGAAAGAAGTTACTGAAATTACCAATTACATTCATCACATTTGAAAGGACTGCTAAGCTAACACTCCTAGGACTAGATGATTTTTAAGAGGATAATAAAAGAGCCAAGCAAGAGGCCAAGGGGAAGAGGTGACCCTAGGCCTCACTGTCATGAAGAAACAGTAGGCATAAAAATTGGTGAACCTTTGAGAAAGGAATAAGAACTTCAGCATTGGGCAGGACATCAAGTCCATTAGACCTCACATACTTCCTTAAATGGCCCCAATATATTAGGCTGCAGTGACAAAGATTCATCCTCTACAAGTTGCTCAAAGTACCTCTTTACTCAATAACCAGTTCACTCAGGCCCTGGACCTGAAAACAGCTACTCAGTTGCTTAACTTTTCCCATAAGCACAGGCCAAAAACAAAGCAAGAGAAGAAGCAAAGGCTGCTGGTCCATGCTGAGAAGAAAGCTGCTGGTAAGGGGGATATTCCAACTAAAATACCACCTATCCATTGAACAGGGGTCAATACAGTCACCACCTCAGTGGAGAACAAGAAAGCTCAGCTGCTGATGATTGCCCACAATGTAGACCCATTGAGTTTGGGGTTTTCCTGCCTTCCCTGTGTTGAAAGACAAGGGTCCCCTACTGTCTTATCAAGGTAAAGGCCAGGCTTGGGTGGCTGATACACAGGAAGACGTGTGCCATTTTTGCCTTCACACAAGTTAACTCAGAAGACAAAGATACTCTAAGTTGGTAGACGCTTATAGGCCCAAATAAAATGACAGCTATGATGAGATCTTCCACCACTGGGAGGCAATATTCTGGTCCTAAATCTATGGTTCAAATTGCAAAGCTGAAACAGGCAAAGGCAAAGGCCAAATAACTCCCCACTAAACTAAATTAAATGTATGCTGCTATGTTTTCTGTACGTAAATATAATTACAAATTTTTAAAAAGAGGGTGATAAAAATGTTCACGTAGAATCAATACATCTGTTAAAAATAAGAACTCTAAATGAAAATTTTGATACAGTTTGATTTATAAACATTTTTTAAAAGTTCCACAAATTAATTCTGCCAAAATAATTTTATTTTATTTTTTTAGTTGCATTTTTTATATAAATATATAAATAACATTACATTTTTAAATATCACAAGATAAGATAGACAGTTTATGGGCATCTGATGGATTGTGTAACAAAATGTTGGCTGAAATTAATGTTTTGTTTCGTTTATTCTTACTTGGCCAGATAGTTTTCTAAGGAACTTTCATTCACTGGATGAAGTTCTTTGGTACGAAACATTGTTTGCATGTCACAAAATGCTATTTTGATCACATTTTTACAAACTTTATCCTGGCTTCCTTGGCATTTCTGTAGTGCCTTAAATGAAAACACACACACACACACTCTCTCTCTCTCTGTGTCTCTCTCTCTCACACACACACACACACACTCACACACACACACACAAACCCACAAAATTTTCAAATCCTCAAGTTGTTGGTTTTGTGTGTGAGATCAGACTCAAAATGTTGGTGTCACGCATGAGATCAGAGACACACACTACCAAATGCTACATGAGAGTTTATTCAGGGTGGGTTGCCAGGTGGATATGAGGAAGAGAAAGCGAGAGAGGGGTAGAGGGAGGGAGGGTTCAGACTTTCACATGGAGGCTCCTTTAAAGAAAGTGGGTTGGCATAGATTTATGTAGCCACACCTAGGGACATGGCCTCCATAGGAGGTGAATGTAGATGAAGTTTTACTTACAAGGCACCCATTCAAGATTAATATTTATTAAAATATAAATCAACACTCACGATAGGGGGTAAAAGCTTATAGTGGTGCCTGAACAGGGACTGGAGTATCCAAGTGATGAATGATGGATTCCAAACTGGTTTTTCCAGCAGCCAGGAACCAGGAACACAGGCCCTCCCAGGGTCCCAGCAGCCTCTTATCAATGGGGTTGGCCACTCCCACTTCAGGGACCCAGGACCCTAGGTAAGTATCCTGGTATCTTATCAGCTGACACTTGAATCCCACCACAGGCAGAGTTTAGCCTGCTATATGTTAGGTTTACCTTGTGGGAGCTACATGCCAGGAATTCTCATCTTACCCGGGGACATGTTGGGTTTACCATGTGGCCACTATATATCAGCAATCCTTACATATCATCCTTTTTTGTTTATTATAAAAAGAAAGCTAAGTTTATGTAGGGGGATCACAGGTACGTGTATTCAACCATAACAGGATCAATGGATCTCTCAACACTGCTTCCAACTGTATTAAGTGCCAGGTTTGTCTTTCTGGAAGATGAGAGCTATATCTTCTGGTGGTCAGCCTGCTGGGTTTTGTGGCTCATTCCTGCAGTCCAGGTGAGTTTAAGTCATGAGATGAATTCTGATTTTTTGCACCTTGGAAAAAACTGAATTAATAAAAGAACTTGGGAAGTGACACATATGGTGAGGGTCTCTGCTATTATGGGATCTGGAGGTCAGACCGAGAGACGAGGAAAAAGAGGGAGAGAAAGGTTTGAAATCGGGACACACATAGACTTAAATTAGTCTTTGTCTATCATTTAAATAAACTTTAAGGTGGCTGTTTTTGTGTTTCTTCCTTCTAGGGGGCTCCAGCTGCACAATAAAGTTTGTGGATGTCTATTAGGTCTTGGGATGGGAAGATGTTAACATGTCTCATTTTTTTGTGTCTCCATTGTCAAGGTTAAATGGCTTCTGGTTCCTTTTCTCTAGTGCTCAGGGGATGGCAGAAAGCTGTTTTCTGATGGTAAAATGGCTTCGGGTTTTTCCACTTTCTAGAAGCTGTGGCTGGAGGTTTAGTCTGTTGGGGAGGAGAAGGGTAAGGTGAAATACTTCAGAGCATTTTTGTTTCTAGTAACTGTCTTGACTTTGGCTCCAAGAAGCAGGCTGGAATGGAAAATGCAGAGATGGGAATTTAGGGAAATGGATTCTGGGTGTTCTACACTCAGGTGTACACCTGGGAGCCTGGAAGTGCTTTATGAAAAGCTGACGTAAAGCACTGGACTTTTTAAACAGAAGCTGTAACACAAAGTCACTGATTTTGAGACATGGAGTCCTGTCTTTGGCATCAGGAGGGAGGTAGAGCTAAACCAATCTTGACTCCTTGCCTTCCTCTGTGAATTTGATGAAAAAGAATCCAATTACAAAATGTTCAGCTAAAGTCCTGTTAAAGGTACAGAGGGAAAATTTTTATATATATACAAACTAAAATAAGTAAAACTTGGTTCTCTTGCTTAAGCCAGAAAATTAGCAACAGAAAATGAACTTTTATTGGTGATACTCTGACAGACACACCCTAGCCTAAACTCCTAAAGTCCCATGTTCAGTGGTGTTTTATATATATAATATCCTCTCTTTTAATGTGAATGTAGCAGCTTGCATAAAAATAATACTCAGATGTGGTGGGATTCAGGTGTCAGATGATAAGGTCCGAAGATGCTTATCCAGGGTCCCGAGATCCCGAAGGTGGAGTCACCAACCCCATTCATAAAGGGCTGTTGGGACCCTGGGAAGGCCCATTTTTTTCTCTCCCTTTTTTTAAAAAAAAAATTAATTTAATTTAATTTTTTTGTTCCCTGACCAGGAATCAAACCTGGGCCACAATGGTGAGAGCACAGAATCTTAACCACTAGACCAAGTGAGGTGCCTACCACTAGACCAAGCCAGAAGTCCCTGCTGAGATTTCTCTCTCTTTTCTCTCTCTCTCTTTCTTTTTATTTTTTTGCTCCTTGGCTGGGAATTGAACCTGGGTCGTGGTGGTGAGAGCACAGAATCTTAACCACTAGACCAAGCCAGAAACCCTTTACAGGAACAAGACAAAGAGAAATTTGCTTTCACAGTACCTACTCTTAATAATTCATGTCCAGTTAAGAGGTTCCAATGGAGGGTCCTTCCCCAAGAAATGTTGAATAGTCCCACCTTATGCCAATATTTTGTACAACAACCACTAGAAATATTGCACAAGTGCTTCCCACAATCTATCATTTACCATTATCTGGATGATATTTTGTTGGCAGACCCAAACCCAAAAACAGTAGAAACATTGTTTGAAGAATTAAAGAAAATATTGCCTGATTGGGGACTACAAATTGCTTCAGAAAAAGTACAGAAGGAGTTTCTATCAATTATTTAGGATATAAAATAGGGTTACAAAAAAATAGGGCACAAAAGGTAAAATTAAATAGAGATAAATTGAAGACTCTTAACGATTTTTAAAAGTTACTAGGAGATATTGGTCATATACAGCCCATGATTGGCATAAAAATACTATGAGCTAGTTAATTTGTTCAAGACTTTGAATGGTGACAAGGATTTAAGTAGTCCAAGAGAATTATCTGATGAGGCCGAGAAAGAATTAGAGTTGGTGGAAAAGAAACTTCAAGAAGCACACGTAGATCATGTGGATCCAGACCTAGCTTTCATACTTGTTATTTTACCCTCTAGACAATCTCCAACAGGAATCTTAATGCAAAGAGAAAGCATTATATTAGAATGGATTTTTCTGCCACATAGGCCAAGCAAGAAGATGAAGACATATATCGAAAAAATTTCTGATCTGATTTTTAAAGGTAAATTCAGACTTCACCAATTGACTGGAAAGGACCCTGCAGAAATTGTTGTGCCTTTGACTAATGAAAAAATTGATCAATTATGGGCAGACAATGAACCTTGGCAAAAGGCTTGTAGTGATATTTTAGGAGAGATTAATAATAAATATCCTCAAAGCAAGAGAATTCAATTTATAAAGAAAACTAATTGGATCTTTCTTCCTGTGGTACAGGATAAACCCATTTCTGGAGCCCCTACATTTTATACAGATGCAAACAACTTAGGAAAGTCTGGCTACAAATCAGAAAACTTAATTAAGGTGGCTCAGAGCCCTTCTAACTCTGTTCAGAAGTCAGAACTATGTGCAATTATTATGCTGTTGTTAGATTTCACAGAGCCTCTCCACATAATTACTGACTCTCAGTATGCAGAAAGAGTTGTTTTACATATTGAAACTGCTGACTTCATTCCTGATGATACAGACTTGACCTTACTGTTCATACAACTACAAGATATCATCAGAGATAGGATACATCCTATATACATAACACATACCAGGGTGCACACGGGTCTCCCAGGCCCTCTAGCACAAATGATGAAATTTATTGGTTGCTGATAGGAAATGTGCTAGAGGCCACAGTATTTCATGAGAAACATAATGTTAATAGCAAAGGACTAAAGAAGAGTTTTTCCATCACTTGGCTTCAAGCAAAAGAAATACTAAGGAATTTTAACACTTGTTCTTTCTATAACCAACTGTCTTTACCTGCAGGAAGTAATCCTAAGGGTACACAGAGAAATGAGATCTGGAAAAAGGATGTGTATCACTTCCCAGAATTCGGAAAGATGAAATATGTACATCATACTATTGATACTTACACTGGAAGGTAATGGGAGACTGCCCTGAGTTCTTAAAAGGCTTATGCAGTACTTACTCACTTTTGGAAGCCATGGCCATAATGGAAATTCCCACACAGATTAAGACTGACAATGCTCTAGCTTACGTTTCCCAAAAAATGAAGCTGATTTTTGAATATTATGATATAAAGCATATTATGGGGATACCACACAATCCTACAGGACAGGTAGTTTTAGAGAGATCTCACCACACTTTGAAAGTCATACTAAAAGTCATTGTTCAGAGATTATACACCCCTTATATAGGTATTCTAATTTTTAGTACAGGGGTTATTCCTTAAGATGATAAAAACTTCAGTCAACATTACTTAAAGTTCCATATCCCAGTCATCTCAGATACAGGTAAGAATATCATAGATAGACAGGAATCTTCAACCATTTCATAGACCCAGAGAATATAGAATTTAACATTTGGAATTTTGCCGTGAGAGACACAACTCCTGGTGTCACTGCTCCTTTCCCAAGATGGTGTTGAGCATCAAGGATACTCTTTTGGAGTTTGTCCTTTTGGCAGAGAATGGCCAGTTGCATAAAGAACTGCCCTTACCTTGATTGCTGATAGTACACACATGATGTCCAAGCTGGATGAACAAGTTGATGGATAGAGACTGACAAAACCTTCCTGGACAGGATAAGACTGTTCCTCCAAAATTGCCCTGCTTGTAAAAAGATCTATCAGATACAATAGGCCTGTAGCCAATATGATGGATGCTCCAATGGCACATAAAACCAGAGGTGATTGTCCAGGTAGCTGTGTTGCTGTCCTCTCCCAAATTTTGGAAGCCACTATTTTCATGTACTTCTGACTTTCAGGTGATACATTTTCCTTCTCAGGTCTTGAAAGGGTTGAAGAATAGGTATTTAAGGTTACTACCCTATTATCCCTTAACAAGGAACAGTCATGTGTTGGACTTTCACTTTGCCAGATGAACATTTTGCAGTAATTTGTATACCCTACCATCTACCAATATTCTAGAAATATATGATGTATTTTATATGTGTTAGGTTATGTTGTAATTTGTGCCTTCTCCTCTCCTAGATACTACCTCATAATAATTCCTATTGTATATAGTCTTAGTTTAGAACCTTCTTAGTTAGACAAAAGGGGGAGATGTGGTGAGATTCAGGTGTCTGCTGATAAGGTCTGAAGATGCTTTTTCAGGGTCTCGGGTTCCTGAAGGGGGAGTGGCCAACCCCATTCATAAGGGGCTACTGGGACCCTGGGAAGGCCCATTTCCTGGTTCCTGGCTGCTGGAGAGACCAGTTTGGCATCCATTGTCCATTGCTTGGACACTCCAGTCCCTTTTCAGGTGCCAATATAAGCTTTTACCTCTATCATGAGTGTTGATTTATATTTTAATAAATATTAATCTTGGATTGGTGCATTTTAAGTGAAACTCTGCCTACACTCATAGGATCATATATTTGAATGCTTGGTCACCAGAATGGCACTTATTTGAAAGGACTGGAAAGTATAAAACTTTGGATAAAGTATAGTCATAGGCTTTGAGATTTCAAATGCCTTCAAAAAGCTCAGGTTCTTACTCTCAGTCAGTCAATCAAGGTGATCAGGATGAAGCTCTCAAATACTTCTCAGTAGAATTTCTGCCATCATGTTCCATGCTCTAGTATGAGGTTTCTCACCCCGACATTCAGGCCTAGCCTTAAGGTTTATACCCGCAGACCCACAGAGACACACAGATGCTTACATTAATTTTAGGCTGATTGGCCTAAGGCCCAGGCATATAACGTACTAACTCTTTACCCTTAATCTAATCCATGACTTTTATCCTGTTCAGCCATGCAGCTTGGTACTTTTTCTCAGAGTAGCATAGTTGTCCTCTGCTTCGTCTGGCTTCTCTCAGGCATTTTTCTCTGTTCTGTTCCACCTGGTCCTAGAGTCTTCTTAGTCTGGTAGCCCTGTCCACACTTCCTGTCTGCCTTTGGCCAATCAACACTTTTTTATTAAACCAGTGGGTGTGAAAATTATTTACAATGGAACAACATAATCCCCCTACAACTGTTGGAGGCCACTGGCCCCAGCCCCTCTAGGTGGCGCTATTACCTGGTGCTGGCCAACCCGCCTGAGTCAGAGTACGCATGCGCTTGGTATTCTCGCGAGACTGGTCTGGTTTCTCCGCCTTTCCCGTGGCGTCATATGGGATTCTGAACTGCGACCAATAGGGAGATGTTTCGTCTAAAGCAAGAGCCGTTTGGTCGTCTTAAAACCGGGTGCTTCCTGCCTCGTGGCCCCTTTTTTCTTCCTTCTCTCTCTCTTCCTTCTCTTCCTCTCTCTCTCTCCGCCCCGCCGTGCGCACGGACGCCGGCCCAGCTTCTGGGACGCGGGCTCAAGGCCACGTGGCAGATGGCCCGGCCCAGACCACGCTGGGGCCTAGCCTAGCTCTCTGGCTTCCCTTTTCCCCGCTGGGGGCCCGCAGCCGCTGGCTCTTGCGCAGCGGCTCCTGCCCCTCTGCCGGTCTCTCTGCCGGCTCTCTCACTCTCTCCTCCCTCTCCATTTCCGTAAGCTAAATGCTCTCCCTTAAGATACATTAAAGTTATACTGCAGAAGGATCCTAAGTGTGTACCGTGCCTTTTCTTGCGGGCGAGAAATAGGCGCGGAACAAGTGGTGCCGGAACCCGGGAATTAACATCTTTTGCACCGCCAGATTCAGAACTGCAGATAAGACGTAAGTGGCTCGGAGAGATATGTCTGAACTGGACTTTGTTTTGGGATTTTTCCCGCCCTGGAAAGGGTCTTTTGAGGCCTTAGTGCTTGCTTTGGCAGTGTTTCTGGTTTTCTTCGTGGTTGTTTTCTGCTTCCGCTGGTCAGTGGGATCCCCCCAGTCTATCATAACAGCACCAGACTCCCTGCTTAGGCAGCGTGGTATTGAGATGGCACAGGGTACTCTAAAGAACTCTGTAGAAGAGAAGGCCTGTAGAGATCTGATAGCTAGAGGGCGAGATATCATAAAGAAAGTTCGGGGCAACATGTCAGAAACCGGGAGCCGTGTGAGGTTAGGCGCGCACCAGAAAAGTGAAAAAGGACCCCCGGTAAAATAAAAGATATGGGGGAGTTAGGAATACTCGATAAGTAAAAAGGACCCCCCAGAAAAATAAAAGATTTGGGGGAGATAGGGAACCAGAAACTAAAGGTACAGAAACTTAAAAATAGGAATACTCGATAAGTTAAAAAGGACCCCCCAGAAAAATAAAAGATTTGGGGGAGATAGGGAACCAGAAACTAAAGGTACGGAAACTTGAAAATTTAAATTTAAAGTTTGGCTCCTCGCGGAATGAGGAAAGACAGGGCCTGGGGCGGTTGAGACAAAGACAAACCACGCCCAAGATTCATAGGCAAAAACGGCCTAGGTTTTTCTTAGGCGCCACTGAGGCAGCACGACCTATACCTTAAAAGACAGAGGTGCCGGTATGGGTTCCTCAGTGGCCACTGACCTCTGACAAGCTTAAGGCAGTGATTGAGCCTGTTGTGGAACAGCTTGCTAGAAAACATATTTTTAAGCCCTCCACTTCTCCATAGAGTATATTAATTGGCTTAGACCTTTTTTGAAAATTCCCACTGCAGATTTAAAGCCTTTGTTTGATGTTTCCTGGAAAAATTGATAATCATCCTAAATATCCTTTGTTACAGTTTGGCTTATCACCCTGTGGTATATCCACGTGTTACTTCCTCAGTGCCTTTAAAAGATGGCTTAACTGTATATACAGATGGCTCAGGAAATGGAAGGGGTGCTTATATTATAAATTCACAGACATTTTTCAAAGATTTTGGTCAAAAATCACCCCAGATTGTTAAATGTCTAATTGTGTTAGAAGTTTTACAAAAGTTTGATTGTCTGCTTAATATTGTGTCTGGTCAAAAATCACCCCAGATTGTTAAATGTCTAATTGTGTTAGAAGTTTTACAAAAGTTTGATTGTCCGCTTAATATTGTGTCTGATTCCCATTATGTGGTAAATGCCTTTCAGTTACTTGCCAGTGTTATTAATCCTTCCAATACAGTGTCTGCTCTGTTTTGTACCATAGCCCTTCTATATCACCCATATACGGGCACATTCGAGACTCCCGGGCCCTATGAACAAAGAAAATAATTTGGCTGACCAAGCTACACGCCTGGTCGCTGCTGCCTTTGCTAATCCGTTGTAAGCTGCAAAAAGCTTCAATTTGTACATGTTTCTATTGAGACCATACATGTTATTCAACATTACTTAGAGGCATAGAGCGCCTGAGGCAAACCAGCTTGCCTCAAGACTGATAATGGGCCAGCTTACAGCTCCCAAAAATTCGCCCAATTTTGTGCACAAATACAAGTGACACACCTTACCAGGTTACCATACAACCCTCAAGGACAAGGCATTATTAAACGTGCACATCAGACCTTAAAATCCTATTTGTTAAAACAGAAAGGGGGAATATAAATGGAAAGGCCCGGATCCTATTTTAATAAGATCCCGGGGAGCTGTCTGTGTTTTTCCACAGGATAAAAAAAATCCAGTTTGGATCCCAGAGCTCCTCGCCTTCTCCAGTTGATGTGTTTGGTGACAGCGATAGAAGATAATGCCCACCTTCCCTCTGCCAATGCCGGTGATGTATAATACCACTACATAGCTTTAAAGAAAATAGAAGTTTGGGGTTAAAGAAAAGTTTATGTTTTAGTTAAAAATAGTTCAGATATATTACTAAAAAATTTCTCGGCAGCCTGACAAAGGAAACAGAGTTTAATAAAACCAAAATTGGCTTCCTTTTGCTCAGGCAGGCCAGATAAAAATTCAATTTTACCATATAACAGTTGCCAATCCAAAAATATAGGTTGGGCCACGCCTAAAATATTTTCATTTTCTCCCAATTTAACCACCAGTTATTTAGATTGTTAGCAATGCTTCAGAAATTATAGATAAATTGAGATACAAATTTGATAATTGCCTTTATGCCTTATGCTGAGATGCTCAGCTTTATTTCTTTGCAGCAGCGGCCCACATGCCACGATTTGTGCCCACACCACCGTGGTTCCCCAGTAACTCACAGCCATTTAGACAAAAAAGAAATTTTAGAATCTCTGCTGATATTGTAAAATCATTGTCACAGCTGCCATGGGGGCCTCAGTGACTGCCTCAGCTAGCGCACTTTCAAAAATAGTGCAGACTGCACAGGCGGTTAACAAACTGTCCACCTCAGTAATTGGCACAATTGAGGTGTGAGCAATAACTTGCTGGCTTATACATAACCTCTATTCTATATAAAAACTTTACAAAGACAGCTAATCTTTCGAAAAGCCTCTCTCAATTTTCTTACAGAATTGGTCGTCTAAGTTTGAACAGACCCTTCGTGACCTGCAAGTGGCGATCGTCCAGGCCAATTCCACTCGGCTAGACCTGTCGCTGACCAGAGAGCTCACTCCATAAATCCCCTCTTCCCCTACTCCAAAAGATGGGTGGGGGTGGATATATCTGACCTAGCTTTTTGCGGAGGACTAGTCATTCTTCTCTAGACGGTTTGTAGGTTCAGAATCCAAAGTCCGAGAAACAAGACAGTTTCGGCTCAAGCCTTAATGGCTCTAGACTCAGAAACCTCGATAGAGGTATGACTAATTATGATAAAGCAATAGAGATATTGTGGCTTAGACAGCTCCTACACACCTAGACTGCCTTGTCTATTGCACTAGATGGAGCGTTCAGCCCGTGTCCTAAGAGGTATGCTGAGCCAAGGGCATCGCACGGGACATACCTATGTCCCGAGAGACACATCATCCTGCATAAGGGTATCTGTCTTAATTCCCTTCCCAGCAAAAGGCAGAGGACAGGCTGGGGGCATCTCGATCTGTCGAGGGATTAGGGGTGACCCCCACGCAAGTCCACGATGTATTCTGGGGGATGATCACTGTCTCCACCCTCTTTTAGGACTTCCTCGTTGCTTAATATTTGAGAAGGGTGAGATGTTGGAGGCCACTGGCCCCAGCCCCTCTAGGTGGCGCTATTACCTGGTGCTGGCCAACCCGCCTGAGTCAGAGTACGCATGCGCTTGGTATTCTCGCGAGACTGGTCTGGTTTCTCCGCCTTTCCCGTGGCGTCATGGGATTCTGAACTGCGACCAATAGGGAGATGTTTCGTCTAAAGCAAGAGCCGTTGGTCGTCTTAAAACCGGGTGCTTCCTGCCTCGTGGCCCCTTTTTTCTTCCTTCTCTCTCTCTTCCTTCTCTTCCTCTCTCTCTCTCTGCCCCGCCGTGCGCACGGACGCCGGCCCAGCTTCTGGGACGCGGGCTCAAGGCCACGTGGCAGATGGCCCGGCCCAGACCACGCTGGGGCCTAGCCTAGCTCTCTGGCTTCCCTTTTCCCCGCTGGGGGCCCGCAGCCGCTGGCTCTTGCGCAGCGGCTCCTGCCCCTCTGCCGGTCTCTCTGCCGGCTCTCTCACTCTCTCCTCCCTCTCCATTTCCGTAAGCTAAATGCTCTCCCTTAAGATACATTAAAGTTATACTGCAGAAGGATCCTAAGTGTGTACCGTGCCTTTTCTTGCGGGCGAGAAATAGGCGCGGAACATACAACTAATAATAATAATTAATAAAAGCTCACACCACCTCTTAAAAATGTGGGTGCCATGTCTTTAAATATACTTTTTCCTGTCTTGGGGTGATGGCATCTTTAAAGTATCCTGAAAAGAAAAATTTTGAATTAATTGTCAAGTCCTAAGATAGAGAGTTGTATTATTTGTTGTCTAGTGTCTGCATAATGAGAAAAGACACGGGTTGTTTCAAGTCCTAGCAATTCTTCTGTACACTGTAAATATGTTTCACTGGCATTGATTTAATAAAATGCTGATTGGTTGGTATTTAGGCAGGACCTAGAGGCAGGGAAACCAAACTAGGAGAAATCTGGGAAAAAGAAATGCAAAGAAAGACATGAAAATCTGCTGTAGATGAAGCAAGATGAGAATGCCGTAGTGAGGAAAGGTACCAAGCCACGTGCCTAAACATAGATAAGAATTTAAGTGTAAGAACTAGATAGTAATATACTTGAACTACCAGCCCACAAGTTACTATAGCATTAAAACTTTGAGTCAGTTATTCCATAAGCTGCTACCAGACTGGTCATATAAGACAGAGCAGTTTCCAACTATAGCCTGAACTTTCCTGAAGAGAGTCAGAGGAGCGGTGGATGGGAGGGCAGATGTGAGGTGCAGGAGAGAAACTGGAAGGAGAGAAGAGAGGGGGATTTCAGGCAGGATGTAATAAAAATAAATGAGTAAATATTTTAAAAATTCAAAAGGGAAAGGAAAAGAATAAGAGTTTAAATAACCCATTTTAAAGTAGTCGATTAGGAAGTAGATGATTCCATATTTTGTAAGATCCTTGTTTGTTTGTTTGTTTGTTTTATAGGATTATCAAAGTAATTCTAGGTGCCTACAAAAGTGGTTGACACATAATGAATAATAGATAGTTTTTCAATAAATAAAGTAATAGCTCTTTAACAAGTCTGTTGAAAGTGAGAAGTAAGCTTTTTTGGTGCTGGAAAGTTAAGTATGACATCCAGAGATTTCCTCCAAGAAGAGAAAATAGAAAAGATCACCTTAGCAAATTGGGGTCATAATAGGGTTCAAACAAGAAGTGGGAGCAACTCATGAAAGAAAGAGAGAGGTGGTTGAGTGAGAGAAGCAATAAAGAGGAAGGAAAAAAAGAGATGGATATCTTTAGAGAGGAAGCCAATGTGGGGTTGGAAAGCGATGATGTGCTAGGGAAGCTCCAAGAACCCACAGGATGTTCATGGCTAGGTCTCCAACAAGTAGTGGAGGGTGTGCCTAAACAGAACTCCCCCTATAATAAAATAACTAATCACCCTATGTGTCATCAAAGAATCTACACCCAATAATGATAGAGATGGAGGCAAAGATCCATGAATGAGCACTGGGCCAAGCTCCTGGTCCAGCTGAGAGCAAGGGAGGAGAGTCTGTATGAGCAATGGGATAGGGATCATGAGGAAAATTCCCACAGTGATGGCTGGCTGGGGCTCTGGAGAGCTCACTGAATCAAGAATAGTCACTGGAGATTCATTGGGAAAAGGAGCTAGGCCCTCCAAGGGTAGGCAGCTGTCAATTGACATGGGCAGTATGTGGAGCCTCAAAGGGTAGTTGGGATCAGATTGTTTTTCTGTGTGTGGGCTAGCACTTTGGAGCCCATTCCCTGTAGAGAAACATCTAATCTAGTTTTGATATTGGGATGAGGAAATCAGACTTGCTTGGAGTAGATGTACCACACTGAGCTGACTCACCTTGAGACTTATTGCCCTTTTGGGGGAGAGGATGGGGTATGGGAGAGGAGGCTGAAGGCTGACTGGGAAGGATTGGGAGGACAGGAGGGAGGGGAATCAGAAGAATACTCAGATTAAAAAAGACATTTTAAAATAAAAACAAAAAAAATCTGCACATTTGCTACAGACATTAAGGCAATTAATAGTCTTTAGTATTAAGATAATTTTGAGATCTGTGTTTTAAAAATTCATATTTCATTAATGAATGTGATAATATTTACAGCATAGAAATAGAGGCATTAAGAAGTAATTTCCCTTTGTAGGGAACATTTGAAAGGAAATAAATAGTCACTTTTTTGTAAGAATTAAGAAGTTTACAGGAGAGGGAAGGATAAAATACACCCACGGAGAAATACAGAGAAAGGTGTTCGGATTTTGACATACATTTCTGAGTTGCTCTAACATTTTCATTTTCAGCTTTGGAAGGAGCCTCTTTTCTGCCAGCTTTGACATGTTATAAGAGAAATAAAAGCATCTATATCTTAAAGGAATTATCTTTATAAAATTAAATATTTTACATATTGAAACAAGGTCCTAACCATGAAGTAAATGTTCTGATAATATTGTTGTTTAACATCAATACTATATCAAGCTTCATTTTCTTGATAAGACTATGTACACTGATTTCAAGTTTCTCTTTTATTTTTAAGATTGCATATAGTTACATCATTCTCCTCTTTCCTTTCTATAAACACATTCATATATCCATCTTCACTCTTTATCAAGTTAATGGCATCCTTTTAATTAAGTTTTATATACGTACATATAAACAAACATATATATGCATATATATGTACATGTACAGATATTTCTAAGTATTATATGGCATGTATATTGTTATTCATATTCAGGCTTTCAGAGCTTTTAGCTAACATAATAAACTATAGAAAACTGAATCATCCCTGTGACTATATCTGAATACTTGGCTCTCTTGGTCTGGGTGAAGCCTTGATTTCATGGATCTATGGACAACATAAATATCTTTTAAGTTTTATGCTCTCTTGATTTTAATGTTTGTCATAATTTCCGCTCTTGTCTAAATAACTCATTGTTAGGGGAATAATGATGAAATCATGGAAAGTGTTAAGGCAAATGGTTTGATGTTTTCAATCAGAGGTAAAATCTTAGCAACTCTACTGAACTGTGTTTTATTATATTGTTCTCTAAAACTTTTACTCTCTTTTGTGCCACTGTGCATACTGAGAGATAAACAAAGGTTTATATGAGTCACATAATGTGAGTACCTGAATTTTTTTTAATTCCAAATATTTGACACTCTTTAAAATTCACATTGGTATTTTATAGAGTACATCAATAAAAAGCCCAAGTGTCTTATTTCAGATATCTATTGCTGTGAAGACTATAACCAATGCAACTATTATAAAGGAAAACATTTGGGCTGGCATATAGTTCAGAGGTTTAGCCTATTATGGCAGGAAGCATGAAATCATGTGGGTAGACATGCTACTAGAAAAGCTTAGAGTTCTATATCTTGATCTTCAGGTAGCAGAATGAGCCTCTGAGCTACTAGGTAAGCTTAGTTTGAGTTTCTGAGACCTCAAAGCCTACCCTCAAGTGACACCCTTTCTCCAAGTAGACTCAACCCTCCAAAAAGCACATGCTTCATAATAGTGCCACTTCCTATAGACCTATGGGTAGTATTCTTAGTTAAGCCACCACACAAAGTATATTTCATTTATGGACAACTCATTCAACACACTTGTCATTTGGAGAATCTGTAGTTTATTTTCCTACAGAGATAAATATGTCATGTTCCAATAAAAGAAGTATATCATTCTGAACAGTACCAAATAAACACATCACATGCAGGACAAATAACAGTCATATTCTGTCCCAGACATTAGACTTTATTAGTGTCTCATCTGTAAGTAAAGAGCTCTCCCAGGTTCTCTCCAGTATTTTCATTTAAATGTTTAAAATCAGAAGGAATTTATTTTTGAGGGTTTTTTTGATAATAGTTTAAGTGATTATATATCTCAGTAAGACTTATGAATCTGAGGCTTTGCTCATGTAAAAATTTACAACAAATTTTAATAATTTGGGAAGGCATAGAACATTTAAGGCCCAGAAGAAAGTGGAGTCATGGTGTGCTGTTCCCAGGTCATTTATTTTTGTAACAGAACTTACTCCCATATCAGATTCTCTGTCTCCAAATGATATATGAAGTAATACCACTCACTGAGAAGGTGCTATTTTGGTTAGGAAACATCTTAATTCATCTTTGGATAATTATATGTCTTTTTGACATTTCTCAGGGAGTCATGCCTTATAGATTCAGTTTCCAGGTTTCTTTACCACAAAGACTCAGATAGATGGGACATATTTTGCTAAAAGCATTCCAAAGATAAGAACTCTCCAATGAAAATTATTATTTTGTGTGCCAGTAGGACACTATTATCATGTTTGTAAGGAATCTTGGCAGACTTGGTCTCTTTCTTTTGTGGGGCTGGCTTTCTTTCATTTAAGAGAAAATATAAACTTCTGACCAGAATGTGATTCACATGCATCCCAGATGTTCTTGATGCTTCCCCATATTTAAATCCAAAATTTCCTAAAAGGTTTAACCTGTAGTCTATAAGATGCATTTGTAGGAATAGTGCCAGAATTTAATGAAAGTTAAAACTAGAAATCCTGTAAGGGAATTTCTTCCTTTTGGTTTTATTGCCTGCTGTGAACCCAGTTTATAACTTTCTTGTGGAATAATTTAAGGTCAAAAAAATCCCCAAAACTGTATGTTCAATTAGAATAGAAATGAGTCTATAAAACTTATATATGTTTATTATGGACTCACAGTACTTAAATTGAGGAAATATACTACCAAATGAAGATGGCTCTGATTGCAGAAATGAAAATTTAAACAAAATATACATTCTGCAGTACATTTTTCTCTTTTGTTCCTCATCAGTCATAAAGCAGGCACATGTGAGCCTTTGAGAAGTTACTTTGTTATAGAAAATTTTAATTTTAATAATGTTCAAAATAATTTTATCAGAGCTTGGCATCCAAGTTAGTCCCTTCAGAAGGTAAATGTTTAGTTTTGGGAATTTGGGTCATGATCCCATGTAAAACAGCATGCAAGATGGCTTGAGTGTATAGAACCAGAATCATAGAGAAGAAAATTAAACCCATATGTGGCTAACATTGCTATAAATTTATGGGGACAAGGTTTACTACAACAATGGATTACACAGATTAACATTTTTTCAAATACAGAAATAAACCACAAATTGACACATTTGCAGAAAAAAAAAGGAAGATATTATGAGAAACAGTCACAGACCATTCAGGTCATATAGAAATGTAGGGGGATTATGTTGTTCCATTGTGAATAATTGTCCCACCTACTGGTTTAATAAAATGCACTGATTGGCCAAAGGCAGACAGGAAGTACTGGTGGGCCTACCAGACTAAGAAAACTCTGGAAACAGGAAGAACAGAGCAGAATACCAGAGAGAAGCTAGAAGATGCAAGGACAACTATGTTGCTCTGAGAAAAGATACTGAGGCTCAGGGCTGAACAGGATAAGAGTCATGAGTTAAATTAAGGGTAAAGAGTTAGCAAGTTATATGCCTGGGCCTTAGGCTGATCAGCCTAAAACTATAATAAGCATATGTGTGTCTCTGCCGGTCTGTGGGTCTGTGGGTCTGTGGGTCTGTGGGTCTGTGGGTCTGTGGGTCTGTGGGTCTAAACCATGAGGCTAGGCCCGAAAGTCCAGGCCAGAAACCTTTTACTACACAGAAACAAGGCAAACAGCTGCTGATATTTCAAAGACACCCACAGCACTGCTTTTAAAATGGTTGACATATAAGCCTATATAGGTTCATCAGTGGTCTTTAACAAATGAGAAATTGCAGGCCCTAGAGAAGCTGGTACAGGAGCAGTTAAGTGCTCAGAAGCCCTTAGAAGTTTCCTGTATTTGTTATTAAAATGAAATCTGGAAAGTGGAGAATGATAACAGATCTAAGTGTGATATACAAGGTGATACAGTCAATAGTCTCTCTAAAGTCTGGAATACTTTTGCCTTCTCTATTACCTGAAGAATGGCCGAGTATAGTATTGATTTAAAATCTATTTCTTCATAGTCTCCTCAAGAACAAGACAAAGAAAAATTTGCCTTTACAGAGCCCACTTATAATAATTCTTTGCCTATTAAAAGATATCAATGGACGGTCCTCCCTTAAGGAATGCTGAATAACCTCACTCTATGTCAATATTTTGTACAAAAGCAATTAGAACAAATATGTAACAAATTCCCGCAACCTATAATTTATCATTACACAGACAACATCTTGTTGGCTGATTCAAATATTGATACCTTAGAAAAACGTTTGAAGAAGTGAAAAAAAAAAAAAAAAAAACTCCTGCTTAAGAATTACAAATTTCTCCTAAAAAAAAAAGTACAAAGAGGAGGTTCCATTAATTGTTCAGGTTATAAAATAGGTCAAAATATTATGCTTCCAAAGGTAAGAAACAGAAGAGGTAGATTAAAGGCACTTAGTGATTTTCAGAGATTGCTAGGAAACATTGCCAATTTATGAACCACTAGTAGAATAGAAAATGATGAAATGGATAATTTGTTCAAAACTTTAAATGGTGACAAGGACTTAAACAGTCTGAGAGAATTGTCACCTGAAGCTGAAAGATAATTTGCTTTGGTGGAAAAGAAATTATAGAATGTGCATGTGGATCATGTGGATTCAGACTGATATCAATTGCTTTCTAGTTATCTTACCCTCTAAAAATTCTCCTACAGGAATTTTAATGCAAAGGAAAAATATCATATTAGAGTGGATATTTCTACCATGTGAACTGGATAATAAATTGAAGACCAGAAGCATAGGGAAGGAAAATGAAGACTTTGTCAATTGATAGACAAACTTCATGAAAATGAGAATTGATGGCTCATCCACCCACATTACAATTCTTAAAGTTGTGAGAAATGCAAAGGCTTGTGGCAATTTTTTGTTTTTGTCTTTACAGAAATCTAAAACTACTCATCTTCAGGAAGTTAAAAGACATTGGAAATCTAGATGCCTAAAGAATGGAAGCTATTCAGAAAAATTACAAGCAAAGGAATATCTTTTAGTAACTATTGGCACCACTATACGCTAAGGAAAAAACCTCATTGTTTAACCTCTATATATCTTTATTTGTAAGAGAAGTTGAAGTTTTAGCTTAATTATAATTTAAAGCTCACCTTAGAGTTGGAGTGTGGCTCTCTCCTTCTCTAACTCCAAGATACTTGTTAAAGGAAAATTAAAAAAAAAATCCCTGTATCATATCAGAAGAGCCACTTGATATGGGACAGAAGAATGACTAAAAAGAAATAACTATTCTATTGTTATTCATTCTGTGCTGAATAAATGCTTATATTAAAAATCTATAAAAATTTATGTATGTTAAACTTTTTGTTGTGATATTGATGTTCACATAGAGTACTAATTAATTATAGAAAAAGGCTTTATTTAGCTTTCTGTACATTGTATTTGGTTTTTGGTATCTTATCAATTTCCTGTAGTGATCCATGACAATGCCTAATTGAAAACTTGAAGTATCCAAAAAGAAAATGGGGCCCCACAACAATGATTTCACATGGATTCTCACAAAGCCACTAGGCTGACAAACACCATCCAAAGATCAGATTTGGACTACAAACTGCTCAGGTTGCTGAGACGAACCAGCTTCACAGGCTACTATAGCCAGGCCTGGAGACAAACCATGCACTTTCCTGTTATGCAGAAACTGGACAACAAAAAATATAGCTACTTATTTTAGGACTTGATAATTCACAAAACTTTTCTTTTCAGGATCCCCAAAAGATGCTGTCAACCTCAGACAGCAGGAAGTAAATTTAAGAACACAGTGGGTACCCACATTTCCAAGAGGTGGGGTGGGTTGTTTTTGGTTGTTCAATGGATTATGGATAATTGTCATTGTTTAGGTTAATTGGTTAAAAATTGGTAATAGTTATGGTTAGAAAAAAATTAAACAAGAATGAGTAGATTCAAGATTTGTGTTAAAAATAGAAAGAAAAAGGGGATACTGATATATAGGATATAAGGATAGATTATTGAATCTTCTTTTAAAAAGATTTGCTAGCTTTAAATATTTTACATTGGATTGTATTTTTGTATATTGTAATGTTACCAAATAGCAAGGACATCAAAATGTCTGGACATTTACTCAAAATTCCTTTGCAATGTTGGGACATTCAATTCTGGCCTACAGGCCTAAAATATTTGACAGACTATTTTTGTGAAACAGGACATTTTGAAGAACTCCCCTACCTTTTCTTGGCAAATTTTGGTACTCAGCAAAACAAGAAATGAGAAAGAGTCAGCAACCAATGCTGCAGCTTTGGTCCTCGCCATGCCAACAGCTTAGCAGTTCAAAGACCCATGATGTCAGAAAAACGTAGAGATATGCCAGAACAAAAGATAGCCACATTCCTAACCAAAATATCACAACAATCTCTAGGCCACATATTAATATTCTTATCATCTGAAACCTTTAGCTATGCCCCACAGCTAAAATAAGAGTTAAAACTATTGTCTTTAGTACTTGTATTAGTATAGCCCATTAAGTGTATAACTGTTCTTCCAATCAACAGTCTCAGGCTCATATTTCTTCAAACAAAAACATGATTACCAATCACCCCTATCAAAACAAACCTCACTCCTAGTATCAACTCTGTCTTAGTAGGGGGTTTTGTTTTCTGTGAAGAAATACCATGACAACAGAGACTCTGTAAAGGAAAAATATTTAATTGGAGTGACTTGCTTACAGTTTAAAAGCTTCAGTTTATTATTATCATGGTGAGGCATGGTGACATGTAGGCAGACATGGTGATGGAGAAGAAGCTCAGTTCTACATCGCTCAGGCAACAGGGAGTTAACTGAGCACTGAATGTGGCTTGAGTAAAAAGTATACAACATTCTTAGCTGGTTTGAAATTGAAACAAAAATATTTTGTAATTCTATCTTATTCAAATAAGAAGTGGTTCAAGAATAATCATCCTATTACAGAGACACTTCTTTATTCATATTCTGCTGTATTTATTTAAATATAATTTAAATATTTAAGAATAATTAAGGGAAATTATCTTAAATGTCTAGCATCTAATAAATCAATAATAAAAATGTTGTACATAAAAACATATATAATTATGTATATTATATAATTATATAATTAAGTAAATAAAAATATAATTTAAAATTTTCAGAAAAATAGAACTGCAAAATAGTATACTAACTGACATAGTCCATAATTAAAGGGACAAATATAATATGCTCTAGTTCATGTAGACCTTAGCTTATAAGTTTTAGATTTTTATGTTTTAGTCAGAGTATGCATAGATGGAAGAAAATGAAAAGTAATTATTAGATATGAGGCAGAGGGATTCCTTGAGCAGTTACTAACTCATATGTAGTATGAAAACAGTAGAGGAACAATAGATTTGAAAAAGTTAAAATGGTGACAGGATTGGCAGAAGGAATAGCTGAGACAGGAGGAGAATCGACTAAAACTCAGAAGAGTGAAAAGGCAATGTATAAACCTTCTGCTTTATGAGCAAACCACATGAGAGGTTTGGGAGAAATTAGATGGATGGGTTGGTAATATCCCATTTAAATGTATACACATATAAAATTCTCAATATTCAAAAATGTTTTTTAAAAGTGTTTGAACGGAGGTATTTAGAAGGTAGTTTTCTGCTATATAATTCAGTTAAACAATAGCATTCAATCTTTCTCTTAGGGACTATAACTATGTCTAACATTTTTTTTTTCTTCTTACAAGGTTTACAATTTTTCATGGACATCTATCTGTGAACTGTGTCTCAAGTCTAATTAGAGAGAGCTTTGTTACTTCAATAATGACATACCCACCATTGCAGTCACAAACATATATTGCCTAGTCAGTATTATAATTAATAGCATTTCCAGCTAGAAAACATCAGAATGTCTTTTGTCCTCTATGGTAAAATATTGTATATTTAATAAAAATAGTTTGAAATATCAGAAGACAGAGCCATCAACAGAGCCAAGCCATAAAAGTCAGGGAGTGGTGACCTACACCTTTAATCCCAAACTTCAGAGGCAGAAATTCAGCTGTATCTCTATGAGTTCTAGGCCTGTGAGTTCAAGCCAGGCTGTCGTGGCACACACATTTAATCCTAGCATTAGAAGATGAAGAAAGCCAGCTGGGCAGAGAGCGAGAAGGGGAATTTTAGTTTTGCTTACCACTTTCTTCTTTCAGCTGAGGAGTTTGAGGCTCACAGTTAAAGGATTCCTGGAGACAGGCCTGAGGTGTTGGCTGGATGAGAATTGACTGTGGTTTGTTTCTCTATCTCTCTGATATTTTACCTTTTCACCAAAATAATGCAAAATAGAATTTGTGCAATAACTTTCCGGCAGAAGCATTTTATCTTCCAGTACTGGAAAGCAAGCAAACTATCAAGAAGAAAATTTTCAAACTCAGATAGAGCTTGATATAGTAAGTTATGTGGTGTCTTCAGTAGCAGGAACTTATCTAGTTTGGAGAGGTAAACCCAAAGAATTGCAAGAACCTCTATTACTTTAGGGCCTTGGGAATCTCTCTTACAAAAAATGTCTAGGGAGGAATTCCACTCCTGAAACTCATGGTTTGTTGTTATTGTTGTTTTGTTTTAAATTACCCATATCTTTCAGAACCAGTTTTCATCTATGTGGTCATTATATCTTCATTCAAATTCTTTTTCAAAATTTTATAAATTATGTTTTCAAATGTGTTTACATAATAGAGTTGTATGTGGTGTTTTATAACTCTTTGATTTTACTAGACCTCCTTCCATTTTCTTATCTTAACTTCTCCCTATATAAAACTTTCATCCGCACACTCTTCCTTCAATTCTTCCACCTAGGACATCCCTGTAATAATTTCCTCATTCTGTTTTTCTTGCTTCCACAAGGATTGGACACCCCCCCCCCCCACACACACACATTTAGAGATTCCAAGATAGGATCCACATGAGGAGGAAATATATAGCATTTATTTCTCTATACCTTATTTATTTTACCCAGAATAATTTTATCCATTCCTTCTATACTAATTTTCAATTATATAAACATTCAGTAAATTTTAAGAGGAATTAGTAGGCAATGTTGCTAAGTAGGCTGATAGATATTTGTCAAATTTACCCCCTTTGATTTTTTTTTTTCTTGAGATATGGTTTCTTGGTTGATTCATGGAAACTCTGGAATTTACAGTATATATCAGCCTGGTCTCGAACTCAGAGATCTTTCTGTTTCTGTCTTTGGATCACTAGAATTAATAGCACCCACTACCATGCCTGGAGAAGTTTTTAAGTTTGTCAAATTTTATTTTATACTTTATTACTAATAAAGTATTTTGTAACAGTTCCTAATAACATACAATTAAATATTTTATTATGTGTAATATTTGTAGAGTGAATGTCTTACTTTGCTCAGCTATTACATTTACTGAGATCTTCAATTTGTATATAATTAGATTCTTTATCACTCTAGAAAACTCCATAACATAAGAAATAATTGACAATAGAAAATTTGCTCCACTTTCTAAGATCTGAACAATGAAAACCACTAACAAAAACTTTAAAAATTAATGGGCAAGAATGACTGATTGTTGCCTAAACATAATGGTATAGACCAGCTAAGTTGTTCCTGAAATTATAGAAAAAATGTAGACCTTCACATATGCATTGGTAGTTATCACAGTACTTCAGATGGAGATAAAAATTTAAGGATAAACAAAAGGAAAATACAAGACCACTGCCTTTATTGACTTCCCTTGTACCACTATGATAGCCAAAGTTAAAATTCATATTATACCTCAAAACAAAATGGCAGTTACAAAATAATAACTATTACATATCTTTATTAATATAGAAATTTAGGTATATAAGTTGTCAGACTTTCCAAATTATAACTTTACTGTTGAAATGAAGACACTATTGACCTTTCAAAGGTATGCAAGCTGGATGGAAATGGTAAGACTCTCACTATTACCACTCACTTGAAGTATACTTTGAATCTATAACTTTAAATAGTTCTATCTGAAGATCTTTAATTTCTTCTTTAGATACAGGTAGAATTTAACAATGATTCTTAGCATGCAAGAAAATATGGGGAGTTCTTTCTTTTTATGAGCAGTTGTTTCTTTCCACAATTTTCCTCAGAGATATTAGTTTTTCTTTGAATATTTGGAGCTTTATACATTAACCAATACAACTGAAAATTACTGGAACATGACAGACATTTTAGCAACTGAATAAATCTATTATATTCCTTTCAAAAAGCAACCATTTTCCAAGTGTGAACTTCATCCATCAATTGTGTAGTAGTCACTCTTCCAACACCAAGATATTTGGTTCCAGACTACATTCTTTTACCATTACTCTTATAGCATTAGTTTGTATAGTAAATAGTTTTAAATTAAATGTAGGTTGACTGCTAGAAAATGACGAGTTTGGAGAAGACATGGCACAGGAAATGTACTGTAGATCAACCTAAAAAGAGGAAAGTAGAATTCAGTATATATAACTTTAGATGAAATCTGCATGAAAATGATAAATTCATTCTTAAATAGGAAGTTATATGACAAAATAAGAGAAACAACCAACGAGTTAGAATTGAAATTATTTTAAAATATTAAGATACATGTGAGAAGGAAAGCCATAAATATTTGGCAAGTTAATTATCATGCATCGCAAAAGTTGAGAGGTTAAATTCACTTTTATTTTTAACTTTGATGAGAACTGAAAGGACAGTTTTAAAAAGATAAATGCTCTTATTGGCTTCAGGTAAATCAGGAAGCCTCTGCTTTGAAAGTTCAGAAGGCAGCCTTGTAACAGGTTGGTATTTTTAAAAGGTATAGGATAAAAATTATAGCAATCAAATTAGAAATGTAAAAACCGAATTATTCAATGACAATTTAATTAGAAATAAATAGATTAGCATAAATATGATTATGTAAAGTGATAGTGTGAATACTTCATATTAAGTATGTATAAAATGAGACAAACGCTATACATCCTGAAGAGAAGCAAGAATATAATAATATCTTATTATTAAGACTTCACATGTAAATGGATTGTTTAACTGTTAATATAAAGAATACATATTGGAGAAGTAAAAACAATATCGTGGTTCATGCTGTAATTTGAACTGTATGAAAGGACTAATACATAAACATGTTTAAGTAAATGTTTATTTCCTACACTTGCATACAAAATAAATATCAAGAGAATAATAATATAGAATAATTACATAAAATGACTACATCAACATCATTTTCAAGTGTGAGATTCAAAATATTGCTACTTCAGAGCACAATTAATTAACTCTAGCATCCAGAGTATATATTTGAAGGAAGTAATTAATGAAGAAACTATTTAAAAACAATGAGGTGAAAAATTAGAACCAAGCAAAAAACTTTGCTAAAGCTTAAAGTGGCCATAGAAGAAGGGACTCTTTATCACCTCCACTATCAAAGAAAGACTGACACTGTAGGACACTTGAAAAGCCAGATGGTAGTTGTTTCAGCCACTGCCAAAACCTGGGTTGGACACAAAGGCATAGGAGTAACACATGCTTGCCTCATTTGTCTTCTGCCTCAGACTTCTTACCTCACACTGGCTGCAATAATAGGCCAGATAATACAATTGGAGAGAATCTTTTCAGGCATTAAATCCTAGTGTAGTACAGAAACCATCAGGGAAAGGGCCAAGCAAATATTATACCTGTCCTAACACCTCAATTAAAAACTAGGCCCAAATTCCTGCCTCTAGAAACTGGACAGCAACTAAAGGACAGGGCCTGGAACTTTTTCAGGCTTGCCCCCCAAATTGAAATGCTGTCGTCCCGCCAACCCCTTCTACCCCTAGCCTATCAGGAATATATATGTATGTGTACAAATAGACATGATGAAAAGGAGGCGGGAAAACATAGCGGTGGTTATTTAACATCATGGTTTTGCAATTCATCTATACCCCCTTTTATTTTTTGAAAAACAACATTTTATGGCCTCTTTATCATTTAAGAAAACATTTTTTTTGAAGTTTTCCATATCCTTTGGAGCCAGAGTTAAGGTGGTTATAGTCTGTCTGACTTTGATACTGGGAACCAAACTCAAATGGTGTTTTGAATAGGAATGAACCCCATAGGCTCATATATTTGACCATTTGGAGATTAGAGTGTGGCACTACTTGACAGGAATTAGCAGGTGTTGCCTTGCTGGATGCAGTAGGAGTGACCTTCTTGGAGAAAATGTGTTTCTCTCTCTGCTGCATGCAGATCCAGATGTATAACTCTCAGTTCCTTCTCCAGCACCATGTCTGCCTGAGTGTTGCCAAGTTTCTCTCAATGATGATAACACACTGAATCTGTAAAACTTCAGGCCAGCCCACTTTTAATGCTTTTCTTTGTAAGAGTTGCTGTGTTTATGGTGTCTTCTCACAGCAATAGAAACCCAGGTACTCTGCTAGAGCAGTGGGGGCTCTTACTCCAGAGCTGTTTTCTAGGCCCTAGTCAAAATTTTTAATCACAACAACAGGAAAAGACATAAAGACAACTACCTTTTGACCACAGAAGCAATTTATATATCTCTCTATGTATGTGTTCATTATTTTTGTTATTTGTCATTGTTTATTTACATAAAAACACAAATATAAATACATTTCATTATATACAAAATAAATAAATTCTTATAAAATATTCTATATGCTAACCATGCTTAAAGAAATAAATGTTTTGGATCTGCCAAAAAACTTTTTCTATTTTACAGAAAGCTTTAATACTCTTGAAAATTTCTATTTTCATAAGTACAAATAAATCTGAATTTACGTTTTTTATATATGTTCATTACCCATGTGTATTTTTTGCTATCACACATGGATTTTATATTTTATTTTTTACAAAAGAGGCATAAATAATACACAAACTAAATGATTACTTTTGTGAGATTTTTTTACAGGGTCTTTATAAACTCAACAGGCCTATACAGGAGGTCCAGGAGATGAACTACAGGAGGCCAGAAAGTACTTTGGTCCAACATGACTCAGTAGCCAATGTTATTTCAAACTTCTGGAGTCTGACTCTCATTGGTTTACTTTGGGCATATTTAAGCACAGCACAACTTGATAAAAATTTATCCTAGTGATGATTGACTCAATACTGTACATACACAGAAACATATAAAAATATCTTTGAAGAACAAATTAAGTTAAATATAGAGAGAAAATGACTACATTGAGCTTTTTTATATAGTCCATAAACACAGCATCTATAGATGGACTGTGTAAAGGATTAAGCTTACAATAAGGATTTGGAGGAGGATATAGTTTCATCCTGGGAAATTCTCTAGCAACAGAGATAGAGAAAAGAGCAACAGGCTTGTATGCATGTCTGTGGCATACTGCTCTTCTGGGTGGATAACATATATTGCTTTCCTTTATTGAAGGAACAATCCTGTGTACTTAACTAGGTTCTTCTATAGTTTATCTATGAGATTAAGGACACCCATGTCTCCTACAATATGTTCCTCCTCATGTCTGTAGGTTTATTTGTAGATGCTTGACTAAAGGCTTCTGGTTATCCAAATATTATATTACAAGATAAAATCCTTACAAATAATATTCTTTCCACATAAGAGTGTTTTTATGTATAATAGCTGACACAGATAAAAATTCGTAAATGAATACTGGTTAAAAATTCTTTAAAATGCTTCATCTCGTGACGTACCTAAGTAGCACTGCAGAGTGTCTATTGCTGTCTACCTGGTTTGCTTTTGGGATCCATTTTCCTTTTCTGAGCTTAAGCACCAGCACAGCATACTGGTTATTTGAGTATGAACTGCCGACTAAAAAAGGGGTTCTCTCGTTTTTTTGCATTGTCTTTAGAATTTTTTTCAGGTTATCAGATTATAGGAAGCATGCCATTTGAGGGTAGATCCTACAGTCCTCACATATTTTTCCTTTGTAATAGATTGAATCTTTGGGTTCATGATCAATTTATACATATATATATATATTCATATAGTATATATATGTACATATATATTCAGTAAATTAATCCTTGATGCACAAATGTTGAGCAGCTGAATAATTTTTTTAGACTAATGCTACTTGACATCCTACAAAGAAGAAGGTATATTAAGAAGTATTAATGCCTGTCAATCCACCAGGCAGAAAGGAGCCTAAATCAATGTTCTACCAAGTAGCTTACTGTTTTCCTTGAGGGATAGAGACATGTTGAAGAATATACTTCAGTCTCTGAAGAAGATTTTGAGAATATTAAGTAATTTTACTGGCTAGGTAAGTAGTAAGTGGCTTAATAAGTGAGACTTTGATCTGTAGATCTCATGCACACTATATTATAAAGTTTTACCACTTATATATACCTACTTGTCAATTATGCAAATATTGTAAGAACAAAAACTATTGATAATTTGAATTCTTCATAAATTCTACTATTAATAAGCAATTGAAATAATTATGGTCATCTGACTGGTCATATATTCTCTATTTGGGAAATTCTATCATCTTCATTGCTAATGCGAAGTTGAGAGCTGTTAAGTAATGCTTAGAATTAAGTTGTGGATAGAGTATACCCAGAATATTTTTGAATAGTACTGACACTCTGTACTTTAAAATTTTGTTACCCACAATATCTTCTGCAGTGTCCCACCAACCTTAGTCCTTTCCCAATCTGGACATTGTTGTAGATTTTTTTAATATGAAAATTTCTGTGGGTTAATTTTTCTAAGACTTTCCCTTCCCTTTGTCTCTTGTCTGAATCTGTGTAGCTTCTGATCACTCATTGTTGCAATGGATCAGTTTTCAAAAAGATAAAAAATTACATTTGCCTCCGATGGACTCCCTTTGTCTTTTTACTTAGTAGATTTCTTGGGCTCTGTTGGACTTGTGCTTCCTATTACTCCTATGATTTGCTTGCCTAACTTTAACTTCTATAAAAGTGTTGATAACTTTTTTAAAAAAAAATATATGAACTACATGCCCTACTGCTCCTATTCCATAGCACATGACAGGATTTTTTTTTTTCTATGACAGGTCTTACAATGAAAACTAAGATTGCAATTAATTTGTAGTCTTCCTACCTCTGCCAGAAGCTTGTGGTATAGGCATGCAGCAATATATGTGTGAACTTTGA
This sequence comes from Phyllotis vaccarum, assembly GCA_033318265.1. Lineage (NCBI taxonomy): Eukaryota > Metazoa > Chordata > Mammalia > Rodentia > Cricetidae > Phyllotis > Phyllotis vaccarum. The sequence continues at coordinate 10,789,101 of JARWLC010000012.1, read as the reverse complement.
GGAACACTTTCAGTGACTATAACCTAGGTGAATATTTATCTACTGATTTTTCATCTTCATGACACGATAACACATAACTAAGGTACCTCAGATGGCAACACTGTCAGCAGAACATCTGGATGTAGTGGATGTAGAAATAGTCATAGATTTAGATTCTATCTTCTGCTGTTGCTATAGGAACTAAAACTGTTCTTCTTCACAGTGTTCCAGATATCATTCTATGATACGCTTCATGTGCCATATCCAATGGAGAACAAGGTCCTGAAATGCATTTCAATGATTTTATTAATTCATGTTAAAAAGTGTTTGTATTCCATTTTAGCAGAAGCCTACTTATGATCCATAATCAGTTATTTGTTTCTATTTATTCCTTGAAATGTAGAAACTTAAATGATTAACATATTTTTTCTTCTTAAAATTCTGGTACTCTTATACTCAGAAATTTTGGTCTGATGCTAAATTAAAAGCTAAATCTTCATAACACTCTGTTTTATTTAAAAAGCACACTGTCTTGGGCTACTTATCCCTTGAAGCCAAACTTCTATTTTGTTTTAGGATATGGTCCAGATTTCACCTATTAGAGCTTTAGTTCTTCAGTTTAACAATATGGCCTAGCTGCAGAAAATCTGTCTAGAATGTGAAAAGAGATTAGACTGGATTTTTGGTAGTTCTCTTTTGTGTGATGGTGTTATTTTTTTAGTTGTTAATGTAAGCATTATGGATTTAGGCAAAGACTTTTTCACGATTTAACTTGCTTTTATGTGAATATTCATCACATACACATTCCTTCTTTTTGATGACCATTATTGAGTACCTAGGGAATTTTCAGAAACCTCTAATGTGAAAATTATTTGGTTCATTGGATAGTCAGATAATGTGGGATATACACTGTGAATATAACCATTGCTTAATAAAGAAATTCTTTTGGCCAATGACAAGACAGTTTAGAGGCAGGTGAGAAATCCAAGCATAGATAAAGGACTATAGTTTGCAGTGTCTTTTACTTTGCAGTGACTCCTTACTGTGTACTATACTAAAGGTTCAGTAGTAAGATTTTTTTTTTTGTCCCAAATAAGTCTATATTAGCAATTAGAGACTAATTTTCAGGTAAATTGCTGGCTATTAATTAGCATGGCATATGCTGAAAAGAAAAATAGCCAGTGCTGTTTTAGAAGATTAAACCAGAAATTCTCTATTTAGGCATTCAGTGAAAGTTTTCTGATAGGTTTCTGTATAAGGAGAAAATACTTAAATTCAGAAACAAAATATTCAATCACCCAGAAAGTTCTATACATAGAGTAAAATGACCAGCTTTATTTTCATTTGGAAACCATAAAGTGAGGATCATAAAATTGAACATACATTTTTGTTGAACTTTTTTGTGAAAATGAAATATCTATGTGATAACAAAAGGAGAAAAATTCAATTAACTTCTACCCAGTATTTTTAGGATACTTAATTAAGTCCAATCACTTATTTTTCTCTGTATTCTACTTAGAACTCTGTTTTATATTAGCTGATTCTACCAACATGAAATCAAATAAATAACAAAGTTAAAATGGAGGACAATTTGTGGTGAGTTTATGCATAGTTATTTTTATGATTAAAAAAATATGGGTATTTGCGATAGGTGTGAGAGGAGAGTTAGAAAGGAAAACACAATATTGTCAACATACTATTTATGTTTGGCAACAAAAAGTCAACCAAATATATTTAAACAAAAATTACACTTTCATCTCTATTAAACGTGAACATATTTTTATACTATCATTTCCTAAGCAGTGTAAAGACAATATTTGTATAAATTCATATTATATTAGCTATTATTAATAGTAAATGAAAGGATGTTTATACACTATAAGGGAATACCATACCATTAACACACAACAATTTGCAGATTTTGGCAAGAGTATATTGACGTGTGGCTATGTGAGATGGCTGAAAAATTATTCTGGACAGAGGAAGAATTTAACAGCACCATTTGCAGTGGTGAGCAGAAGTGTAACTTTTCTCATAAAAACAGAATGTAGTCAACTCATTCATTTTTGTTCAGAAAGGAAGACAGTATGCACCTGAGCAGTCATAGGATATTTCTTTAAATTTGCTTCATTTATTCAGTAAATATGATAAGACTATCAGCAGATATCTAGAGAAGGGAAGAAAAATCTAAAGTTTTACTTGTGATGAAAAGGCATAAAACAAGTGCCTTGATACTGGGGAATGAATGCAGTACAGAAGCATAATATACTGCCAAGTGGATTAAAGGCTTTTGGGGGGATAGTAAGAATGTTTGTTTTAGTGTATCCAGATATATCTTACTGTTCTAGTATATATACATATACATATATGTGCATATATGTATATATACATATGTACATGTATATATATATATGAAAAGTGATTTTGACTAGTAGTTAATGAAGAAAAATAAAATAAAAATTTGAAGTAATAATTGATAAGAGAATTTTAATAATAAACAATGAAGCTCAGTAAGGATCTTTGTAAAACAATACAGAGAAAGTGAGCCACAAGAGTCAATTAGAAAAAGATCTTGGGGTTCCTTTCTTTCTGAGATTAAAACATTGCAAATGCAGATGTGAGGCCCAGAACAGACAGCTTGGCTGGCTTAATAAAAACCAGCCAGACAATAGGCCTGAGAATCTTTTACTGGTAGCACCTGGTAGTTCCAGAAAAAAACAAAAAACAAAAAACAAGCAAACAACAACAACAACAAAACACAACAAACAGCACTCAGGGAGAGTTCAGCATCAAAGGGAAAGTATGTGATATCCCAAACATTTTAACTGTTACATCGTCCTTGAGTCCAGCACACACCTATTACCCTCCATCTCACTAAGATACCTCAGGACAAATGTCAGCCAGTTAGGGTCCTTATCCCTGGAAATCCCCTCACTCCAACCTCTTCTATGATAAAAGTCCTATCCTGCCCAGGCTAAGTGCTCTCTGCTCTAAACACTGCAGCAGACAGACAGAGACCACGCTTAATTGTGAATAAAGGCTCTTTGCCTTTATATATGAGTTTTAATCTCTCTGGTGGTTTTTTTTTTTGGGGGGGTACCCTTGATCTGGTCATCAGATACTGGTGACTTTGCAAGACATTGGAACAAAAATTAAGACTATGTTCTGCCAGAGAGGTCTTAGCTTATATGCAAATAAAGTACAGATTCTTGTTGGTAAGAAGTCAAGGTATCGTAAACTAAAGTAATGGTATTAAATAAACACACAATAATTTCTGAAAAGAAGCTGTGTTTGCAAAAGCTAATTGTCTCCTGAAACTTCAGTGTTATGAAGAGATGAAAATACTGCAGGTCCAAAACCTAATTCCAACTTAATCTTAGGCAGTGTTTAGCTTCCTAGATCACTGCCCTTGTATATCTGCATGCCATGTCTAACAAGCTGATGAACAGATAAAAACCTTTGAAATCTATTAACTCAATAACACATTATTCTCTATCAACCAAGGTTCTAAGAATACAATTATGTAACATCTGGGGCCTATAGCTAACATTTCTCTGCCTATCACTACTGAACCTTGCTGGTGTTTTTACCTATGTTTTTTTTTTTTTTTTAAAGTCTTGATTTATGACTTTCTTTGTTATGTTACTATAAAACTTTATGAAATTGTTTCTGTGTTAGAACATGAGATTTAGGGTAACCTGAATCTGTGCTGCTGGGCCATAATTACTTAGAATAACCTATCTATTATTCTCTTTGCTTTTGAATCAGCAAATAAATCAAATGTATAGATAGAGAAAACATCAAAGATGGAGAGAAAAGAGTGATATAATGAGCTTGATACTAGACGTGCTCATAAACAGAAAATAAATGTGGCCCTTGTGAACTTAGTAGGCAAAGTTTATTACATTACTCAAGAATTTATCCAATAAATCTTTATCTTGTGTATTCCACAAAAAAGTATGGTTCTGTGTTCAGAAATAAACATAAGAGACCTTTGTGTTCTATCTTAATGTAGGTGCATAAATTTCACTAGCTCTATGTCTGGGCTCAGCATTCTCACTGTTGACTTCCTGCTTCTATTATATTATGACAATCTCTGTTTGCAATCCTTCTTTTCTTAGTTTCTTGAATGTGTGGCCCAATTGTCTTTCTTAAATAACAGAAGATATGCATTAATTGAATACAAAAAGGAAATATCAACTACTAGAGATGGAAGCACATACTTCAGATGCTTGAGGTTCTACATTTGATTTTCAGGTCCAGAAAGAAGGAAGAATAAGAGGAGGGAAAGAAAGGATAAAAAGAAATAAACATTTAACTTAAAAAGAAATGACACTCTCATGTGATGTATTACCACCAAAACAATTACATCATAAAACATCATCCCTGAAATAAGACCGGAAAAATACTGAATAAAAATATTTCTACATCTACTATGTTGTCATATGGAAATATAAATCTAATATATATTGAAATTTTTAAATATTTTAGCATAAACATCTATTTTGTGAGTTATTCATTATAATCTTCTCCTTAAATAATTTTCAACAAATACTAAACATTCAAGAGTCATTAAATGCTACAGAAAAACCATTCCCTATAAGACAAGATGACTTTCTCTTTACCATTCAAGAAAGGCTACAAAGTAGGCTCTGTGTTCTGAGTATCTTGTGTGCTTGTCCTTCAAACCTGTTGTATCTTAACTCTATATCTCTATTTCCTATTTCCATTTACTTATTGAAAAATGTGTAACCCATGTAATATTGAAATGGTATTCACACATATACACATTTAAAAATAATATCCTTAATATTAGTATCTTATAGAAAAGCACAAAACTCTGTTCTTTCATACTAGAATGAAACAATTAAATGAGCAATTAAATTGAATGTAGGTAGTAGGATCCTGATTTTTCACTGCTAGAGAAGAGTCTGTAGATACAATAATTTGTTGACAACCGTATTGATAGAAGGTGTTTTCAGCGGTATCATTGTAAGAACAACAGGAAACTATCTCTGTGTCATTGCTCAAGGGCAGACTTGATGAGGTCTGGTCAGAGGCTGGAGCCATGGCCTCAAAAAGATTAAGGAGAAGTGAGGAGACTGGAATTATTAGTTCCAAAAAGACTGTGTGTTCAGTCTTTGATATCTTTGAGATCCTTGTATAATGTGCTCAATTAGAGTTCTGATGATTCTCTTCCATTTGTTAGATTCCTGCTTACTTTGTGCTGTTGGTCTCCTAAAAACTATATATAAGATGCTGTACTTCTTAAATCCCAGGTCTTCCCCATTAGGACAAGGTCAATAATCATATATGTGAAAATATAATAGAACCTCTGTGTGTGTGTGTGTGTGTGTGTGTGTGTGTGTGTGAAAGAGAGAGCCAAAAGAGACTATACATATTTATTTTCCTTTGTCTTTTTGTTAATGAACCTAAAAGCAAGACCAATACATATTTAAATACTTATATATTTATATTTTATATATAAATATTTAAATATAAAAGAAACAAGAGGATGTGAAGGAATTCTGATTAGAGACCTATATGCAAAATTAGCCTTGTCTTTTAGTTGTTTGATGGTCTACAAATTAAATAGCTTCTACTTATGATACTGAGATTGAGGAAATTGGGCTTCCTTTTTCCTTTGTTATCATGTTAATTAAATAATTCAGAGATTTACTTGGAAAAACACTTGAAGAGAAGTTTATTAGCAATTGAGAGAAAAATACCATCAGCCAAAGTGTAAACATTGGCAGTTGCCAAGGGAAGAGCAATGAAGACTAAAAAGAGGGAAGGCCATGCTGTATGTAGGCAGCCATGCTGTATGTAGGCAGCCATGCTGTATGTAGGCAGCCATGCTGTATGTAGGCAGCCATGATGTATGTAGGCAGCCATGCTGTATGTAGGTAGCCATGCTGTATGTAGGCAGCCATGCTGAACACGCTGGTAAAAGTCAGAGGGTAGCTTAAAAGAAAGTAAAGTGTCTGAGAAAGTAGCTTTTGGTCAGAATCAAAAACAAAGTTTAAAGAAAGGAAGGAGGAGAGAAAGAAGGCAGAAAAGGGGGTAAGTATTTGCCTGTATTTTTAGCACAGCTTTTAGTGAGATAGTGTATTTTCCTTCCCAGAGTTCCTGTTACCTCGAGCAGTAGCAAAACAGACCACAGGCACACACACATCTTCCAATGGGACAGGACACCTTCCTGAAGTAGGTCACTCTTAAATGAGAAACCATAGCACAGCTCCAGCTAGAGACTGATTCTATTCTTTGAAATGTCACCCCCCCTGCAGATGCAATTCTAAAATCACTTAAATGATCTGAGACTGGAGAAGAGTCTTTGTCCACTTTTAAAAAAAATTTGGCAATCTAATTCTAAAACTGTGCACCAGAAGGTATCAATATCTAAACTGTAGTTTTAGCCCCCTGTTGCAATATGGTTTCTTGGTTCCTGGTGCATGGCTAGCTTGCTCTTACATCTTAAATCAACCCATTTCCATTAATCTTTCCTGCCACATGGCCTGTGGCTCACCTGTGTTCCTTACATGTTGCTCCTTTTGGCTTCTGGCTCCTTCTGTCTGACTATGCCCTGCTCTTCCTACCTACTCTGATGCCTCCTCCTACTTTTCCTATGGTACCTGTCATGGGTCAAAACAGCTCCTTTATTTAAAGATTGATATTTACAAGCATACAGAAAGACATTCCCACATCACTTCCCCCCTTCTGTCTAATAAAAAAGTAAGGCTTCAATTTTAACAAAGCAAAATTACATATAACAATACAGCTATCAAGCAAAATTACAGTTACAATATATAGTCTATTTGTATTTAGCAAACTTAAAGAAAATATTCTATCATCTACCATATCACTGTGATTCTAAAGTTTCATATCTAATATAGCTTTCAAATAGCTAAGAAAAACTACACCTATAACTATATAATCTTCAACTACATCAAAGACCACAGAAGGATATATATACCTAAGTAAACCGGAAGTGCAAGCAACTTCCAAAATCTAGAAATGACAGAGATGACACCTATCTGCCTGGACAGTCACCCAAAGTTCCTTTATAAAGTTGGGGCATCCATCTTCAGCCTACAGGCCCAGAGTCTCTTTTCATTTCAGTGAAGCAGGAAATCTGCTCTGCCCATTTTGGGCAGTTCATCAGTTGCTTCTCCTCGAGTCCTGAAGAATATCTGACAGTTTTCTATGTAAAGTAGGAACCTGAATGACCATCTCGGCTTGTTCTGCAAAGTTCAGAGATCATTTTCCTATGGAACCTGCATGTTTACTTTTAACAGCATACTGTCAAGCAGTCAATATAAGAACAGTTTCATGTCTAGTGGATAACTGGTGCCACAAAGAAAGTAGACTCTTTTGAAGAAGAGAAAGGGGATAGATAGGATAGATAAAGGTAGATTGTTTTACCTACCTATACACAATTTTAGCTGAATAGGCTAAGCTAAAGACAATTTGCACTGGCATAGATATTTGTATTTGTATATTGATACAAATGTGAAATCATTTTATATGTTTAATTGAGATAATTTGTACATTGGTACAAAGTTTAATCTGAAATTGCTTTATATAACCAAAGCAACTTGTACATCGATATAAATCTGAATCTGTAACTATTACGTAAAATTGAATCTGTAATTGCTATATTTTATATATGCTTCTACCTCTGTTTAAAATATTTGCACATTATTGTCATGTCCACTATGCAATTACTACCTCCATTTAACTATAGTACACATAATATATGATTGCACTAGTTATGATATATGCACAAGATGTTTTATATATCTCTGTTTAGATGATATATATGTATACACATGTCTAAAATGCTGTGGCAACATTACATGGTATATAGACCCCTGGCTAATGTTTAATAGTCGTGCTAAAAGTCATTGTTCAGAGATTGCTTTATATAGGTAATCTAATTTTAGTACAGGGTTAAATCCTTAAGACGATAAAAACTATAGTCAACATTACTTAAGGTACCATATCACAGTCATCTCAGATACAGGTTAGAATAACATAAATAGACAGGAATCTTCAACTATTTCATAGACCCAGAGAATATGGCATTTAACATTTGGAATTAGGCCATGAGAGACACGACGACTCCTGGTGTAACTGCTCCTTTCCCTAGATGGTCTTCAACATCAAGGACACTCCTTTGGAGTTTGTCCTTTTGGCAGAGAATGGCCAGTTGGGTAAGGAACTGCCCTTACCTTGATTGCTGACAGTACACACATGATGTCCAAGCTGAATGAACAAGTTGATGGATGGAGACTGACAAAACCTGCCTGGACAGGATAAGACAGTTCCTCCAAAATTGCCCTGCTTGTGAAAAGATCTGTCAGATACCATAGGCCTGTAGTCAATATGATAGATGCTCTAACGGTGCACAAATCCAGAGGTGATTGTCCAGGTAGCTGAGTTGCTGTCCTCTCCCAAATTTTGGAAGCCACTACTTCCATGTACTGCTGACTTTCAGGTGACACATCTTCCTTCTCAGGTCTAGAAGGGGTTGAAGAATAGATATTTAAGGTTACTACCCTATTATCCCTTAGAAAGGAACATTCAAGTATTGAATTTTCACTTTCCTGGATGAACCTTTTGAAGTAATTTATACACCCTACCATCTACCTATATTCTAAAAATATATGATGTACTTTATAGGTGTTAGGATTTGGTTCTAATTTGTACCTTCTCCTCTCTTAGATACTACCTCATAATAATTCCTGTTGTATATAGTCTTAGTTTAGAACCTTCTTAGACAGAAGGAGGAGATGTGGGGGGATTCAGGTGTCAGCTGATAAGGTCTGAAGATGTTTATCCAGGGTCCCGGGCTCCTGGAGGGGGTGTGGCCAACCCTGTTGATAAGGGACTGCTGGGACCCTGGGAGTTCTGTTGTTCCTGGTTCCTGGCTGTTGGAAAGACTGGTTTGGAATCCATCATCCATTGCTCAGATACTCCAGTCCCTGTTCAGGCACCACTATAAGCTGTTACCTGTATCGTGAGTGTTGATTTATATTTTAATAAATATTAATCTTGGACTGGTGCCTTGTAAGTAAAACTACGCCTACACCCCCTTCATTTACAACATTAAGTCATATGTGTTTATTTATGAAGATATAAAAAACTAGAACTCAAGCTGTCATTCTTGAATAGAGAAATATAAAATTTGGTTATTGATTCATCTGTATTCCTAGAGCTGAATGTGGCTATTGTGCATTACAGTATAGGTACCCTTCTGATAAGCCTTCCTTATGGACCAAATAATATGTTAGTGGTTATATTTCTATTACTACCATGTAATAGATAGGAGATGCTCTTTATCTAATTCCAAATCAGCCTTAAACACATGTACAGCATATCAACACTAAATCTACTCAAAATGCATTTGTATGTCTATTTATATGTAATAATGCTAAAGAATAAGAGATCATGCACTGAGAGTGAACAGTCAGAAACATGGTTGGGGTTAGAAGAGGAAGGTAGAATTGATATGGTGGTATGGTGGGATTCAGGTGTCAGCTGATAAGGTCAGAAGACACTTATCCAGGGTTCCAGGCTCCTGAAGGAGGAGTGAACAGCCCCAATCAAGAGGGGATGCTGGGATCTTGGGAAGCCCCGTTTCTAGTTCCTGACTGCTGGAGAGACTGGTTCGGCATCCATCGTCCATCATCCATTACTTGGATAATCCAGTCTGCGGGCACCATTTTGCCTTGTATCATATTGAGAACTGCACACAAAAGCCTTACTCAGCATGCTGAAATATATCATTAATCTCCCTCCACTTGCTGTTAGCAAAGAGAGCTGCAGAAACTCAAAACATTCATAAGCATATTTTGATCCTTTATTTATATCTTAAATAATACTAATATTTTAAAAGAATGAATATGATGGGAATTCTTAAACTTCTTTTGTACAGTGTGTGATGACCTTCTTTACTCAGGAAAAATATTTTCAGATAATTGACAAATACTGTGCCGATGCCTCCATGCTTGGCTCATGCATTTTTTTTAAGGATTATGGCATTAGTAGGTAAAAAGAGATGCAATAGCTTATTTGAATGCAATGATGTGATAAATAGCATTTTATCAAGCTCCATGTATATACATTAACATACATAATAATAATTATTATTATAGTAGTGTATATATATATATTTAAACTAGAAGAACTATGACCATGATTACTTTAAGCTACATATGAAGAAAATAAAACTGAAAGGGAGCCAATGACTCATATGTACATATGTATTCTATATGTATAGTAAAGGTTTTATACAGCACTTTCTGAGTGGAAATTGAGAGCAGAAAAACAAGGAAAAATGTACATAAAAAGTTTTAGAAAAAAATAATAAATAATTTATACAAGTTGTTTAAATTTTTATTAGTTCCTTCTCTCACACCAAATTCTCCAGATTATCATTGTTTTCTGTGTACTGGATGAATTTGGATATTTTAAATAGAAAAGGTGTCTTGACAAATGATAGAGTTACTTTACAGTCACTGTTGTCAACACTAATATTTCTTTTTCTATTCATATTAAAAATTGAAATCATTCCTAAAATCATTTTAATACATATGCATAGTGGTATTTTGTCAGGTGTGCTATTTCATACGTCTCCAGTTGAAAAGAGAAAAATATAAGTGAAAGAGTCTGTCTAATTGGCTCAATAATGCAGAACCCATTGATCATAGTTTGTGGATCTATTCATAGGTACTATTTGGGTTAAGCCACCAGTTACCATTCTTATATTTCTAGGTGGCTAGCAACCCCAGAAACTGTTATTTACTCCTATTTCTAAATGTTGGAAAACTGAGTTCATATTTCTCAAATCACATCTTACTTATATCACTGCAGGGGATTTTGAGGTTAACTTCATCATCAATATATACATGTCCTGGACCTAGATTACCATTACTGTGGAGAATTGAATTATAATAAAAATGACATACAGTAAAAATGGTTAGAAATTAAGCAACAGTATCTTGGGTAGAACAATTTTATTATAACTAACCAAAAACTGATTTAAAAGAAAATATTACTAGACTTTCTATCTATCATCTATTTATCTATCTACTTATATTCATCAGTGTTGATTTAGACAGTTACTATTGCTTTTTGATAAACTGAAGACAGTAAGATTATAATCATAATTTCTTTCTATTTGATTGTTTACTAGTTACCAAAATACACAACTAAGATGTCCTCTAGGCTATGTTTGTTCTTGATACTGTAGTGACAACCATAAGAATGTAGTTGTTTCTCTAATGGACAATAGAGCCCATATACATTATAAACTATAATATGTCACACAAACTGGGAGAAAAATCTGGACCCTAGCCAAGTCTTTAATCCTTAGCCACACCTTGGCAGATTAAAGATATAGTCAGTAACAGAAAGAAACAGAGGAAGCTGGATGGAATCAGCACCCTAGCCAAGCAAAAGTGGGGTCAGAAACAGAAAAAGATAAGAAATAAAAGATATACAGTAAAGACAGTTTAAAAACAAACTCTAAGTTTAGAGTGTGTTAAAAAATATATGTAGGCTTGAGAGAGAAAAGAAAAAGGAAAAAGGATAAAAAAGAAAGTCCTTAAAAAATAAATAGAATTAAAAAATAGTAATAAGCCACACAAAACTGGAAAATACAAAGAGTATTTGGATATTGTATGCTATTGCCTTTATATTTTTGACTGAAAATCAAATGAGTATAAGCTTCTAAAAGGCATTTTATTATAAATGGTGCTGGATAATTCAGTCTGTATATTTTGTAAATGAGTTGACTTTATAATTGAAATTAAAAGATATGCTACCACAAAAAATGAGAATCTATAGATTTATTCCTTGTTAAAGAAAATAAAGTTTTATAGAGGAAGACCCCCTAAAAAGTCTCGAATGAATATGAATGGCCCAGATGATTTAGTGTTTCAGAGCACCTCTGTTGTAGTTTCCTCTGAGTTCTGTATCCAAAACAAACTTCAAGGAGACTGGCTAAGCTGATTCAGTTTTACAGACTATTTTATTAAAGACTACATAGTCCTAAAATTTTGGAGTGTCCCCATAGGATTGCCAGTACCCCCATTCAGCAAGAAGTAGCCTAGAGAATGACGTCCACATTCCCAAATAATGGATTATGGATGTTTGTCTTTGTTTTTAGTGTTGTTTATAAGTTGTGCTAGGTAATAGTAAAAAATATTATACAAAGGAAATTAGATATGGGGTTCTTGTTTTAAAAAGAGAAAAGGTAATATGTAGTAGGATTATGTTACATTGTAAATTATTGTCCTGTCTACTGGTTTAATAAAAATGCTGATTGGCTGAAGGCAGACAGGAAGTGTGGGAAGGACTACCAGTCTAAGAAAACTCTGGGAACAGGAAGAAGAATGCAGAGATGCCACAGATACACTATATATGTCACAGATGCAGAAAACAATAATGCTGCTCTGAGAAAAGGTTTGCCACATGACTCAACAGGGTAAGAATCATGGGTTAGATTAAGGGTAAAGAGTCAGCAAGTTATATGCCTGAGCTCTAAGCCAATCAGCATAAATTTAATACAAGCATATGTGTGTCTCTGTGGGACTGTGGGTCTGCAGGTCTGAACCTTGAGGTGGGTCCAGAAAGTCCAGGCTAGACACATAATACAACAAGGAAAGACAAAGAAGGAACTGGATTCATATTACATTCTGTTGTGACTTCAGATTTTAAAAGTTCATTTGAACAATTATTGTCCAAAAACTTTAGCATATTTTGGTACTTCTCTAAAACTAAATGCCTATAAATGCCTGTGTTTCCTTTTTGCCACTTCTTTTCTGTACTGTGGACAATGCCACAGTCTCTGTCTTTACCAAACAAACACAAAATCTTATCCTTAGATAACAGAACAAGTTCAATTCAACAAATGATAAACATTTTTTTCTGCTTTACAAAAAGGCTTCAAACAAACCAATATTCAATTTATTTCATGGACTCTAATGCACATTTAATTTTGTTTAATGACTTTCCCATGAATGAAATGCTTTCTTTTGAAGGGATTGTGTATGAGAAACATAAGGGTGGAAACTGATGAAAAGATTACAAGCAACTTCTCATTGTTCCAGCATATTGTCAGTACTGTTGGGGGACATATATAAAAATATTTTAGGACAAATTTACATCTATGCAATCTGAAAATGGGAAAAATCTGATTTAGCTCTGCTCTTGCTAACCCAGTTTTCATTCTGACAGGAGAACACAGAGTACAGAGGTCTGTACCACACAGCAAGTGCTTTGATTTTAGCATGCTTTTTGTGCTGATACCTTCAGTGGCATGCTGCTTCAAGTTCCCCTTAAAGCTATGATTTCTCTTTATTGCTTCTCAGCTCCATTTCTCCCTGAACAGCTTCTTACTAATTTCAGCTCTGTCAGTAGCCTTTACTTCTCATATAAAACCAGAAGTTATACTATCTCCGTTTTATGCTGAGTATGGAACTGTGATGGTTTTCATTTTGAATAACCTATAGAGGACTGCTATTTATTTGCACAGACACTTTCTCACTGGAAGTATATCATTATATTTTAAATAAGTCATTTCAATGACTGTTTCTTGATTACTTAAAGGATAAACTACAGTAATTAATAATTTTATATATGAGTGTGTATGTATATGATGTATAAGTGTATGTGTGCATGTGGATATATAGGTATGAGGGCATAAGTTCGTATGAGTGTGAGGCCAGAGGTTGACTCAAAATGTCTACTCCATCATCATTGATCTTATTTTTATTATTTTCTTAATGTTTCTATTTTTCAATATATAAGAATTTTTTTGAGAATTTCATTGATGAGGACTTGAGTTATGTCTTTTCTAACTCTCTCTTTTCCTTTATAATTTTTTGTGTCTCACCATCTTCCTCTCAAATTTATATCTGTTTTAATGATTAGGGGTGTGTGTGTATGTGTGTGTCTGTAACTTTGTGAGTCTCTTTAGTGTTGCTCATATATGTATGCTAAGATATGGCTGCTTGTGAAATAATCTCTCAGAGCTCTCAGAACATTCAATCTTTGAGAAAACTGATTCCTTCTCTCTCAATAGATATTTATTGAACTTCTGAGTCCAATTAAGTGTCTGCTAGTTACTCCAACATTTAATTTCCACTATTACATTCTTGATGGAATGATGTATATGAGCCATTGTTTTGAGTCACAGACTTTAGAGCTGAGAAGGTCTGTTCATTGCTGTTTTCATCTTTGGTAACTTGAGTAACATCTCCAGAGACTTAGAAAAGAAAGTTATCAGAAAGAGAGCTCTCACCTTACTTCTACCTATAAGCCATGTGTCTGAAAGCATGTTATGTCTTCAAAGTTATGAGCTTCTCTTCAAATTCTATGAGGCAACAAAGAGCAATCTCAATAGCTTATATTGTTTGGGGGTATCTTATATTACCCTAACCACCAGCTTGAAAGGAAATATTCAGTGGTAAAATCTGTTGCTTAAAACCATGTTAAGATGACCTTACCCATTTCAGACCAACAGCACTAAGGTGCAGGCAGTGGATGGGTGGAAAGCTAGCCCCACAACACTTAGTCATGGCACAGCTCTTCTCAGCTGTTGGCTACTGGCATGGACACAGGTAGATAAAGACTCATCCTTCTTTAGGGAACTGTACAGTATTTTGACTATGAACAGTGAGTATATGGACCACATAAATGGACTTGAATTTTGGGGGTAAGAGGGATCATGGGAAAAGGGATGAGAGCACATGATGTGAGATTCCCAAATCATTAGTAAAATAAAATTAAAATATTTTATGGACAGTTGTGGATCTTTAGCCTGAACTGGTCATCTTCCATGGCCAAAGTTTTCAGTGAATGGGATTTTGATATAAACCCGTCCACATAACCTTTGACGTACAGTTTGTCCTGCCTATGGGACATTCTGGGGTAAGGGTAGCACAGAAACTGTGGGAGTGGCCAACCAGTGACTGTTCCAGCTTGACACACTGCCTGAAGTGCCAGGACTAAGAGACAGGGTAGCCCAAAGACCTAGGATAGAACCAAATACAACTGGAAGAAAAATAAATGTTTATGTAATGATGCCTAATGATATTCTGCTATACTCATCTATTGGTGTCTAAATCAATAGTCATTAGAGAGGCTTCTTCCAGCAACAGGTGGGAAAAGACACAGAAATCCATAGTCAAACACTAGGTGGACCTTGGGGAATCTCATAGAAGAGGAAGAGAAAGAATTGTAAAAGTCAGATGGGTCAAGGACATCACAAAAAATTCACAGAATCAATTACCTGGGATCATAAAAACTCAGAGTGACTGAACCAAAAATCAGGAAACCTGTTTGGGATTGACCTATACCCTCTGCATAGATGTGACAGTTGTGTACCTTGGAATTTTTTGAGGGACTTTTATGGGAATTTTAATAGTGTGAAGAGGGACTGTCTTTGACTCCTTTACTTGCTGTGGGATTTTATTTCTCAAACTGGGTTGCTTTGCCCAGCCTTAACACAAGGCAAGCCACTCAGTTGTCCAACAATTAGATGTGCCATGTTTTGTTGACTGATATTCATTCAGAGGCCTTCCCTTTTATGAATAGAAATGAAGGAGAAGTAGATTGGAGAATGATGTGGGAATGTCTTTCTGTATGTTGTGCATATTAATCTTTAAATAAAGGAGCCATTTTGGCCCATGACAGGCACCATAGAAAAGGTAGGAGGAGAAATCAGAGCTTAGGTAGGAAAAGGGCGGGGTCAGAGACAGACTAAGCAAGCTGCCTAAGAAGAAACATGTAAGGAACACAGATGGAGCCAAGGGCCACGTGGCAGATAGGTTAATGGAAATTGGTTGAGTTAAGATGAAAGAGGTAGCTAGCTACATGCCTGAGCTGTAGGCCAAACAGCATGAACTTAACATAAGCTTCTGAATCGTTTTTGGGGCCTGAGCAGTGGCGGGCAACTAAGAGGTCTGGGGCTGCAGGTCTGTGGGTCTGAGTCTCTGGCCGCCCTCAGCCAAGAAACCTCACTGCAACAGGAGAAAGCAGAGAGGAGGTGGTAGAAAGGATGGGAAGAGAGGAGGGAGGACAACCTCCAGTGAGATATAAAATAAATGGGTAAATTAAAAAAGAAAAAATATTTATGTGACTTCGTATACTTACGCAGTTTTATTTGCCTTGAACATTTTGGGGGGAGAGAGTCAGTTTTTTTTTTTTTTAAATCAATAAAGTCTCTGCTTTTAAAAAAACAACAAAAATGCATATTTATGTTAATATATAATGTATTATATAATTTATAAATTATAAAAAAATTATATATTTAAAGGTGCATAATTATATATTACATTAATGTCAGGATCCAGTTCATTAGCCAAGAGTCAACTAAAGTTCAGAATTCCTTCCTTCATGTTTTACATTAAGACAGTTCTTGGAAAAACTACAAAGGAGCATACTGAACTTTTAACCAACCACATATTCAGATACATTTTAATCCCCCTCACTAACCCTCCCTTCTTCATGTACCTGCAGCCCTACAAAAAGCATATATAAGCAGCCTGGAAAAAATAAGATTGGCCACTTGATCAGAACTTTAAGACTTGTGGTCCTTCCTTCTGTGTTTCCTGTCCTTGTGCCATTCCCTCCTTACAGGTGACCAGGACCCTGTTGAAGTCCCATGGGTCAGGACACATAAATAGATGTCTATATTAAGTAAACATAAAAGAATATGGTTCTTTGTTGTTTTTTTCATAGATTTTAGTAGTAGTCATCCAGCCTTTGTTCCTTTCCCTCTATTCTCCTTACCCACCCATGTCTCACCTTTCATTTCTCCCTTTATAGCAAATCTCCCCCATCTCCCTACATGCTCTACTCAGCGTCATATTTTTTTAAATAATATAGTACATCCAGCTATTGATGTAAATATATACATGAATGTGAGCAACTACTGGAGCACAGAAATCTTACCAGTGGTCACATCCTCAAAATGGAGTAATTCTTCTCCCCTCAAAAGTATCATCTTCCAAAAACTACTCAGTAAGACTTTGAGTCGAAGATCCTCTATCTATCTATTGCAAATTTGGCTGAGGAGCTTGAGAAGGAGGTCTTGTGTAGGCAGCAGGAATTCCAGTGGTAGCCACTATTATTTATATACTGGCATCTGAATGCAGATCTTCATGCTTAAGTAGAAATCACTTTATCCACCAAGCTTTCTCTTCCTGCCTCTGAGGTTATTTTTCAGTATTCTACTTGAATGTGAAAGGTTACATATTCTCAACTGTTGAAGTCCAAAAACCTTCAGCCAAATTCACTTTCTCTGAATCTCTCAGAAAAATTAACATAATTTTGAGTTGAATCAACAGTAAAAGTCCACACTGGTTTTATTAAATAATAGACTAAGCAATATGAATTTTTGATTTATTGTGGCTTAAAGTCATCTTACTGTTTTTGTTACTTACTTTTCTATATATTTATCTAAATACATTATAAAACTGTGATTTTAGTTCTTGGCTATGTCTAGATAGTTTCTTTTTATGTTTGTTTTCCCGTTTTTCTTTTCTTTTCTTTTCTTTTTTTTAAATGTCTTTTTTTGTCCCATGTATCCTCCTTGAGGGAAGAGGGAGCTCTCTCTTCCTTCCTCCCTATTCCTCTCAGTCAGCTTTCAGCCTCCGCCTCTCTATTTCTGGATCACCTCCCCAAAAAAGCAAGAAGTCCCAAGGTGGGTCAGCTTAGCTTGAAGGCACATCCACTCCAGGCAAATCCAATTTCTTCTCAGGGAATGGGCTCCAAAGTGACAGCTCACACACACACACATCCCACCATTCAAGGCTCCACACACTGCCATTGCCAGTGGACAGTTGCCTACCCTAGTAGGTTCTAGCTTCTTTTTCCAATGATTAATTCAGTGAGCTTTCTAGAGCTTCAGCCACCCATTTTTGTGAGACTTCTCATAATCTCTATCTGCTTACTCATACAGACTTTCCTTCCTCAGATGAACCAGGAGCTCCTCCCAGTGCTTAGCCTTGGATCTCTGCCTTCACCTCTATTTATTATTGGATGTAGGATCTGTGATGACACTTAAGGTAGTCAATCATTGGATGATAGGAGAAGCCCTGTTTAGGTACCCCCTCCACTATTGACTGGATACTGAGCCAGGGGCATCCTGTGAGTTCTTACAGGTCTTTCTAGCACCCGGTCTTTTTCTTTCCTCACATAGACTTCCTCTATCAAGATATCCACTCTCGTTCTCTCATGATTTGTTCCCACCTCTTCTTGATTGCAACCCATTATGATCCAAATTTGGTAAGGAACTTTCTCTATTTCCCCTTCCTAGGGGAATCTCTGGATATCTCTCTTAAGTTCCTTCTGATCCCAAGCTGTTTAGGGGTTGTGGTTTGCACCTTGGGTATTCTTTGCTTTTTAAAAACTGTAGTTTTTGGAATTTATAGTGAATCTACACAAACTAAATTTTCTACATTAATTTTAGCATCATTTACTAAGATTTTCTTTTCTTTCATTTTACACACACACACACACACACACACACACACACACACACACACACACACATACACACACGTACTCACATTTATTGAGACAAACATTCTTACCATACCAATTTTTTTGTTTTTTGTTTTTTTTTTTTTTACATTTTTTTCTGATATCTCTCTGCTATTTCTTTGTGAAGGGTTAAATGGTTGTTGAATGTGTATGTGTGCACATATGTAGAAGCCAAAGGACAGGACAATTTCAGAAATTGTTTCTCAAAGACATGTCAAGTAAGCTGGAGGACCTAAAAGTGACTCAATGAGATCTATTGAACCTCTTTAGTCCTAGGATTAAAAAATGCTACCACCACACACAGAAATTTTTTAAGTATGCTTTTGGAGGATCCAACTTATACCCTCCTGCTTTCTTTGCACATGCTTGTCTCTTCACTAACACAGCATCTATCTCCTTACTCCTCTATCAATCCATGTCTATAGTCTCATGTTGGTTCCTAAACTCTTTGGCCCTCTTAATTTTTTTTTAATTTGTACTATTTTTGCAGTTAATATTTGTTTCAATTTTTTCTTTTTGACACATGTATCTTGTCCATTTTCCAAATTACAATGTTATTTTTAATTTCATTTTTATATTATTATTTTTTTTCTTTTTGTCCTCTCCCTGTACACTCCCCAGAGAAGGCAAGAAATCCCAAGGTGAGTCAATTATGTCTGGCATGTCCAGTTAAGGTAGGACCATATCCTTCCCCCAAGTATCAAAGAAGAGGAAGGTGTTTTCCCTCTAGGCATGGACTTGGAGGAGGAAACATAGACTTTAGATATACTCTGGATCGATTGCAAGAGGTTCCAGAAGCTGCCTATGCCTTTCAACTGTCATCTACATTGACGGGTTGTAGATCAATCCCATGAAGATTCCTCTGATGTTATTTCACAGTCTGCAAACTCCAAACAGCACGGGCCTGCCTACTCCATGTACCTCTCCATCATGATCCCTTCACACATGTAATCTCTCCTCCCTCTCTTTAGCTAGATCATTAGCTCAAACTGTATTTAGTTATGTGTTTCTGCATCTGCCTCCATTAGCTCCTGGATGAATGTTCTATAATAGCCATTAGGGTTGTCATTCATATGATAATACAGAAAGGCCAGTTTAGGCATCCTCTCCACTATTGCTTGGAGTCCTAGCTGGGCCCATCCTGTGGATTATTGAGTGTTCCCTAGTTTCAAGTTTCACTTTAATCCTGAAATGGCTCTTTTTATCAGGGACAAAAATTTATCTTTTTATCACCACTTCTTTGCTCTCTCTCTCTCTGTTGCTGCTCCCCAAACCATTCCATTCTCTCATTTTCTCTTCTCACTTCTCCTTGCCTCTCCTCCCCTCCTTCCCTCTAGCATGATTGCAGTTTTCTCAGTAGAACTTTTATATTTTCCCTTCCCAAGAGATCTATGGACATCACTCTTAACTTTCTCCTATTACCTAGATGCTGGGGGTGTTGTGGATTGTAGCCTGGTTATCCTTTGTTCTATGACTAAAAGCCATTTATGATTGAGTGCATACCATGTTTATTGTGTTTGGGTCTACATTATTTCACTTAAGATGATACTCTCCAGATCCATCCATTTGCCTTCAAATTTCAACATGTAATTTTTCTTTACTGCTGAGTAGTATTCTATTGTATAAATGTGCCACAAATTTTTAATCCATTCTTCAGTTAAGGGGCATCTAGGCAGTTTACAGGTTCTGGCTACTATAAATAATTCTGCTATAAGCATATTTGAGCTAATGTCCTTGGGATAAGAATGGGTATTCTTTGGGTATATGCCCAATAGTAGTAGTGCTGGATCATTGTATAGAGGATTTCCAAGTTTTCCAAGCAACTGTTATACTGATTTCAAACGTTGTACAAGTATAGACTCCAACCAGAATGGAGGAGAGTTCCCATTGCTCCATATTCCGTCCAGCATAGGCTGCCATCTATGTTTTTGATCTAAGCCCTTCAAACATGTATAAGATGGTTTCTCAGAGTTGTTTTGATTTTCATTTTTCTAATGGCTACTGATGTTGCCAGTTATTTCAGTGTATGTTAGGCATTTGGAGTTCTGTTTAGAATTTACCATTTAGCTCTGTACCCCATTTTCCAATTGGGTTATTTGGTTTTTTAACCTCTATTTCCATAGTTTTCTATGTATTTTAGAGATCAGTCTGCTATCTGATGTATGTTCAATGACGATCTTTTTCCACTCTGTAGGTTGTCATTCTGTCTTGTTGACCATGTTCTTTGCCTTACATAATCTCAGTTTCAGGAGATCCCATTTATTAATTGTTTTTAGTGTCTGTGCTACTGATGTTATATTTAGAAAGTTGTCTCCTGTGCCAATGCGTTGAAGGATATTTTCCACTTTTTTTTTTTTTTTAATCAGGTACCATGTAACTGGGTTTGTGCTGAGATCTTTGACCTATTTGCTTTTGAATTTTGTGAAGTTTGATAGATACAGATCTGTTTACATTTTTCTAATACAATCATGCAGATATGACAGCACCATTTGTTGACAATGATATCTTTTTTTCATTGTGTATGTTTGGACTCTTTGTCAAGAATCAGCTGTTCATAGGTATGTGGATTAATGTCAGAGTGTTTGATACAATTCCATTGATCCACGTTTTATAAGAGTACCAAGCTGGGTTTTTTTGTTGTTTTTTTTTTTATTACTGTCGTTATATATGTAATATAGCTTGAAGTCAGGGATGGTGATGGTAAGAATGTCATTTTTACTATGTTGATCCTACCTAACAAGGAGCCTTGGAGAACTTTCCATTTTCTGATATCTTCTTCAATTCCTTTCTTCAATGACTTAAAGTTCTTGTCATATAGGTCTGTCACTTCATTGGTTAGAGTAACCCCAATTTATTTAATGCTATTTGAAGATATTGATAAGGGTGTTGTTTCAATAACATATCATTGCATTTTTAATATTGTCAACTCTATTTTAGTAATTTTGTTCACAATTTTGATTAATTTACTATACTTTGTATTAACTTAAGTTTTATAATATATTACTTTTTTTCTTTCAAAAACTATCATATTCATTTTGAAAGTGGCTGTGTAATTTTTCACTTCCATCAACAGTGGAGTAGTATTCCCCTTACTCCACATCCCCTCTAACGTAGGCTGTTATTGCTTTTTGATTCTGACAAGTGAAATCTCAGAAGAATCTTGATTTTTATTTTTCCTGATGTTAAACACTTTTGTAAGTACTTTTTTGGCCATTTTAGATTCTTCTGTTGAGAATTCTCTGTTTATATCTATACCCCATTTTTAACTGCATTATTTAGTATTTTGATGTCTAGTTTCTTGAGTACTTTATTATTGAGATCAGACCTCTGTTTGACATGGAGTTGTTAAGATATTTTTTTTATTCTATAGCCTACCATTTTCTCTTGTTAACAGTGTCCTTTGCCTTACAGAATCCTTTCAGTTTCAGGAGGTCTTATTTACTAATTGTCAATCTTAGTGTCTGTACAGCTGGTGATCAGATTGGTGACTATCCTATTGTCAAAGAGAGCCTTCATCCAAAAACTGATGGAAGTGGATGCAGAGATCCAGTGTCAAACACCGGGCCATACTTTGAGAATCAGGGGGACAGAAGGAAGGAGGGGTTATACCAGTAAGGAATGTCAAGGAAAACCAACAGAAAGAGCTGACCCGAGATAAAGAGAGCTCAAGGACTCTGGCCTAAGAGCTAGGAAGCCTGCATAGGACTGACCTTATTACCTCTTCATGAGAATGACAGTTGTGTCTTGGTCTGTTTGTGGGACCCATAGCAGTGAGATCAAGACCTGTTTCTGGTGCAGGAGCAGGCTTTTTGGAAACTATTCCCTATGCTGGGATACATAGCCAATTCTTGATGCAGAAAGAGAAGCTTGTCCTGCTTCAACCTGATATGGCATGCTTTGTTTACTCTCATGGAAGTCCTACCCCTTTCCAAACAAAAGTGTGGTGGAAGGAGAGATGTAGAAAGGAGATGGAAGGAGTGAAAGCTGTGGTTGGTATGTAAAATAAATTTAAAAATAATAAAAAGGAAAAAGATATTACTTTATGGAACTAACTTTTGAGATGTTAAAAATAAACTAGATTTCTGTTCTATTACTTTTTTGGTACAAATAGTTTTAAGTTGTGAAATTATTGAAGAGCAATATTTTTCTATTTCTACTAATTATAGTAATTTGATGAGTTAAATTTAAAATCCTGTTAATAACCAAAATGTAAAAAAAATAAAAGAAAAAATATGATAAAAAAGAAAAGAACATAGATTTTTAAGAATAAAAATAATTATAGCACTTTTTATAAGATCACTTTAAATTTTTTAAATTATAATTAAAATATTATTACATTACTTCTATCTTCCCTTTTCTTTTCCCACCACTTCCTCATTATCTTCCCTTCTTTGAAGTGCTCTCAAATCTTCATCACTCCTTCTCAAATTAATGACCTATTTTTAATTATTTGTGAAAAACATGCACACACACACACACACACACACACACACACACACACACACACACACACATACACACCCCTTTCTGAATTCAATTAGAGTTAGCCGAGTTTAAATAATGCCAGGGACAACTACTTTGTATTTGAAAGCAAATTAGAGAGCTCATCATAGAAGAGTAATTCTCCCTCTCTCAGGAGTCCTTAGTTACCTCTAATTTTTGTTTTGTTTTTTTTTTCTTTTCTTTTTTTTTTGTCTAAGGATAGGAACTCTGGGATTTCCTCCTTTAAGTTATCATTTTGAGCAGCATCCTAATCTCTCAGATCTTGCTTAGGCAGCCACACTGTATTATCTTTCTGTGTTTCATAGCTATAACTTTGTTCTCCTTTCAAGGCAATGCAAATTTACATCAAAATTCCTGGTCCCTTGCTCTTACAATATCCACATCCATCTTTAGTAATGTTTTCTAATATTTAGATAAAGAAGCTAGCTGTCTTATCGATATATCTGTTGGGACTGGAATTGCCACAATCAGTTGGGTTTCTGCCTTATGATCAGTTGGGGTTTTCTGTAAATAAAAGAGAAAACTTATAAATAGAAGCTTCTTTGATGAGAGGTGAAAACTAGACTTTTTTTGAATATAAGGATAATTTTAGAATGCTCATATAAATTATACTGGTTAGTATAGAGTCCAAGATATGAGGACTATTGTTGCACCTTTAGGGGTATCTTGTCATGTTGATTAGTTATAAATGTCACACATAGATTGATGTCTTAGCTCTCTTTTTATTTTTTACAGCACCTTCAGTTCCTATGAAAGCTGAACCATGGGAAAGATGCTTTCAGATAGGAGGCCACTTGACTCCCTCAAATCTTATGTCCAAATCATGTAGCATGCTTAATAGTAGATACTTAGTTTCTACTAATAGTCAAATAAGGGCATACGTAATTGTCTATATTGTTTTGAGAGCTTCTTGGACTACCCTTTCCAACCACTTGCTTTCTAATGACCGGTACACAGGTTTTTATTAACTTTTGTTAGTTTAACTTGGACATTTTAAATAATTAGAAATCAAGCTCTTGCATATGGGCTTCCATTTGTGTTTTTACCTAATCAATGAATGGAATTCATTGTCTCTTAATTTCAATATTCCTACCATCAAACTTAATACCTACT
The DNA here is from genome assembly GCA_033318265.1 of Phyllotis vaccarum. Taxonomy (NCBI): domain Eukaryota; kingdom Metazoa; phylum Chordata; class Mammalia; order Rodentia; family Cricetidae; genus Phyllotis; species Phyllotis vaccarum. Next base: position 10,764,951 of record JARWLC010000012.1, on the reverse strand, counting down.
GATTTTGTGTTTCTTTATAAATTTGTTATAATTATCAAGAGCCCTGTATCCAAGAAGTCAATCAAAACCAAAATATCTTGCTTTTTTCTCTTCCTCAGATATCTTTCTAAGAATAATGATCAGCATGTGGGTTCTGGGAATCAAATTCGCATACTCGGCATGAACAGTAAGTGTTCTCAACCTCTGAGACATCTCTCCAGCCCTTTCTTCAGAGCGTAAGTTATCCTAAATACTAAGCACAATACAGAAGTGTGCACTTATGAATATGCATAGTTACAGTAATATGAGTTACATATTTTCCATTTATGTGTATTTTCAAAAGTAAATTTTGGGGCGATTAACAGTAGAATTCCATAATTCCATTGGGAGAATAGTATTTTTTAATTCTTTGCTTTCACTGTATTAATTTAGACAATGAAACAGATGGCTTTAAAATTACTGTGGTTGCTTTTGAGAAATATCTTAGGAAGTACAAACTTAGGCAAGAAAATCTTTACACAATTTCCTTTTTATGCAGATTTTATAGATTCAGTTTATGAGACTGAAGTTTCATGTAGATGGCAATTCCAAAAATTAAAGTGGAAAAAACTCAACTTTTCTGTATGTTTAATTAATAATGTACGTTAAAGAAAAATTTTTAAGTAAATGAATGACATATTAGGGAATAATAATAAAACTTTAAAGTCAATTTAAATTAGTTCAGATAAACAGAAGAAAACAACTTTAACTCTTATTAACTCAATTCATTTTTTCTTAGTTTCTTTGCAGACAAATTACCTTATACTTTAAGAATGAGTTTATCATTTTACATCTGGATGCTGATTAGTCTTCTTCCTAATGTCTTTTATCCTGTTTTTCACTTTTCATAACGTATACCAGATATCTTCTTAAACCTTATACTTTTTTTGTAACATTCAATTGACTAAAAATCTCAAATATCCCAGATTCAAGGAATGGCTTTCTTGGCCTGATCATATGAATCGATGTGAAGATTTAAGTTCCTAATAGGCTTATGGTACTGCAGTCTGCCCACACAGTTTTAAAAGTGGGCTAAGCAAGCTTAATAGGCAAGTGCTGGCCTTTTTAACCTGACTTACTACATACCAGGTAATGGGTCTCTGTGAAACAAGCATCTCTGCACTGAGTCCCAGCTGATCTAACCTCCCCCTTGAAGGTGATTTTTTCCTAGCCCAGGTATTTTCACACCAATATCTCAATCTAAAACTTTGTGCCAGGATGTTCAGGAGCTTCTGTTACTACTTCCCTAGGAGCAAACAAAAAGAAGTACAAAGACATTACCTTACCCTGACTAAGTATTCCAGAGTTCATTATCCTCTTGAAACATTTTGATAGAAACGATCCTCAAAAGTTAAATGTTCCAGAATCATTCCATTCCACATAACAAGACAGGAAATCTGGGTTTTTTTTTTTTTCATTCTTTTCTTTCTTTTATTATCACACATCTTTTTATTTCCCGTGTGGATGTGAGGTGGCACTCTGGTTCTTTGACTTGCTCACAGCATTTTAATAAGCCATGAAGATCTTTACAATTGCATTTTTGTATGTATCTATCTGTATGTGCACGTGTGCATGTTCATACATTTGAGAGTATATGAATGTGTGTAAATGTTAATATATGTTTTTGTATCTGTGACTGCCTTTGATAAATATATTTCTCAGACAAAATTTATCTTTTTTTTTTTTTTTTTTTTTCACAAGCCAGCATTCCTCGGCTGGACTGGAGTTCACCAATTAGGTTGGCTCTACTAGATGGTCATTAGCCCCAGAGATACCTCTCCAATGCTAGTAAAACAAGTACACACCACTATACCTAGATTTTTATGTAGGTTATGAGCATCAAACCTGCATGGTAAGCACTTTACAAATAGAGCCATTTTCTCAGCCTCAACATTTCCTTTTACTTCAGTTTACGGATTTGTATGTCTACTCTGTCATGTGAAAGTTCAGCTTTCTCCCCCAGGCTAGAGAATCCCCTATCTATAGTTGAATGACACATGAAACAGGGAAGACTTCCAAATACGTGTACTTTAAGACCTCAGCATTTTTCTGTTTTTCCTCATTCTCTCATGTATTTCTTCTTTTAAAGATATATCTCCAAGTTGACCATTTCAAGCAGAATTGATTGAGCCTCCTCTGTTTTTTTTTTTTTTTAAATATGTCTTGACAGGTTATTGAGAAGTAATAACTCATTAAAATGGTTTAAACTTCATAATTATGGAATCCAGTATGGAATGTTACAACACATTTGAAAAGTAAAAGAGAAATAACCTTAAATTATCCACACACCTTGAGAAAACATTCATAATTGTTTGACTATGTATCTTAAAGTGCTATTTTTTTTTACAGTTACTAAAACATCATTTACATCATTTACATTGCAAATACATCATTCTATTTTTACCATATGGAATGTATTAAACACAACTTAGTAAGTATACGATCTTCAAATAATTGTTAAGCATCACAGTGTTTATACAGCATTCATGTAATTTTCTAAGGTAGATCATTACACCAGTATTGTCTGAAATATAGATATTTTAGTTACATTAAACTAGAACTTAAATGAGAAATGGCAGTAACAAGCATGCATGATATTGTATATGATAGATTCAGAGCTCACATTGTTCACTAAAATGATAAGAACTCCACATTTTCTATAAAATATGAGTATAAAAATATGTCAATATTAAGCTAGACCAAATTATATTACAGAATTCTATAGAATATTTGCATAACTCTAGCATACGTTTGGGACTGCCTTTGGATTCTAAAAGTTTGGGAAAAATTCTTTTTGTCCCTTTGAGTGTGCTCCTGGAAGGGATTATATTATAATATATATTTTATTATGTGCCCCTGGTCTTTCTATTTGCTTTTTGACATGTGACATAATTCCACCATATGACATTGTCTTGCTGTAGTGTCTCATCACAGACATAAAATAAAGAAACAATTCATCATAAACAAAAACTTAAAACTGTATGAGCCAAAATATGTGTTTCTCTTTATAATTTTATTGTTCTTAGTATTCCGTAACAGTGAGAGAATGCTAGTACAGCTTCTCACCTCTCTTCTTATTCATCTTAATCCTCCAGTGGTAATTTCCAATTACTCAGGTAAATGGTTCATAAATAAATAAGTTACTTTATTTCTGAAATCAATATTTTCAGACTTTCTTTTGGCTCATACAGAACTATGTTAAGGAAGAGTCATTAAGACAATACGAAGTCTGTTTCATACATCCTAAAAAATCAAAGAACCAGAAAAAATGTTTCATCATAAAAACAGGAATTTCCAAACAAAATCCACATTTATTATTTCAAGAGACAAAAAAATGAAAAATATGTTTAAAAGTCTCAAGTATCTGTCTGTCTACCTCACTATTTAATGTATATCATTTCTGGATTCTGAGCTTATTTTAATACATGAAAGTATTCTGTGACATAGCCAAAATAACTGATATTTAAGACTATGAAAGTCATTTTAGATTATAGCATTAAGTTATAGCTGAGAGAAAATAAAGAAGTGGACCTAATTTACAGGAAAATATATATTAGGCAATCTCTTTTTCCTCTTTCTATTGTAGAAGATATATTTAAATAAGATAACACTGACATATCTCTATTTTCATATTTTCACATGTAGGGGAGAATAAGCACATAGTCCTACTTATACACATAAAGAACAGCTAATTGAATGACTTCTAATAACTCCACAATCAAACTATGATGGTTAAACAATTTAGTAGCAATTTACATAGACTCTGTTTCACAAGAACATGTAGGACATAAAAGAAAAAGAAATTAGACTGTGGAGGAATTGCAAAGGGTTATTTCAGTGTCACTGAGTGAGGGGGCAGATGAGAGGAATGCTGAGTCTACTGAAGTACACTTTGTTATAAAATGGCATAGTGATGTGTAATTTATTGTATGTAAATAAAATATTAAAAGTAAATAAAAATCTCTTCAAATACTTTTGAAAGAACTTTTTAAAAGATACCGATACCCAGTTGTTGAAACGTTATTATGAAATTAGGAACAGTGCTCTATTTTTATCATTCTGTATGGATGAATGCCCAGTCCTTTATTCAAGTCATTGTTATAAAAGTTGAGGAGAATTATAGAATTGCCAAGAAAAAGATTAAAATTGTGGCTGTGATTAAATTTTAGTGGAGAAATAATCCTTTATGTGTATTATTAAACACATTTTTAGAAATGATTTTCTAAAACAAACAGGAAATGAAGCTAGGAAGGAAGAAATAAAAAAGAAAAGAAAGAAAAAAGAAATCTGTTCCAACTATGCTCATTAAAACTTTAGACAGCAGAGGAGGTGAGCAAGATTCAGAGCAGGAGGTACAACTGAAGGGTGATTTGTCTCTGTATAACAATAAAAGGCCTGTAGTTGGTCGACATCTAATTTTCTAACTTATTAATTTTTTAGATACTGAAATATTACATCAAATATTAATTAGTATCAGTGGAAGGAAAAAGGAAATGGTTACATAAAAATATTTTATTGTATAATATAGACGTATTTATAATAACTAATAAAGATAACAATATTAATATAAATAATATCTTATACATTGTGTGATGATTCAAATAAAAATGGCCCCTGTGTAAAGGTGGCCACAGGGAGTGGTAATGTTGGAAGCAGCTGTGGTCTTGTTAAACAGGTGTGACCTTGTTGGAGGAAGGATGCCACAAGGTGGGCTTTGTGGTTTCTAATGTCCAGGCTAGATTCAATGGCTCTTAGTCTTATTGCTTCCTGTTGATCTAAATGAAGATCAGCTTCTTCTTTATCACCGCCTGCCACCATGCTTCACACCATGATGGTAATTGACTAAATCTCTGAACTGTAAGCAAGTATCAATTGCATGCTTTCCTTAATAAGTGTTGCCATGGTCATGCCATCTCTTCATGGCAATAATACTCTATAACCAAAACAAATGGGTATATGAATTACAGCAGGGGAACTTTTGTTAGTTTTCCACTCTGAGCAGAATGTTTATGTGTTCCTTATCACACTTTGTAAATGTGCTAGAATATGGTGAGTATGTTGGTCAGTGTATATACACACCTGAGAATAGACAACACTCAAGTTGAAGAGAGCAGGCCACCATGCACATAGTATGTCTAAACCATATATTCTCTAGATATGAGCATTAAATGGATTGTAAAGACGGATATAGATTTAATTTGAACCCATAATTCCCCTCTTCTGCATTAATTGTCTTTACCATAATCACGTTCCAATGTTTGCTATTACCAGTATGATAAATGTGGCTCTTATATTCCAGTAGAAAAATCCTAACCATCAATCTAACTTAAGTATTTTCTATTTATACATCATTTTTCAAGTGAATTAAACTTACTATTGTTTTTAATTTTTTTAAAACAGGAAATAGTGCATAGCTCATAGAATTTTTAAAAAATTAAATACTTTTCAGAATGTCTAATTTAGTAATTTATTGTACTAAATTACTATATAATAATGCTACTTCCCTCTCCCTGAAGGATCCTGGCTCCATTCTTCTCTAAAAGGTCTATTTGTCTCCCTTGCCAAATCTCTGCCATTTTATCAACCCAGTCACCTGGGATGCCTTCCATCCTCCATTTTCAGGTTCTTTTAATTTCATGCCTGAACTGTTTCAATAGTCTCTTGTCTCTGATCTCCAGTTTATTTCCCCTCCCACCCCCTTGTCACTGTTGCCAGACTAATCTTTCTAAAGTACCATTCTGATGCTGCCATTTCCTTGCTTAAAAAATATTTGAAGAATTTCTAATAGATACAAAGAGAATTCAAAACTGTTTACTGACAACAGAACAGGTTTCCACAGTGTGAATTAGCTAGCATTTATTACTTAGGGTTTAGGATTCTGACATTTTGCACATATTTCTAATAATCCACAGAGCAATGAAGCAAGGCAGGGATTGTTATTTCTTTTTACAAACAGGAAATAGTGGATCAGACAGGGATCAGAAATAGCTAAAATATGACGGTTATCAGGGAAGAGCAGATAAAGGAGTACATGATTTTGTTTCCCTGTAAAACTCTGTCTTTCTTTATATATCAGGTTCCAAGCAACTGTGTATTTCCTCTGTACAGTTTACATTTCTGTATTTTCTGTTTTTAGCGTGGCATCTACTATTAGAATCTCTGGTAGAGAAGAGAGCTGGTATCTTTTTTGCATCCCTTAGCACATATCTAGAATAGAAAGTATATTCAGAAAAAGTCCATATTGATTGGAGAAGTACTTAATTAAAAATAGAAAGATAGCATCAATGATCTCTAAAGTAGTGCTTTAGATTCAAGAACAGTTTGAGGGCAATGTAGGCTACCTTGTTTTTAAGATGGTGAAGGTATTAAATGTGTGAGAATTAGATGAGAGACTAAAGATGGAAATGAAACTAAGTTCTGCATCTTAAAGTTATGTTATGAATTCTACAAATCTTCTTGATCTTTTCTCTGATTAATAATTGTGGAATTTATTCATGTTCAATTCACAGTATACTAGTGAATCTGTTACCTAGAGATCTGTCCTAATAGTAGTCTGTTTTAGGAAAAAAATACACAATCATCTAAAAAGGCAAATATAATTTTATCACCTATTTGTGATATTCTCAGTGCAACTTTAAGTAATGTATTACGTTTTCACTTTTATATTTTAGTGTATGTGTATGCACTTGTGTATATGTGTAGGGAGATTATGTTGTTCCATGGTAAATAATTGTCCCCACCTATGAGTTTAATAAAAAGCGCTGATTGGCCAAAGGCAGACAGGAAGTGTAGGCGGGGCTACCAGACTAAGAAGACTCTAAGAACAGGAGGCACAGAGCAGAAATGCCAGAGAGAAGCCAGAAGAAGCAGAGGACAACTATGCTGCTCTGAGTACAGGTACTGAGCCACATGGATGAACAGGATAGGAGTCATGGGTTAGATTAAGAATAAAAAGTTAGCAAATTATATGCCTGGGTCTTAGGCCGGTTAGCCTAAAACTACTGTAAGCGTCTGTGTGTCTCTGCAGGTCTGTGGGTCTGCGGGCCTAAGCCTTAAGGTTAGGCCTGAAAGTCCTGGCCAGAAACCTCCTACTACATATATGTGTGTGTTATTTCTTCTGGGGTCTTAGGAAAGTATTAGAGGACATTAATTTCTGCATCTATGAATTTCAAATATATTTGTGAAGAATAATTAAAGAACAACACAAAGTGTTTACAAATACAACTATAAGATTTTATAGACACAGTGATTCTCAAATTAGAAAAGAATAGACAGACCCAAAGGGATTTTTTTCATTTAACTGCTCATAAAATATAAACATGATTAGGCCTTTAAAACATGCAATAAAATCTCTGTCCATAAAACAAGCACACATACCCGAATCCTAGAGTATCAGCTTTTTGATTGTTTAAAGATAGCTGAGTCTCCTTTCAGGAAATAATTGGGAATAAACCTCTTATAATTCTTTGTCTTTCAGTAACAAATGTTAGTGTAACACATGAATATAACAACTCTTGGAAACTAATCATCAGTATTTAATAGAAGGAATTTTAAAATTATCTATAAAATTAATTTCTTATCCCAGTTGACATATTGAGATGGTTAATAAAAATTACAGAGAATGCATGCAAAATGACAAAAGTAAAAGTTTAAGATTCAATATTACTGGCACTTAAAAATTTAGTTTCAATCAGTGGTATTTGGTGATGTGGGAATGCCTTTCTGTATGCTGTGAATATCAATGTTTAAATAAAGGAGCTGTTTTCTCCCATGACAGGCACCATAGAAAAAGTAGGAGGAGAAATCAGGGCATAGGTAGGAAAAGGGCAGAGTCAGAGCAGATAGAACTAACCACCAAAAAAGGAACGTGTAAGGAACACAGGTGAGCCATGGGCCACATGGCAGACAGATTAATGAGAATGGCTTAAGGTAAGATGCAAGAGCTAGCTATCAATGTGCTTGAGCCATAGGCCAAACAGCATGAAGTTAATATAAGCATCTGAGTCATTTAGGGGTGTTGGGGGAGCTAAGCAGTGGCAGGTGGCTAGTGGTCCGGGATGGCAGGCCTGCAGGTCTGGACCTCTGGCCACCAGGTACCAAGAAACCATATTGTAACAATTTAAAATTATGGCATTTAAGTCATAAAATTTATTAATAAGTAAAAGCATGATGATGCAATAATCAATATTTATCATAATTATAAAAATAATCTTATTTTATTTGAGGAAGAATTTTCCATTGTCTTTCTGAGTGGCATTGCCTATCTGCTTTGCAACATAATTGGTTTCGGCTGCTAGCCATCTGACAAAGTCAATTATTTCTTGTCTGTCTTGCAGTCCTGGGAGAGATTTCAATACCTATTACATTTTGTTTGAAGTAGATCTGTTACATAGTAAAAAAGGAGAATGAAATCATGATTCCTCACATGAAACCCTCTGCATATAAATATAGTCACAAACAGTAAATGTGATCAATTTCTATCAATGTATAGAAAATTTCCATTTTTCACTGAAAGTATTTTATTTTTTCTCTCCCAACTGATACAATTTAAAACTGTTTATAACTGTAATCCTTCAAAATACACCAAGGTAATTTCTTGTTGCTAAACCAAAAATTCATATGCAGGAGGTAAGATATGGCTCATATTTTGATATCTCCTTGGCATATGATTGTTTGGGAGAATGTATATTTATTTGTGTTTACAAAAAAAGAAACTGTCTTTGATAAAATTCAATTGTAGCTTCAAATTTAAAAGACAGCTTGGTCATGCTCTATTAATGAGAACCCCAAATCCCACTGTATCTTCTTCTTTGCTTCTGGCCACTCCCTCTAGCCCATCTCTATTACTTTGTGACTTGCCTAATGATCCACAGAATTACTTCTACCCTACAGCCACCATACTTGGCTGAGATTCAAGTAGTTTATTAGTTCCCTGCTTCCCCAGCTCCGCTCTGCTGTCTGTAGGGTAACACTATCTCATCCCCTGCCACATACTTTAGCCCCTCATCCCCTTAAGACCTGTTTCTATCCTTGGCCTGACCAAAGGTAACACCAGTTTTATCTCTGACATCCTTTGTGAAGCTAGACAGTAAGTCTTACTAAAGAGAGGTCTAGGATTATCTTCTTTTGCATCCCCATACACTATTATTTACTCCACCCTGATTAGGGACATTGAGGCACTGATTCAAAACAGGAGCTGTTTTACTGTGAAAAGTACTTTAATAAATCAGGAGTACCTGTTCATAGGCAGCACAACTTCTGTTTGATATTTAGCTCAGGAAAACAAGCATAAGGTGGTAAAACTAACTGAACTAATTTTCAGACTCTTTATTAACAGAATGAGGCTGAGTTGTTTGTTGCTTTGGTTTTTGTTTTGTTCTTTAGTATGAAAGAACAAAGAGGATGATGTATTTTACCATCGTGCACACGGAGTTGCTCACCCGTACGACATGGCAGCAACCCTAGAAGGGCATGAAGGTTCCTATGCACAACTAATGGAAGGGCCAGGTCCAGCTACATAATTGGTTAAGCAAGCAGCAGTTACATTAGCATATAGCATAAAGCTAAGCTTTAATCTTACCATTGTGGACACATCTGCATAGAATTGGATGTGACTCAGAATGGGGCTGCTGAGATTTGTTGTTAAAATACTGTGAGGCTCCCTCAACCCTGATATAAGGACCTAGCAGATACATGACCTTCCCCCCTCCCTTTTTAAAAAGACATTTGTTTGCTCTTCTCAGAAAACTGTAACTTAAATTTCATTGTGAAAGTGGGAGAGTTTCACCCATTCAAAGTTTTACATACTTCAAACAGAAAGTAGCAGAAAATAAAAGTAGCACTCACAAAGTGCATATCAAAGCCAGATACTAACACTTAGGAATTAAACCAGCTATAAAGTTCTACATGAACTCCCACTACAATGTATCGTATAAGAGAATAAATAAATTTTATTTTATATTTTTATAAAAAGACTTTTTTCATACTCACCACTGTTCCCCCCCTTTCTCTCCTCCTAGTCTCCTTCAGCCTCCCCCTCTACTCCATCCTCTCTCCATCTGTTCCCCAGGGAGGGCAAGGAATCTCCAGGTGAGTCAGTTCAGTCTGGCATATCCAGATGAGGTAGGTGGAGTCCATCCTCCCATTATCAAGGCCAAATAAGGTGTTCTTCTGTAGGGAGTGGGTTCCAAGATATCACTTAATGCACTAGGAATAAACTGTGGTCCTACTGCAAGAGGCTCTACCAGCTGCCCACGCTGTTTGACTGTCATCTACATTTGGAGGTTTTGGTTTCTTTACATGAAGGTTTCTCGGTTGTAACTTCAGTCACTGGGCTTGCAATAACTCAGGTCAGCCTTCTCTGTGGGTCTCCGTATGATCCTGAAACCTTTGCTCATACACTCTCTCCTCCCTCTCATCAGCTGCTCTGGGATCTCAACCTTAGCTATAGATCTCTTTTTCTGCCTTGATCAGTTTGGATAAAGGTTTTATAATGACAATTAGTGTGGTCATGCATTGGATTATAGGGGAAATCCTGTTTAGGCACCCTCTCTGCTATTGCTTGGAGTCCTAGCTGTGATCATCTTGTGGATTGTGAGAAATTTCCCTAACACCAGGTTTGTGTCTAACCCCACAATGGCTCTCTTTATCAAGTTATCTATTTTTTTTCTTCATCTCTGTTGCTCCACTCATTCAACCATCTCATTCTCTTATGATCTCTTCCCACCTCTCCTTGCTCAATACCCCATATGGTCCCAATTTGCTCAGATTCTCTTTACTTTCCTATCTCAGAGGGATCTATGGATATCTCTTAAGTTCCTTCTGTTACTGGCTCAGGGTTTGTGAATTGTAGCCTGGTTATACTTTGCTTTATGTCTAAAATCAACTTACGAGTGAGTACATACCAAATCAATCTTTCTGGATCTGTGTTGCCTCACTCAGGGTGATACTCTCCAGATCCTTCCACTTGGCTACAAATTTTAGAATGTCATTTTTCTTTTCTGCTGAGCAGTACTCCATTGAGCAAATGTACCACAATTTTTTAATCCATTTTTCAGTTGAGAAGCGTTTTGGTTGTTTCTAGTTACTAGCTACTATGAATAATGCTGCCATGAACATACTTGAGCTGATGCTCTTGACTCTGTCATCCTTCCCCTATCTATGCTCCAATTTCTCTGTATGGGTCCTGCATATGTAGTTTATAAAACATACTGTCAGACAATTGAGGCAAAAACAATTTCTTGTCCAGTGACTAAGTTTTGCTGGAAAGAAAATAAACTCCACATAGAGTTTCTTCATTGTCCATCATTCTTAGAAGTAGATTCTTGCTGCCAGGAGCAGATCTGTCTCACTGTACAGAAAAGTCTAAGTTCTTAAGATATATTAAATGCCATATAATGTAAGTCTTTGAAATGTTTGAAGATTATATATCTAATCGAAATATATCTTTGTATATCTGAAAAAAACAGCTAACATGACTATAAATTTGGTTATCATAGATGACTATTACTCTGCATTTTTTAATTATGCATTACAATTTTAAATTAGTTACATAAACATAATATCATAAACAAGAGTAGAAACATACATACATCATAATAAAATTGACCTTAAATTTGTATTAATAAGCTTATATTCATACCAATATAAAATATTTTAGATAAACATCTGATTTTTGGATGAAAGTAAATTCAATAATGTATCTTTTTAATCATTCCTACATCATATCCCCCTTTTTTCCTTAGGAAGAGATTGCTTATGACTATTATCCATTTAAAATGGAAACAAATACTTATAAACAATATATTTGGAATTTGGACATGGCTTTTCATTACTACTTCCTGCTGATTGAGGGGCACTGGCAATCTTATGGGGTCTTGAGGCTGGATCATCTTAGTTGGCAGCCTTGAAACTGCTGTGCCCATCTCTTTCCATCAGAGATTTTTAGGTGGTCTTCCTTCATCAAACCACATTAGCCTGGAAGCAGTCCACAGGTTCTCATCTTCTGTGGAAACAAAAGCATAACCTCTTTTCCAAAGCAACATATCCTTAGACCAAAATTTGAAAATAAAGATACCTTTAAAATTTATATGTTGGTTTAACTTAGCAGCCTTTAAAATCAAATGTCTTTCTACGGTTAGCTCATTAACAGTTAAAAACTTAAAATAAAATACAATAATAACCATAATCCATATTCTGTATGTGCTATCTGTATTTACATGGCTTATTTTATTATTTGTATTACCCTTTTTTTCTTTTTAAGAAATGTCTCTTCCTCTTCTTTTCTATCCCAGCCTACATATTCTTTTTTATATATATTACAACCCATTTAGAGGTTTTCTGCATCTGGATCTATTTTATTGCATATCTTTAACAATTTTCTAGCCGGAAGACCTTTTGAAATGCTAGACTGGAAAGCACTGATTAGACTGCTGAATCCACCCAAGTCAGCTTTTCAACATGACGGAGGTACCAGAGCTGTGGCTTACCTTCCCAACTCTGATAAGCAGTATTAAAATATTGTGGAGCTATTTATCACCCCAACTTTTAGGGAATTATATAGTCCACACTATCATCAGGTTGAACACTGCTACTCACTGTTCATGAACTCCATTTAAGTATCTGGCAACAGGGCCTCTTAAAGAAGCCAAATCTGAGTCAGGAAGCCTCTCTTGAAGGAGTCATATTTCTGTTTGCTGCAAGTGGACAGAGAAGTTCAAAAAATGTTTCTACCATGAAACCATCCTTTTTGTTCAATATAAACAGAAACCTTAAATATGCAGCTTTTTACTTATACTGAGTCTTCTGTAGATTAAGCTGCCTGATGCAAACATCCCATTTTATAATTCAAGATGGTACAACACTTAGTCTCTGCACTACAGCCCCTTGAGGGACACAATTTTGAAGCTGCCTTTGGCTCCATTTCTGTGTTCTAAAATACTTTTTAAGCTTATTCAAGCTTTATGTGGATGTGTATGCCCATGTTGGCATGTCATTTTTAATAAGAATTTTCTGGCCTGTCTGGCCAAGGTTCAGACCTGTTGACCCACTATCCTACAGAAATACAGAGGCTTACATTAATTACATTCTGTATGGTCGATGGTTCAGGCACATTGCTAGCTGGGTCTTGCATCTTTACTCAACCAATTTCCATTAATCTCTCTTGCCATTTGTCTTGTGGCTTACCTACTTCTTTACAGATTGCTTCTTGAGTTGACTCTACCCTCCTCCTCCTTCCTATGCTCCAATTTTCCTACCTACATCTAAGGTGCCTGATATAGGCCAAGACAGTTTCTTTATTAGTGAATGATATATACCACATATAGAAAGACATCCCACATCAAGTACATACTGTTCAAGCATTAGATTGCATTTCTTTCCCAGAATTATATGGCAGCTGCCATCTGGTTGAAACCAAGAGATGGAAAATTATCATGCACCTGCAGTCACTTATGCACAGATACACACACACACACACACACACACACACACACACACACACACACACAGAGAGAGAGAGAGAGAGACAGAGAGAGAGAGAGAGAGAGAGAGAGAGAGAGAGAGAGAGAGAGATGCACAATTTTGAATGATCATTCAAAATAAGTGGAATTATATGAGGTCAAGTTCAAAACTAATAAGATACAAAAATAAATATATTATATATTAACCTATTCTCATAGTTCAAATCTTTTCCATCGCTTTATTATACAATAACCAAACAGAATTCATGCTAAGTATTAAAGTTGCTTCGCTGTAGAAAATCAATTAATTTCAAAAACTATATTAACAGGACAAAAAATAAAATTTATGATATGCATCACCTCCACGGATACCCAATAATGTTTTTTTAAAAAATTATTAACCATTCATGATTTTAAAAACTACATCAAACTCAAAGCATTTAGTTTTCTTTAATTAAGTTACTTGTAACCTTGAAAACAATACCTGCATACATAATATGTGAGTGCATTAGTGGCACAAATATTGTTGAAGAAACCAATCACCCTCTGATTGTGTTTAAAGCTCAATATACAGCTCAATACTCATGCCTGACACTGTTTTGGTGACCAAGAATCTGAGACTGATTCTGACATTGGCCTAGGGAAAAGCTAAACAAAATTTTTCTGCTAAAAGAATATAACAATAAAATAACCTTTAAAGACATTCTTCTGTAACTATAGATAAATCAGTCACTTGGCTGTCATCAAAAATGCTTCCTCCTGTAGTATGGAACTAACATGGGGTCCACAGTGATAAATGTGCAGGGAAAGAGAAGTTTTAGAGCACTTGGTCCAAAATGAGATGTCTTCATCAAACTCCTACCTTTGGGGCTCAGGAAGCTATGTGAAAGACAAGGCAGAGAGATTCTTAAGCCAGATATGATGAGTGTCTCTAGGGAGACAGTATTTTCCAGACACAACAGATCTGAAGCATATATGAACTCACAAAGATGATGTCAGTGTACAGAAATCCAGAACACAGCCAAGTGAGATGAATTTCTAGCACTGAGAGGTGGTAGTGGACATCAACTCCCATCACTAACCAAGAAGCTATCTGAAATTCATACTCACTTTCAATGGAAAAATTACTTTCTCCATTTGATTCTCACCTCTTAATAATATATTATCTACACAAAAGGGTAAGCTCCATTAAGAGCAGTATATGACTAACAAAAAACAAAACCTCAATGGTATTTTCATAGACTTCTTGTGTCATTTGCCTTTGTTTGGACATTTTGTCTTATTAGTCCTTTCCTTATATATGATAATTTTTGATTTTGTGGAGTTTGGTACTGTGTGTGTATTTCTTGTATTTATTTTTTCTTTTATGTGTTTATTTGTTTTGAGTTATATGTTTGTTTAGTTGCCTGTTGGTTTTATTTATTTTATAAAGTGAGAGACAAAGAAGAGTCTTAGTGTTCGGAGGATGAGGAGGATCTGGAAGGAGATATGGGAAAGAAAAAGGATGATCAGAATTTATTGTATGAAAAATGTTTTCAATTAAAAACATTCTTGATCATCCTTTGCTGTGGATTTGGTTTTATTACATCTTCCTTTATATGTCTATTTTTGGACCATGTTCTAACACATATCACTGAAGTCAATGCAATAGACATACACAGATCGTCAAACCCCAGAAAAGAATATACATCTACAATCAACATAAAACATGTTTAGGCTACATCATATTTTCAGTTGTGTACTAAAATTCAATAAATGTTGATATCAGACAAAGTATCAACATCACAAAATGCTGATAACAGAAAACAGACTGTCCTAAATGTGAGAAAAAAATAAGCTTTGTAACAATGTAAACAACGGTGTGATACGAGAACATAGACAGTAGAAAGAATATGATGGATGACTGCTTGTATAACTGTGACAAAATTAGTAAATGTGTTTTCTACAAATTGTGCTACTAACACTGGATGCCTACTTGCAATGGTAGAAAAAATATACACTTCTTTAATACCATATTCAAAAGTAACTCAAAAGTGAACCTTTGATCTAGGTGTAAGAACTCAAACCATAGAATTCTCAGGAAAAAAAAAAAAAGAAAAATTACCATAACATTTATTAGGCAAAAAAAATATTTAAAATAGAACCAAAGCTTAAACAATAAGAGAAAAATATTGACAGATATGAGTTACAAAAAAATCTTTGAAATATTTATTGAAATACAACTCTGAGAGGCATATGGTGACATATATTTCCAGCATAGTAGCACAAAGACTTCCCCATGTTTGTGGCTAGCAAACTCTACATAGTATATAGTATACCCCTCAATGAAAGTATGTGAATAAATAGCTCAGTTGGTAAAATGGTGGCCTTGTAAGCATGAGCATGTAAGAATAATTTCCAAAGCCCACAAAAATATCTGAGATTGGGATAGTATTTATAGTACCCTCAGTGTGAAGCAGGGTTGGTGAGTATCACTAAATAGTCTTACCTATTTAGCAAGCTCTAGATTGGTAAGAGAAACTTTCTCCTCCAAAAATGGTGGACAGTCTATTAGAAACTAAATCTGACTTCTGCATTCACGCATGTATACATGTACTTCCCATATACATGCATTTCCCCAACACCATCAATCATTAGGGAAATAAGTCAAAACTAAAATGAAATACCATCATGTCATTTGAATAATTTTTATAAAACAAGGCAAACAAAGACATAAAAACACAGGAAATAGCATGTGGAGACACTCGAACTCTTTCACTTAACGATGGCTGTTGGTAGAATTGTGAAAATATTACAACCTCTACTGAACATAGCATGGTAATTTCTTTAGCTATCCTAGAATTACTACATAATCAGAAGCACATTTTCTGAGTCATATGAATTAAAATCATGGTCTCCCTTAGATATGTTATATTCTGTATAAACCATATATTTTTATAATAAGTATAGCATGTGAAAAACTTATTTACCATTGGTAAATGGGCAAGCAAAAATATGTCATATACATAAAAAGAAAAGAAATTCTTAATTATACTACAACATGGAGGAACTTTGATGACATTATACTACATCAAGTTAATCAGTCACTAAATGAAAAATACTTTTAAAAAATCCATGTGAATATAGTCCAGAGAGTAGTAAGAATAATAAAAATAGTAGTTAGTTGTAAAATTATTTGAGTAGGAAGAAATTGGGAGCTATCATATCACTGTGATTACATTAATACACTTTAGTGAAACATTTCCTACTGAGAATTGCTTCTTAACTATTATGAACTTTTAAAATGTTTAAGTTCATAGCTTTAGGATTATTTATCATACACACATAAAACATTAGAAAAATTCAGATCACATTTATGTAAACAAATCCCAACATATTCCTACAGTTGTCTTATAAATATTTACATGAAAACATGACAACAATGGAAATGCAGTTACAAAGCCTTCCCATATTAAACAAGGACAAAATTTAAAACAAGTAAAAATATTCTCAGTGTAAACTCTAAGTAGTTCTGATTAAAGCAAAAACTGTGAAAAATGCCTGTCTACATCTTTACCGATTTTGCCCTGACATCATCACCAAACAGCAAGTTGAGAAGAACAGTGTTTATTTGGATTTTACTTTCACAGATGATCAATTATTGAAAGAAGTCATAACAGGGACTTAAAACACAGAAGGATCCAAGAGACAGGGGCAGATACAGAAGACATGGAGGGGTCCTTGCTCAGCCTGCTTTCTTGAAGCATCATCCCAATAGTGGCTCATCCCACAATGGGTTGAGGCCTCTTCCACCAATAAATAAATTAAGAAAATGCCTTACAGAAAGTTCTTATGGAGTCATTTTCTCAATGAAGTTTCCCTCCTTTCTGATAACTCTAGTTTGTGGATTTTTTTTATATATTTTATTTTATTTAAAAAGGTTTTGTTTTCATGTTTACCTCTGCTTACCTTTACTTCCTTCTTCCTATTCCCTCCCAGTCCTCCCTCAGCTTCCCCCAACCCCATGCCCCATCCAGTCTCCAAAGAGGGCAAAGAGTCCTAAAGAGGGTTAATTCAGTCTTGTGCATCCATCTGAGGCAGGTCAAAATCCCTCATCCCAATATTAAGGGTAGGGTAGGCATTCCTCTGTGGGGAATATGCTCCTCCAAGATGTCAATTCATGTACGAGAACATAGCCTGATCCTACTCCAGGAGGCTCCACATACTGCCCATGCCATTCAGTAGCCATCTACCTTTGGAAGGTTTAATTTTTTTTCCCTGAAGATTCCCCAGTGGCTGTTTCTGACTCTTTGATCTCCCAATAGCTCCAGCCAGATGTCTTTGTGGGTCTCCTGCTCATGATCCCAATCCCTTTGTTCACATACTCTCTCTTCTACCTCTTGTCAGCTGGACTGGGGCTCAACCTGGTGCATAGCCATGGACCTCTGTTTCAGCCTCTATTAATTGCTGGATTATGGTTCTATAATGACACTTAGGGTGGTCATTCATTTGGTTATAGTCATCCCTAAAATCTCACATTAGCATAAACATTAAAACTCCCATAGTATTTACAAATTCTAATACATTAAAATTCCTGTCTTATTAAAATATCCAGTCTCTCTGAAATCCAAAATTTGTTTAGAAGATCAAAGTCTTTCAGCTGTGGGTTCCTATAAAAATCAAGATTAACTTAGTTTCTTCCATGTATAAGCCGGAAGAGTCACAATCTGAACCAAGAAAAACCAAACTCCAGCATTATAAATAACTCAGTGTCTAATCATGTGGGATTCACTCATAATCTTCTGGACTCCAAAGAGCTTGGGCACTTCATGTGCTCCACCCTCTGCAGCACACTGCTGTGTACTTCTAGACCTTGACAGGCTCCATTCCACTGCTGCTGCTGTTCTTGGTGGTCATCCGATGGTACCAGTATCTTCAAAACTTCTACAATACCATTCTATAATTAAGCAATAATTCACCTCCTTCTCATAGGCTCCCTTTATGGTACCAACCTTAAGCTTCTCTGCATGATCCCTAATTTCCAGGTTTTCAAGTGCCAATAAGGCTGTACCTTTACCAATGTTTCTTCCTGGCCTTTTCCAGTGCCACACTTCCTATGTTCTTTTATGTCTTCAAAACTAGTACCACCACCACTTTGGTGACTCCTCTACCATTTTCAGCTGCCAGAATAAGGTATTACCACTACAGCTTCTAGAACACAGCTTGTATGTGTTGAGTCTGAGGAAACACTTGGGAGAAGAGTTTACCTCATGTGGATGTGGGTCTCTTCATCACTGCTACTTTCTTAGCTTGACTTAACTAGCATCAACTGTCCCAATAATGTAAAGTTTCACCTCAGCGGTGCTGGTCTTTTGTTAATTGGGGCTGACTCTTCACCCCCAGCTGACCAGATTAAAGAATCTTAAGTGAAAAGGCCCTGATAGAGTTTTTAAACCTCCTTGTGAAACTTCACAAGCAAGGCCTCCATCTTCTGCACTGGTCTCAACTTTCTTATTGCCCAAACTCCTACAGAATATACCACTGAACTCTCAACAGTTAATGGCTTTTCTAATTCAAAGTTCCAGAGTCCTTCCACAATATTTTCCCAAACATGGTCAAGTCTATCACAAATATATTCTACTTATGCTAGTATCCACTTGTCTTAGTTTCAGTTACTATTGCTAGGATGAAACATCATTACCAAAAGGAAAGTTGGGGAGAAAAGGGTTTATTCAGCTAACCCTTTCATCACATTGTTCATCATTTAAAAAAAGTCAAGACAGAAGCTCAAGCGAGGCCGGATTCTAGAGACGGGATGATGCAGGGGCCATGTAGTAGTGCTACTTACTGGCATGTTCATCCTGCTTTATTATTGAACCCAGGACAACGAGCCCAGTAATGGCTCCACTAAATTGGTCTGCCCCCCCCCCAATCAATACACAATTAAGCAAGTGCCTTACAACCCATTCTTATAGTAGAGGCATTTTATCAATTAAGATTGTCTCTTTTCAGAAAATTATAAGTTTTGCTTCAAATTGACACAAGACTAGACAACACATGCCCTGAAAAAGAAAAGAGAAAAAGATAATCGTTAAGTTACTTCTGGAATGTAAAATCTTGTGTCTTTTATCTTATACAAAGGGAAAAATATCATATAAACCAAGTTAAAAGGGGACTGACCAAAGAGGCTAACTGAATTGTGACTTAAGTTGTTTTCTTATTAATCACTAGCCACAATGATATGCCTTGGAAAAGTCCTATGAGAATCAGATAATCAGTATATCCCTGAAGTTTGGCTAGGGATTATCCCATGCTGTCTCTAGGTGCAGGTAACACTGACAATGTGATGTTACTGCCCTCTAATGGATGGAATGTGATAGGCTTAGTTAAAATTACAATGTTTAAGAAATTATCCATTATGATGAAGCCTACTGTTATACTTACCTAATATTTTTTCACTTTATGAAATACGTATTTACTATCTTAATAAGCTAAATAAGAAAATTATTAATCCTGTTTCTAACAAAATACAGAATTTGTGTAAAGAAATTCTCATGGCAACAATTTTAAAATAGAAGTTCAAGAGTATCAGTATAGTACTTTGAGCCATTCATTAAAGTATGATAATCAGCTTATAGCAAAGGCTCTACTATTTAATAAATATGCATATAAATTAATAACTTATTTGTATATAAATGCACAAAATAACTATAATTAAACTAGTATTTATATTTAAAATTGTACACTAAATAACACAATCAAATAAATAAATTACATGAGTACTGTGCATTGTGTTAAGACAAACTGATGCTTATTTTATTTTTATAATGTTTTAAATTTAAGTTTCAAAAGCTTCACATATGTATATAATATCATCATTTTTATCCCTTGATTCCCCTCACCAAATCTGATACCCTTCCCAACACATCTCCCCCTAAATTGATAGTCTCTCCTCTTAGATATTATAATCCACTAAACTCAACTACTGCTGCTGCGGGATCATTTACTGAGGAATGGGTGGCTGTTTGGCCATCTTTGCTCAAAGGAAAGTAGGGATCTTTTCCCCAGCAGCCATCAGCTGCCATAGTTCAGTATCTAGAGTTTGGGGGAGTCTCAGTAGCTTCTCTTTTGTCCATGCTGGAAATTGAACAGGCTTGATTTTGTGCAAGCCTTGGATATGTAACCACAGTTCACGCATATAACAATTTTGTCGTGCCTACCAGACAACAATTTCCATCCTCTGTTTATCCAGAGTCTGCCCTGAGCACTGAGGGCTGTGGGTAGATTTTCAAAAGGACGTTTTGTGTTGGTCTCCTTCATGTATAAGCGGCTACTGATTTTAACTTATATAAAAACAATATTATCAATTTAATATTGGGTTCAGATTCTAAAGCTTTACCTAACAGTCAAGAAATTGAGGTAAAATAAGCTATATGAACTGCAAAAATTGGATCTTCTCTCTCTCTCTCTCTCTCTCTCTCTCTCTCTCTCTCTCTCTTTGGTTTTCAGTGATCCTTGAAGTGTCACCACAAAAAACAAACTTTAAACTTCTCATGTGATTCCTTTTTTACCCTTAAATCTGTCTTCCAGAAATGAGTATTCACACAGGAGTGGCGTAACAACATTCACATAGCAGCATCACCTGTCTCAGTGCTTACCTTGACTTATGTTCTTCTAATTATTTAGTGCGTAAATCAAAACAATGTCATTTAAGTCTTTAAACAGTAAAGTGGAAGAGAAGACAGAATGAATATATATTATTAGTATTCAAATAATAATTTTATATTGCACATTTTATGTTTATCCCACCAGTCATAGTTTTCAAAACTCAAAAAGAACGCTTTTTTTTTCTCCCTTCTGCCTCAAGCTACTAGACTTTCTACAATCACAAATACTTCATTGTTTGGGATAGTCTATAAAAACAGGTGTCAATGACATACATAAACCAAACTTGCCCACAAAAAATTAAGTTAGACTTCAATAACCAAACAAACAAATATCAAAAATTCTGATTTAAATTATTTCTTTAGTTTGTTTTTGACAACAGAAATTAAATGAAACCAATAATTTGCTTGCCAAGAAATGAAAACACATTTCATTTGCATTCACTGATCATTAAACCTTGGTCAAACAAGAACAAAGATTGAGGAAGCTGAGTTCTTCTAAACTTAAGAACAATTTTTATGTTCTTGAAATTTAATGAAAACATTATGATATTAATATTATATGTGCAACTTAAAGTCTGTCTTCATTTTATAGCTAGCATCCATGGATTTCTAATTTGAAATAAAACAAAGAATTTTTTTTGAAAATTCAAAAGGAGTAACAACTTTTAAAATTGATGGTTTCAAAATATAGTAAAATCCTTATAATTTTAAAAATGTTTTTGTATGATATTAGTTTAAACATCAACTGGGAGTAACTAGTAGCCCTACATACAAGGTTCATTTCTTTAAAAATGAAAATGATGGCTTTCCCCTTAACTCTGCCTTTGTCAACAAGCTTTCCAGTCAAGTAGAGACTATATTTTTTAGTCAAGCAATACTTGAGAACAATCTACCTAAAAGGCCAAGTAAGAAAGAACACAGTACAGTGTAAAAAATAGTTTTTATTTAAGCATGCAAACTTATATACACTAAGAGTTTAAATCTTAAAGTATTTATGACTATACATTTTCAGGTGTCATTGTTACGTTATTCTGCAATGACTAAAATTAATGAAATTGTTATAATTTAAAATAGTACTAGTAAAGAAAATATGCATCCAGAAATAAACTGCTTCTATCAAAATTAAGGCTTAATCTAAATTCTTCCAAAATATTATAATTTCAACAGCTACTTTTGTGATTATTTAAAAACATTCAGCTGTGTTCTTTCTTAGGACAACCTTGAAACTGAAGTCTGTCCATGACTGTCAGGTTTTACAGCAAGAAGCAATCATACTCGATATATTAACAATATGGAGATTTCTTCAATACATTTCATATTGATTATAATTTTAAAAATCATTCCATGTTTTTATAAGACATTCTAAATCTATACGATGATTTGTATACTAGATTATAATTTTAGTGTGGTAGATCAATTTCTACCTAACAAACATGATATAACAAGAAATATTTTAGCATTTCAGCACTTACATATTTAGATATTTTCTTTCTTTTGTTTCTTACTCTGGTATTATCAAGTAAATGTAATGTATGTGTCAATACTATGCAATAGGCTAGTCATCAGTCTTAATTATGCTGTAAGACTTAAAACTAACATTATGAACAAGGCAACTCTCTCTCTCTCTCTCTCTCTCTCTCTCTCTCTCTCTCTCTCTCTCTCACACACACACACACACACACACACACACACACACACATGGACTCATGGTGATAGAAGGTTAGAATCCATGGTCATCCTGACAAGTGCATGACAACAGGCAAACAGGCATATTGCTAGAGCAGTAGCTGAGCACTCACATCTAATCCACAAGCAGAGGTAGAGAGAGAAGCACTGATGATGGAGTGAGATTTTATAGCCTTCAAGTCAGTTCCAGTGACAGATCTTCAGTACCTGCTTATCCTTGCTAAACAGTCCAGCAAGTAACCAATCAGTCACATGCATGAGCTTATGGGGACCATTCACTTTTGAGCGACCACAGAAGAACGTAAAGGAAGATGTGAACTTAGGTATTTTTAAACTCAGCTTATTTATATTTAGTTCAATAATGCATTGTCTTAATCTTCTATCATTTTAAACCAAATGTTATTTTACTAAAGAAGGTTAAGCAGAACACTTGAAATTTATCTCATTTTCATCATTTTTCCTTTTCTTTAGTTAGCATATTTTAAAAAGAATTGTATAGATGTGCTTTGGTGTACCACACCAGATTAAATAAACTCACGGGGAAGGTTTATAAACATCTACATTCAACTAAAATTAATATCTTTACAATTGGACTATAAGTGAATATTGTCCAAAATGCAGTGAGTTTAACAAATAGCTATATACTTGACTATATAGAATAACAAATAGCGGTTATTTTGTCTCATCCCTTGCTTGCAGTTTCCTAGTAAACAAAGCTGAAAGAATGTTGAGATAATAATCCTTTTCCACTGCTTCTTCTACAAGTCATAAAGACAGCCTCACCACATATCAGTCAGGAGAAATCACAGATGTTTTCACACTTTGCACATATGTGTTGTATGGCATTTTATAACACAGAGAAAAGTTCCCAAGTACTTTAAAAATGTAAAATTAAAATAAATGTAGCCATGAATTTAAAATAGTGTAGCAGTGAGAATCTCAACATTTTCCTAAAACCATATATCTAAAGTGGAAGAACATGAAATATTATCATACTTTCCATTTTTTTGACTAGTCAAACAAATAGTTTAGTAAAGCAGCATAATAATTTTTCTTAGTTGTCTCAACATTTTTTCTAGCATTTGAACATAGAGCCCCACATTTATATTACCTTCATTCTTGACAAAGCTACTTAACATATTATTTTCAGAAATATTGATTTTTGTTTAATTTTACAGCTTTGATGTTGCTGGATCAAACCAAGACTTTTACAGGTTGAAAGGTACTGATGAGTACTGTATTGCTGTGATAAAATAGTAGGGGTACTAATTTATGTGGAAAGGAAACTTTCCTTAGTTTTGTTGCAGGTTGCTAAAGCTTAGGACTTGACAATTCTATCACATGGGTGTTATTCATAAGAGCAAGAAGTCTCATGTATAAAAAGAGCACAGATAAAGTATGGAGGTAAGGAGAACAGACATGATCTGTGATAATTATTTTTACCTTTCAAGAGTTTTAACAGCTCCAAAGGTAACATGAAAACCAAGCTGTCCATCCCAGTGGACCCTTGGAGATACACAGACACACACACACACACACACACACACACACACACACAAGAGCTTCCTAGAGTTGCTCAACAATGTATTTATGCAGATAATAAAACAGTAAGGTAAAACTGATGTAATGGAGAAAGCCTTAAAAATATGAGGAAAACAAACTTGAGTCATTGTATTTATAGATTACAAAGGACATGGAAAGAAAGAAATAATCATAATCTGGGGAAAGAAAAACATGTCATTAGCAAAGAAAGTTATAATGTTACAAACCAAAGACAATATAGCTTTGCAAATCAGATAAAACCTCCTTCTGGTACACACTGAAGCACCTTAAAGGAATTGTCAGGTTCAAAGTATTTCTTCTGGTAGATGTCAATACATCACCTAAAATTATGACAATAGCTTCAAAGTCTCACTTTGCTGGAATTTTTTAGTTAAAAATGTGTTATGTTGTTTTATTTTTCCCTTTATTCTTTCCAGAATGTCAGGCTCTTTACTGACTTCTAAACATCTCTGAGATTATCGTATATAATTTAAAGGGCTAAAACCACTGTATGCTTTCTAGTAACCATCCATTGCCTATGCTGTCTCATTTATCCTAAGAAAAAAGGTTTCAAGTTTTAAAAACAAACTTGAGTTTTCTAAACAATAAAGGCATGTCTTATTTCCTATTCAGCTAAATGGAGAGAAGCTGACACTTGTCCATTAGGAAATGTCTGTTAATGTCCTAGCGGAATTAGTAAGGTTTGAAAGCTAGTGATGGCCAAGAAAATTTTTTTAAAAAAATAGTCTCAAAAGAAATTAAAACAATAAGAAAAATCATTACTGCCCCCAAAATGCCATGATATGTATATATATATATATATATATATATATATACATATATATATATATATATATATGTATATATATGCTAAATCAGGAATTTGCCGTGTAGGTAAACTGCTATTAATGGAAATCATTGCCAAAAGGAAACGAGGGTTTCCAATTTAAGTGATCATCATTTTATGATGTGTTCCCAGTGGATTCATAAATAAGTTTATCTTGATTGCATTTACCATACACAGGAAGTACAACCGTAGACTTCTGTGAGTCTTGTTTCTCTTATTCTAAACCACAGATACTTACAGGTTTGTGACTCATGTCTTTCCCTCAAATTCAATTAACTCATTTCAGAGTCCTCGGTGTTATCTGTCACCTTGATTCTTAGATTTTGGTTATATTTAGAGATCCTAGAGAACTCCTGCTAAACCTTAAGGGATCAACAGAACCATAATCTTTTCAACATGAAACCTGCAATACTTGTTTTCCCCTCTCTGGAAAAGGTTTCTTAGTTTATGGGATGTGCTGCCTTTGCCAGTTTGCAATATAAAAGTTATCAGAGCACCTCATCTGACATACTTGTGAAGCTGAATTTTGAGTTTCAACACAGGGTTTAGATAAGGTACTGCAGATTTAATTGAAATAATTCCTACTTGGTTTAAGTCATCTATTCCTGTGACAAAACATGGCAAAAACTATGTCATTATTGACTGCATATCTCCTAATTTAGGACATTTGTCCATCTGAGATCCTTAAGCAAGAATGGCTTATAAATAAGAAATTTAACATTAGCATACACACAAATCATGTTTAGTGCTATAAAATTTGAATCTTGTAAACCAGATACAATTTATTTGAGCAAGCTGGAATCAGGTCTCCAGTGAGGTGTGTCTGCTTTGTCCATTGGGACATTGGTATTAAAGACTAATTAATTTATTAAAGAGTTATTTAAAACAAATGAGTGCTTTTGTCATTAAATCAGGCACTTTTGCCCAAATCATAGTCCTATTGAGTTTTTAAACGTTTATGTTCTTCTCCATGGCTTAGCACTGGGCTGAGCTCCTAGTCCAGCTCAGAGCGAGGGAGTGGTTCTGTATGAGCAGCGGGATAGGGATTATGAGGAAAATTCCCACAGAGATGGCTGGCTGGAGCTCTGAGGAGCTCACAGAATCAACAACAACCACTGGGAACCATTGGGAAAAGGAGGTAGTCCCAACAAGGGTAGGGGACTGTAGAATGGCAAGGGCTATACGTGGACCCTTGAAGGGTGGGATCAGACTGTGTTCCCCTGCATGAGCAGGTACCTTGGAGCCCATTCCCTGCAGAAGAGCAACTAGCCAAACATTGACTTTGGGATGAGGAAATCAGACATTCCTGGAGTAGATACGCCACGCTGAGCTGACCCTGACCCACATTGGGGACTTCTTGCCCTTTTGGGGGAGGGGATGGATGCAAAGAGCGGAGGCTGACTGGAAGGGATTGGGAGGAGGGAAGGGGGGGAGAAGGGAATACATGGATAAAATAGACAGATTTTAATGGATAATAAACAAATATTTTTTAAAGGAAACAAAAAAAAAACTGAGAGCAAAGCAGGTAAATAAAAAATTATTTTTGTGTTGCTCTCCATAGAAACAAAGGCCTTTATTATTTTACCCTAAACAATATTGCTATATTCGTTATAAAAAACAAGTCAAGATACTAGGGGTGAATAAGTAAAAGCTATTTGTAAATGTAAATTTAATAGAACTTACGCTAAATTGCTTCCATGATAATCACTTGATCAAAATTGGCTTATTCTGCTGTTCACTTCCTCTTTACATTGCTATACCAAGTATACACTTCAAATGATGTTGGCAAACCTTGGTTTTTTCCATAAAGAAATAAAAACAGCTTTGTACTATAATTATTTATTACAATTAAGTATGGAAAGTATCTATTGTTTTATATTTCGTCTCTGTAACTTTATAAACTCTCTTAATTCTTTTCAGCTGGCCTGGGAGATCGATGTGATTAGCTATGGATCTCTGCTTCTGCCTCTATTGCTGGACGTAGGTTTTATAATGAAACTTAGGGTGGTCATTCATTTGATTGTGGTAGTCATATTTAGAAAGCACTCTACTATTGCCTAGAGTCCTAACGAGAGTCATCTCGTGGATTCTTAGAGTTTCCTTAGTCCACGGTTTCTTTATAACCCCACAGTGGTTCCCTCTACTAAAATATCTATTTCTTTTTTTTTTCTTGCTCTTTATTTATCCTCTCGCTCTACTATCCCCTCTCATGATGTGTTTCCACCTCCCCTTGATCAAACCCCATTATGATCCCAATGCATTCTTTATTTCTCCTTCCCAAAAGAATCCATGATGTCTCTCTTAAATTTCTCCTGTATTCTAGCTGTTCAAGGGTTGTGGTTTTCAGTCTGGATATCCTTTGCTTTATGTCTAAAGTCCACTTATGAGTGAGTACATACCATGTCTATCTTTCCGGGCTTGTGTTACTTCACTCAGGATTATACTATCCAAATCCATCCATTTGCCTGCAAAGTTTAGGTGTAATATTTTTCTAAAGTATAACATTGTATTACTCTTAGACTCTTGAAATGCCAAAAAAGATCTGTCAGATAGCAATGATAGCAGCCCTAAGACCATATATACATAAGTAACTCTAAGCATATTCATTTAGTAGGTTGAATTTTATATATGTATACACATGTATGTGCTCATGTACACACACTCACACACAATGTTATCTCTCTGTATAAACAAAAATAATAGAAGAAAAATAAGTCATTAATTTGAGAGGTAGTATAGAAGAGAGGGGCTATTGGAGAGAAAAGGGTAATAATTGCAGTAATAAAACTTATTTTAATTAAGTTTAATTAAAAACAAACAAACAAAAACAGCCAAAAGGTTTGCCTAAAATCTGATTTGACAAGAACTTTACTGTTTAACAGTATTTATGTAAGTGATCTTAGGTTGTTTCATCATGTCATAGGGTGATTTGAATTTTAATTCTTAAGATCAAAAGTTTGTTTTTCCCTGTTGTTTTACAACATGATATTTAAAAAGGAAGTTTATTTAGTAAAATAAGGAGATTTGGTTTTTAATTAAAGTGATTTTTTTCCAAAAGAGAAAGGTGAAAATAAATCTCTTCCAAATAGAAAAGAGAAATTAAAATAAGTCAGATAAAGTTTTTAAAAGATGAATTGTAAAGATAATATATATGTATGTGCATATGTTCATATACATATATTAATATTAATTAAATATTCAATACTATCTTATGTAAAATATAAATACAGAATTGTTTTAGTTAATGTTCAATTGCTGGAATGAAACACCATGACAGAGGCAACTTAAAATAGAAAGCATTTAATTTGGGGCCAAATCTCCAAAGGGTTATAGCTCATGACAGTCATGGTGGGAAACATGGGGCTACATTTCCAGAGAATTATAGCCCATGACAGTCATGGTAGACATCCTGGGGCTATATCTCCAGAGAGTTACAGCCCATGATAATCATAGTGGGCAACATGGCAGAAGCCAGGCAGTAATGATGTTGGAGTAGTGGCTCTAGAAGAAGCTCCATTAAGAGCTCACACCTGATCTACACACCTGATCTACAAAGTCCATGTTGGGCAGAGCTGAACTGGTATGGGGTTTTCAAACCAAACCCAATTTCTAGTACAACACCTCATCCAACAAGGCCACACCTAGTTGTAAAATGAGTTTCTTGCCTGTATAGACTTTTATCCAAAACTGCAGAAACACATGGAAGCTTATATTAATTACATTCTGCTTGGCCTATGGCTCACTCATATTGTTAGCTAGCTCTTACATCTTAATTCAAGGCATTTCCATTAATCCGTCTTGCCATGTAGCCCATGGCTTACCTATTTCTTTACATTTTGTTTCTTGGGCAACTGGATCAAGCCTCCTCTGACTCCACGCTCGTTCCACTTTATCTGTGTTCAGATTTTGTACATCCTTCTAAGGTGTGCTGCCATAGACACACACAATTTCTTTATTAATGAATAATATTTATAGCATTCAGAAAAAAATTCCACATTACTTAGTCATTCTTTCAAACAGTTCTACCACCTGGTAAACAAGTATCCAAACATAAGAGTTCATATCATTCATATCACCACACTAATATAAAATATAAAGTAACTTTCCATTTAGTGTTTTAAAACATTGTTTGTATTTTTTTTTTACAAATACTGAGTTAGAAAATAGAATATATTTATCCCTATTCCATATGGACAATTAAAACTTAATTATTAGAATTTATCCATATTCCTTGAACCCAAATATATCAACAAATTTTAGCACAGATAATAAATTCTGCTGTGAGAAAAGTTTTTTCATTGCCATATAGCCAACTCATTGGTACCTGAAAAACATGAAGAAGAATTTTTTCTCCTAGGAGCATCTTTCTTAAATTACATAGTATTAAAAGAACACATTTTTATAAACAAATATTTAAATTTATTTATAAAATTTGACCTGGTGTACAAAATTTTATGAACTGCAGTCTCTCTGTATTACTGACTTAGGAAAAATAAAACAAATGTTACTAATAACATCAAAATTGATCATTTGTGACTTTGATCAAGAATATTACAATCTATTTTTCTATATCTGTGATCTGCTCCTTTTTAGAAGAAATTCATTCTTTCCCTACAAAATAGTTACTGGGTATCATGTAAGGTCATATAAATAATTATGTATGTCACTTCTCTTAAAAATATTATATACAATTATAAAATAAAAATTGAAATGCAAGATAAGACTTTATAATTAGCTGTAGGGTACTTCTACACTGAACTCCAGGTATTCAAAATATAAAATAATGAAAATTAAAGTCAAATGATTTGTCAAATACAACAAACACACCATATCAAAGACTTATTTCAGCCTCCATCAAATACTTCTGGTAATATACTGTGCCACAGAACATCTGGAAATAAACATTTAAGTTGATGTTTCTTAGCTAAATATTGTGCCAGCATCCCAGACCATGTCCATGTGAACTACAAAAAAAAAGCCATGTGGTACTCACAGTTTATTTTTTATTCAACAATTGAGCACAGCACATAGCAGAATTTAAAAACATCCCTAGCAATGTCAGCACCAAATATCAAATTTTTCATTTCCTAATTTCTTTTGTATTTAGATATTTTAAAATCTGTTTTAGTTCTTTGATTTTTGGAATATTTACGTATGGGACTGAAATAAATGTTGATAATTGTTTTAGTAAAATTACAAATGTGCTTATAAAATTTTCCATTTAATCTTGCTTTAAATGAGCAATTGCTTGCCAATATACTTTCTTTGTACAAACCAGCTTTTCGTTCTTAAAATGTTCGAAAGTTTTACAGTGATGACAAAGAAACTCTCTCATTATTCATTATAACCTGAATTTTAAATTATAAAAGATATTTTAAAATCTTCCAAAGGGAATTCAATTATAGAGTACCCTATTTAATT
Source organism: Phyllotis vaccarum (assembly GCA_033318265.1). Classification (NCBI taxonomy): domain Eukaryota; kingdom Metazoa; phylum Chordata; class Mammalia; order Rodentia; family Cricetidae; genus Phyllotis; species Phyllotis vaccarum. Next base: position 10,734,331 of record JARWLC010000012.1, on the reverse strand, counting down.
TTCAATGCATAGAATTTTAACTAGGTTAAATCATTTTATTGCCATAACTATTCATATTAATGACTTTAAGACACAGCAAATTAAAAGATTTGAGAAGTCTTATGACATAACCAAACTTATTCCTATTATAAAGGAACTGACTCTTGACTCTACTAACATTTTGTTAAGGATACCTACTGATATGGTTATATCAGTTATAACCATATAACTATAGTTATATCAAATAGTACAAAAACAAGAACCTTGTGATAAAACATATATAGTCTATAAAATAATTTTATTTTTTTAATGAGTATTTAAGTTATTACATAATTCAGTTAGTTGAGACAATGTATATATATATGTATATATATATTATAAAAACATTAGATTTTGCCAATGAAAAAATAAATAATATTGGAGTCTCATTTATCTTTCTGATTAAAAATTAAGGAATGTGATATTATTCTGTGTCATAAAATACATGTAGTCTCTTTAATTTCCTTACAAATTCAAGCTTTTGTTTTGATCTCTGTTGGAAATAATATTTGCTAAATAAAGAGAAGATGACTTTGTTTTAAAAAATTTGAAGTGATATTATGTTGTAATCTAAACTACAATGCTATATGACTTTTGATTTATTTTCCCATATTGTAACTGGAGGGAATACAAAAAAAATAGAAGAAATAAAATTATTCATCATAAATAGGCGTGACATAATTACTAATTTTCTGAAAAATTACAATTGTACTTTCTCTTGAAATTATACTATAAGTCAAATCAAAATGGTTGGAAACAGAATGAGACAATTATTAGTTCTTCCAATTTTCCAAACCTCACATGAATAGGCTCATCAATATATAATCCTAAGAATATACTTCCCTAGTAACATGCTTTGTAAAATCACATTTGGCTCTCCCATACACAAAATTCAATACTTGGCCAATAGGAGAAGTGCAAATTGAATATCTACCCCTCAAAACAAAACATTCCTGTCTTAAAAATTAATAGTTAAAAGAATAAACTTTGTGGTAATGGAAGATAACTTATATATAGGAAAATAGGCTAAATTATTTTGTATATGTTTTATTCTCTTTAAAATTTATTGACCACATCTATGCCTTACCTAACTTTCATGTGTCATTAAAGCCTTCAACATGTATTCATAACAAATTATTATCTTCTGCTAATTCAAAAAGGTAGAAAGTCATCACGTAGCATCTGAGACATATAGTAGATTTTTCTACAATTTGTTGTTATTTGTTTGTTTGGTTCCCCCAATGTTTTTGGTAAATTATTTAACTTATGGCTTTTTAAAATGATCTTTAAGAAATAAAACATCCTGTAAGCACTTTATGGTGAAACATCTTGTGGGATAATTTTAATTCACGTGCTTTTGCCAAGATAATTCATATTTAGTTAAAGATTAAATTACTTTTTTGCAATAGGAATGTAATATTTTTGCCTCATAAGATTTATTCTTTAGTTTTGCAAAGCAGCATGATTATTGGTTACTAATTAAGCTTCATCCGATGAAGAACAGCAAATGTGTCTTTTTTATTTGTACAGGAAACAAAACATCACAAAAGCACCATCATTCAGATCAGTACTGTAGATGTCTTATCCTTATGGTAGCTTCTCAGGGAAGCACTGTTGCCCAGGTCACAGGCAGTTCATCGAGTCACTTATTTTATAACAGAGAGCCAATGGATGTACATCCTTTACAGATGCACTTTAAGTCTCCATCTGCCTGTGTGCAAGACTATGTTTTTCATTATAGCATCAGTGACTTTGATATTTTTTCTCCATTTAATCTTTAATTAATATGCAAGTTTTATGAAAAATTTTACAAGCTAATTTCAGAACACTGAGCAAAGTACTTCAAGGACAAAAGTTGAGAAAAATAGAATTTGTGTCTTCCTTTTCAATTCCTTAGGATATATTTCATTCTATCATATTTATTAAAATAGCTTGCCTATATTATGAATATTTTTATGTTAAATTACTTTCAATTTTCTAAAAATTACCACATTTCTATTTGAAAATATAAAGTTAATGAAAAGAAAAAAAAATTATAAGGCTAGTAACAATTCTTTTGTTAAAACAGAGAATGTTGGTATATTTCTTTCAGTATATAATAAAATTCGCAGATAATCAGGCAGAATAATATTATGGGCCCTACTTTTGTACTCCTTTAAAATATAAGCCACTATAGATGTATGCTTCCACCACGATGTCTACAGACTTTAATCTTTGACACAATTACTTCTATAATGCAACCATAAAGTTCTTATTATTATTATCCCCATTTTCTACCTATTAATTGAAGGAAAATTTTATGATTCTAGTCAGTAATAAAGCTGGGATATGAACATATTTTAAGGGATTTTTCTATACTACATCTAGGTTATCAAAGGCATTGGCAAGTTAATGTTAATTGTTGTATTGTTCCTTAGTGTAGGTCATTGAACTATTTCCCCATTATTAGAAAAGTTAAACAATAGTATTCAAATCAATGCACAATCATGATTTGTAGAGGTTTCAAAGTGCACCAGTTTGGGGAGTGACAAGAAGGCTCAGTGGTTAAAAACTCTTATAGCTCTTTCACAGAACACAGCTTCAGGACACTAACATCTGCTTGGACTCCAGTTCCAAGTGTCAGCCCTCAACTGGCTTATGAAGAGATAGACATATAAATGGTACATACACACATACAGGCAAACCAAACACTCATGCATATAAAATAAACCAATAAATGAATAAATCTTTAAAACACAAACTATGTTTTTCTATGATTTTTTAATAGAAATAGAGGGAAAGAAAGAGACAGACACACAGAGGGAATAGAGTGGTCAAATAAAGATATTTCACGAAGTGAATGCAAGCCAACTAAATCTCCAGTAGTCAAATTTCTATACCAACATGCAGAAATGGTTTATATCATGGGAGCTATCAACAATGTCTGGATTAACATAAAACTGAAAAGTGTGTTAAACGAAATTCATAGTTTTTCTTTCTTTTGCCAGTGTTACAGTTACATACTTCTAATGGGACTATAATAAAGATGTAAAATCAGCTGCAACAAAAGTGGCTGTGAGTGTCTATTTCCCATGAACTGGAGACTGAGTATAAGATTCCTATCTTTTTATCCCCATAGTCTGATTTCTTTACATTTTGCCTAAAGACACATTATATATGCATAATATATTATATATACATACTATTATGAATAGTGTATATGTTAAAATAATAATTGAAAAATTTCGCAAATTAAAATCTTGAGAAACACTGCCTTAGACACAATCGAAAAGTAAATAGCTTATATCACCTTTTACTTTTAACATGAAAAACTATATATATAAATTTTCTATACATATATCAATAAATATAAAAGTTTATACATAAATGTTTATGAAGAAATAAAGAGAAAAAAACCACATCTTTAAACCTGTATGAGTGATTTTGGATGGGGTGTATCTTCTACAAATTAGAATATGAACATAGGACTGTTATAAATTATAAATATTAGAGAGTTTAAAAATGTGAAAATAATTTTAAATTCTTTACAAAAGAAAGGTCACATTTTAAAATGCCATTAATTAAAGTTAACACTAGATTAAATTAGTACTTTGCTCTGAGACTAACATCTTCATTAAAAATACAGAAAACAAATAAACATTGTGAGGCCAGAAACAGTTACTGGAGTTATTTATTTATAGGTAAATAAAAATCCAATATACTGGCCACCACCAGAATTTAGGACAAAGGTATGGATTATATGGTCCCTTAGTACTTATGGACATAAAAATTACATAAATGTAGTTTTTGCTATTGGCACAAAGCACAAACCATGATGTGCATATTCACACAAGAGAGAAAGACCGAGAAGACAGACAGACAGGCAGATACACACAACACACACACACACACACACACACACACACACACACACAGAGGGGGAGGGAGAGAGGGAAAGACTTACTTAGGTACTGTTAAAATCAGTTCCTAACTTCTATTTTTTTCCTCAAAGTTTCTCATTACAAGTTTTCAATTTTTTTAAATATTATAAAGTAAAAACTCAGTTCACAAATCTGAAAGAAACCATAGAACTGTGTTTTCTTTATGAAAACATTCTTCATCCCAACACATTTCTCATTCACCAACTTGATGTTATTCATGTGGGCACATGTACATGTGCTGATGTGTGTGGGAAGGCCTTAAGCTGATGTTAGGTGTATTGTTCTTTACCACTCCTATCCCTCTTTTAGACAGGTTCAGTGAAAGAATCCAGAGCTCAGTAATTGGCTAGGCGAGCCAGAGAGCTTAGGTTACAGTTTACTGTCTTCGCTCTTCTAAGGCCAAGATTACAGCTATAAACAACTGTTTACAGGTTTTACCAGAGATTCGATGTCTGCCTGTTTCCATGATATGTCCGCTATCATCCGGCCCATTTCTGTTATTATTTTATTTAAATAATTGCTTACTTTGATTTCACTAAATATTCTGTTGATCTTCAGATATCTTATAGAGGACCATTTATAAACCAAGATTGTCAGACAAGATAAAAGAATCAGCTGGAAGATTAGAACATGCCATATTTACTTAGTAAGATTATCAACACAAACACATTTGAACTCAGAAGCTATTCCATATATCCCTTAAAAATTTTAATACTCTTTGTAAAATGCCAAAACGAATATAAACTAAGTGTAACAATATTTCTTTCTTGCCTTTTTAAGGATATGCTGTGATATGTCAAGTTTCAACTTTTCTATTAAAGTACAGTTAAATCTCAGTGTGCAAAATAAACTCACCATGATACCACTTGAAAATGCAAATTGACACTTAGATATTCTGTCATTTTTTTTTTTTTACTTCAATGCTTAGAAAGAATGTTGTCAGGCTTTTTTTCTTCTCACTATAAGCTATATCAAGAACAGCCAAATTGCTTACATAAAGTTCAAACTAAATATAAAATAATTTTGTTTAGAATGTACTTTTCCTCAGTGATGAGGTGGCATTTTCTAAATGAACCCTTTACATAGTGCTAAAGAAAATTTCTCCAAAAACTCTACCATGTAAAAGATCATTTTCTTAGAGTTGTGAGTATGTTATTTACCTACTGAGGGGCATTTGACAACTTAAATCCCCCAAAGAAATTGGAAAGCTTTAATGCTCTGATGTTAACTCATGGATAATCTCATTATCGTGATTTATTGTTCACATGAACATGTTCTATTGAAGGTTCACGAGGAAAAATGAGGTAAAAATTAAGATGAAAGCCAAAGAAACAGGATTTTGGGGATATTTTCAAATATAATATAAACAATCGGGAGACTGTTTTTATTATATTTAAAAATATCCCCACACAGGCTGACTAACATGTCACTGTCAATACATATCCTATTTTAAAAGGTACTTATACAGCAATAACTAAGCATATGATGAACATGAGTCCTAGTGCCATGATTATCCACCATTCCTGCATACCAAAGTCCCCACAGTATATATAAAACATCAGTATCTGCTTCTAGAAATTGAGTATGAGTGTTCTGCAGTAGGGACTCAGTAGTGGTACTTTAAAAAGCTCGACAACAAATCTTGAAATATAAAATTATGGATTTACTTTCTGGACTAGAAAATTATATTTAATCTTTTCTTGATTATTTTATCTTTGAGAATATCTTACAAATTCTTATCCATTACTCTAAATCTATACAACAACAACAAAAATCCCCAAGGGGATTGATTTGCATTTTGTTTTCTCTGAAAACTTTCCATGTGTTTAAAATTTCTAACATATACTTATTTGATTTTAGTAAACTTGACACAAGCTGGCATAAACTGGGAAGAACAAACCTCAATTAGGAAATTTCCTTTCTATCAGACTGTCCTTCAGCATGTCTATAGAATATTTTCTTTGATTAATGATTGATATAGGAGGGTTCCCAGCTGACTATGGGAATGTCACTCTTGGGCACGTCATCCTAGATTGTATAAAAAAGTACAACCCATCTTGGTAGCTAATTAAAAAAAGAAAACTTTCCTCCTCTGCCCTCACTTGCATTCCTGGCCCAACCTTCCTCAATGGTGGGTTGTGCAATGGAAGCATAACCCAAATATCTCCCCCAAGTTGCTTCAGATTTTCATGGCAACGGAGAGAAAACTAGAAGATAAACAGTCATGTGTTACAGCTTCTCCAAAATGTTTCCCAATGTTCTCTGTTTTCACAGACAGTAGGGGGGCAGAATATTTAGAAAATATGATTTACAGGAGATAAAGGAAATCAATGAGTGTCCCTTGAAAGGGCACAGTGATGTACTATAGCACTCCAGGCACAGAACAAGAAGGTCAAGCAGTCATATACTAAAACTCTTGCAAAATGAAGTTTTCTTCCTGTAGATTATTTTTTGCAGGTGCTTTGTTACAACAACAGAAAGATAATAGTAAAATGTCATCCCTTCAAAATCTCTAGTTCAAGAAGGAAGTATAATGGTTATGAATTATGCAGTATGGATATAATCAGAACTAGAGACACATTAATTTAAGCAGAGAAATGTAAACAAAAGTATTCATTTACAAAGAATAACTGAATATTATAAACTTACGTTAGAGTCTGAAGGACAAAATATGATATATATTGAAAGGGATCTCTCCTTGATTCATGGTACAGACATCATCAGAGAATGTGTCATTGATCCCACTGAGTAACAGAACAATAATTTGGTCAGTCAGTAAAGACCTTGTTTGAAGTTATGAGACAAATAAGAAGTCACACTTCAGAAGTAAGAATGTTGACTAAGACTTGGGTTTCATTGAGTCATGGACATAGGAGCTCCAACGGGGAAGGGCAGCCAAAAATCATGTTTCTATGTGGAGTGTTTGAAAAGGGGATTCTCACAATATTATAGGATCATAAAGACAATGTGGGTGGAAGAAGTGTGGACATTCAGCTAGGGCAAGCCACACACACACACACACACACACACACACACACACACACACACACGCACACGCACACGCACATGCACACGCACATGCACACGCACTCGCACGCGCACGCGCACACACACACCAACATTGAAACCCTCTATCACATACCAAAAAAGCATTACACAATTATTTCTTTCCAGAATAACTCTTAAATAATATTTATTAAGAAATGGGCCATTGGGGAATGTGTTTCCAGGCAAGATATTTTATGAAGTGCTAACAACTTGATGGACTACCATATAGTATAGGGCAGAGGCTCAGACAATGATGGTACAAGAGTGAGAGGAAGTACAACTTGACAGCAAATACTTAGACATGTGTATGCTTAGCCCTGTATTTAAAATTTAATATCACATAAGGACTCTGAATATAAACTGGAGAGGTTCACTAAATTCCTATCTTAGTCCCCTTAATGTGGAAACATTAAGTAAAGCTCCTCCCCCTTTCCACTTTAAAATCATAAAAGCAAAACAAGTTGTCTATGTCTTTCTAATTGGCATCTAATAATTGTACATATATAGAAAATAGAGTATAATGACTAAATAAATACATAGTGTAGTAGTATGTTTCTGGCCTGTCTGGTCCATGGTCTAGACCTGCAGACCTGCAGTCCCATAGTCCTGTAGTTCTGCAGTCCCACAATCTCACAGAATCACACACACACACACACACACACACACACACACACACACACACACACACACACACATTAATTACACTCTGTTTACCTATTGACCTGGGGTCCAGGCATATATCTTGCTAACTCTTTAATCTAATCCATGATTCTTTTCTTGCTCAGCCATGCAGCTCAGTACCTTTCCTCTGAGAAGCATAGTTGTCCTCTACATCTGCTGGAGTCTCTGCTGGTTTCTCTGGTGTCTCTGGTACCCCCACCCACACTTCCTGTGTTCCTTCAAACAATCAGCATTTTTATTATACCTGTAGGCAGGACAGTTATTTACAAAAGAACAGAACACAATCCCACTACATACATAGTGCATCTATATCAGGATCACTGGAAAACCCAGTATCTTGAGGTTTTGTTTTGATTTTTTTGTATTGACAATATTTTTTCTTCCATTTGTTTATAAAGCTATAATAGTCTACAATGTACTATAGTGGTCATGTTATAGAATGGTAAATCAGTCCTTTTATGGACCCATTATGCAACCCCTCTCTCCATTTCATCTCTCTATTATTACTTTATCATCTGTCTTACAGTGAGGAATAGTTGCTTTCTTGCATGAATATTCTGTATATTACTTTATTTTAAGAAAATGAATTAAAAAAATAGTTTTCAATCAGGCTTTCACAGTCTGGTTAGCCTGGCTAAATTATAGACAGTTTCTTCCTATCTATAGAAATGACTCTCTTTAAAAAACAAAAAATGTTACTTCGGAAAAGTTGTTATGAGTCTCTTCTCTATCCCTTTGAGATTTTAAGATTTAAACCTTCTCACAACTTCCTCACAGTTTTGCAAACCCAAATATATTTCTCAAGAACCCAAGAGTAAGAGGGTTGGAACTCAGTCAAATGATTGCTTGACTAGCATGTATGATACCTTGAGTTGGTCCCAAGGAGTGCAAGTGCTTGGCCCCAGAATTTGGGAGGTAGAGACAAGAGATTCTGGAGTTCATGTTCAGGTACATAGCAATTTCCAGTTCGGCCTGACACCCATGAAAGACTATGTCAAAAACCAAAATAAAACAAACACTTATAAACCATGTCTTTGAATTATATCATCCTGAAAGTCAGTCCTGTAATATCTACTATCTACTATCTAGGGGTGCAAGATTCTGCTTCCAACAGTTGGAAATCCACTATCAGTTAATCAAACTGAGAGCCTGTACCTCCCTTCCTGCAACACTTTCCCTCTGACTGACTCCACTATTTGTATTAACATATTGGGTCAAAATACCCACATTGCACTATTCTTGAATAAAATATTTTTTGTGTACTTTACCTACTCTGGAAAAAGGTTCCTTGATGACTTTTGCACAGTAATTATTGGAGTGTGGATAATCTCATAGGCCATATGAGATTTTATATGTTTGCTTGAAAAATGCTTGATTCATTTTTTTTATAATTGAATAATTATACTCTAAAATTTTATATTGACTCTGTATATTCAAGTTTATATCTATTTGAAATTACTAAACATTTGGAGATGTTTCTGAAAAGTCCTTAATAGCTTGAAAGAGCACAATCAACAAAATAAAAAATGAGAAAATTTATGGACAGAGAGCTTTGAAGTTTCTCCTTTTTTCATTTTGATATATTCCTGCATTTATGTTCTACCAAAATGCATATTTTGCTATTACAACATCAAAAGAAATGTGTTTCAAATTAGGGCCTCCTTAAATGAGATGGTGCTCTTATATGAAAGGATATAGCTATCCCTATCTAATGTGAAGTTGCCAAAAGGAAGCAAAAGCTTTGAGAAAATATTCTTGGCAAGTACCAAAGCTTTCAACATATTAAGTTGAGAAAGTTGAGACATAAACGTTTATTTTGTGTAGATCATGGAATCCTTATTTGTTAAGGATATATGAAGGCATGGCCACAGAAGATTTTCTTTGATACCATACAGAATAAAATCTTCCTGTTAAAATAACTTCAGGTGGAATCACTATCCCTGACTTCAAGCTATACTATTGAGCTACAGTAATAATAACAGCCTGGTACTGGCACAAAAACAGACTTGTGGATCAAAAGAATCAAATTGAAGACCCCAACATTAACCCACACACCTATGAACACCTGATTTTTGACAAAGAGGCCAAAAATATTCAAAGAAGAAAGTATCTTCAACAAATGGTGTTGGCAAAACTGGATGATAGCATGTAGAAGAATGCAAATAGATCCAAAACTGTCACCCTGTACAAAACTCAAATCCAAGCGGATCAAACAACTCAATATAAACCCACCTAAACTTAACTTAGAAAAGAATGTGGGAAATACCCTCCAATACATTGACCCTGCCTAAATAGAACTTCAGTAGCACAGACTATAAGAACAACAATCAATAAGTGGGACTTTCTGAAATTGAGAAGCTTCTGTAAGGCAGAGGATACAGCCAAGACAAAATGACAGCCTATAGACTGGGAAAAGATCTTGACCAACCCTATGTCTGACAGAGGACTGATCTCTAAAATATATATAAAGCTCAAGAAACTAGAGTCCAAAAACCCAATTTAAAAAATGGGATTCAGGGCTAAAAAGGGAATTTTCAACAGAAGAATTACAAATGGCTGAAAGAAACTTAAAAAGTTGCTCAACATCTTTACTGATCAGAGAAATGTAAATCAAAACTACTTTAGATATCACCTTATACCAATCAGAATGGCTAAGTTCAAAATCACACATAACAGCCTGTATTGGAGAGGATGTGGAACATGGGAAAACTTCTCCATTGATGGTGGGAGTGCAAACTTTACAGCCACTCAGGAATACAGTATGGCTATTCCTCAGAAAACTGGGAATTAATCTCTGTATGGATATAGCAATATCACTATTGTGCATATACCCAAAGGATGCACATTCGTACACCCAAAGGCTTTAGTCAACTATGTTCCTAGTAGCATTATTTGTAACAGCAAGGACCTGGAAACATCCTAGATGCCTCTCAACTGAAGAATTTATTGACAAACGGTGGTACATCTCTGCACAATGGAGTGCTAATCAGCAGTAAAAAAAAAAAAAAAAAAAAAAATGACATCCTAAATTTTTCAGGCAAATGGATGGACTTGCAGAATATCCTCCTGAGTGACGTATGACAAACCCAGAAAGACAGGCATGCAGTGTACTTATACATAATTGGATTTTAGACAAAAAGCAAAGAATACCTGAGCTACAAACCATAACCCCTGAACAGTTTGGGATTAGAAGGAATTTAAGAAAGACATCCAGAGATTCCCCTAAGAAGAGAAAATAGAGAAGATCACTTTAGTAAATTGGGGTCATAGTGGATTGCAACCAAGAAGAGTTGGGAACAAATCTTGAAATAAGGATGGATTGAGTGAGAGGGGCTAATAGGAAGATAGAAAGAGATGGATATCTTGATAGATGAAGCCAATGTTGGGTTGGAAAGAGACTGGGTGCTAGGGAAACCTCCAAGAACTCACAAGATGCCCCTGGCCAAGTCTCTGAACAATAGTGGAGGGGGTACCTAAACAAGACTTCTCCTAGAATCAAATGAATAAACACCCCAAGTGTCATCATAGAACCTACATCCAGCAAAGAATAAAGGTGGAGGCAGAGATCCATGAATGAGCCCTAGGCAGAGCTCCAAATCCATGACTGAGCACTGGGTAGAATCCGGGTCCAGTTGAGAGCAGGGGAAGAGAGTCTGTATGAGCATAAGGGATAGGTATTGAGAGGAAAATTACAACAGTGATGGCTGCCTGGAGCTCTGGGGGGCTCACTGAATCAAGAATAGCCACTGGAGAGCCATTGGGAAAAGGAGGTAAGCCCTCCAAGAAAAAGCAACTTCCGACTGGCATGAGCAGTATTTGGAGCCATCAGACTGTGTTCCTTTTCATGGGCTGGTACCTTGGAGCCCATCCCTGCAGAGGAACACCCAGCCCAGCATTGACTTTGACATGAGTAAATCTGACTTGGCTGGAGTGGATGTGCCAAGCTGAGCTGACTCACCTTGGGACTTCTTGCACTTTGGGGAGAAGGGATGGGTAAATGGGGAGGGCTGAGGCTGGAGGCTGACTGGGAGGGATTGGGAGTAGGGAAGGGAGGGAGAGCAGGGAGATACATTGATAAAAAATTACATTTTTTAAAAATAAAAAAAACAAAAAATCTTCCTATCATTTTTTGAAGTTTTCACTTTTTTCTTTTTATGTTCTTTTTCTTTGCTTTTAATCAAATCTTGTTTGATCCATGTGCCCGTTCTTGTAGGACCTTACTATGTAGATGTGCTAATTCTAACAAGATGTTAATAGCTAAAATAATTATTTTTATGTCAGCATGGAAATTTTAATTTGATTCATTGCCTTAATTGAAAAAAAAAGTGACTATGGTGGACATCAGGGAATGTATTGGAGGCCATGAAAACATAACTTCTTTCAAAGCAAATTATAATCTCTCTGCTTTTTAATATAATCCTCAAATCTTGATTTATAGATACTTTAAAATAAAGGAGCAGTTATCCAATCTCCTCACATACATAACTATAAAATGTGCTTCTTCCTAAATGCTCTTTAAGCATTGACTATATCCTTGTCAAGAGTCAAGTGGGACTTCACATTAGATAAAACCTCATCAACCTACAACATTACAGTGGCTCGTGTAGCAAATCAATTTGTAGTTATTTTGAAACTAGGCTTTGCAGGTCCTGGATATTCTAGTTGTGCCTGTCAATTGAACTAAAAAGAAGCAAATTGCTGGCAATAAAAACAGTCTCAGAAAGTACAACAGAATTTTCAGATGTGAAATAAAGGCCAACAAACTTCTGTATAATATCAATAACATAACATATCCAGACAATAAAGAAAACTATTCCAACCTGGAAAGGCTTTTCCTAAAATTATTCCAGATGAGGAGTCATATGCTTCCCCAATAATTTGAAAAAAAATTACTGTTCAGACTCTAATTCAGTAAACAAATATAATTATATTTCCTAATATTTTACTCAGATTTGATAGAAGCCTGTAGTCACTAATGTTGGGAAATTTCTATTAGAATTAATAAGGGCTTTTATTTAAATAAAAAGTAACTGAAGAATGATTTAAGAGGCCTTTATTCATATATTTATTATGCTTTTACTATAAGTTTATTCATTTCCATATGATTATAGAGATAGTTTCCACAAGAAAGTTGTTAATTTTATTCAATTTAAATCTGTATCTATTATTTCTTACTCCTTCCAACATTAAGGATTATCTCAAGCAGAAAGCATATATATCTTAGATTACAAAAGACGAAATACTTGGAAAGAGGAGGGGAATGTTTTAAAAATATTTTCTATAGCTCACTGCTCTAAGTTATCTCAGAGGGTCAATCTGATTTATTTTTAACACTTTTGTAGTAAATTTATGCAGCTGAGTTTCTTCCTGGTGCATGGACTGGATTCTCAGAGCCCATTTCCTACAGAAGAACACCTTACTCAGCCTTGATACTGGGTGGAGTGACTCAGACCTACCTCGTCAAGATACTCCAGACCTAACTGACTCATCTTTGAACTTCTTATCCTCCCTGGGAAATAATGGAGGGATGAGATGGGGGAGGTTGAGGAGGAAGAGGGAAAGAAGGGGGAGTAGTAAAGGGTATGAGAAAAAACTTTTTAAATAAAAAAAGTTGCTAAAAGAAACAATCATTTATAGAAGTCCAAGAGAATGATGTCTGCTAGAATGCAATGTGTAATTACCATTCGGATAGACTAGTTTTATAAGTATTCATTGTTATCTAAATATGTGTTATCTTTAGTTTCCCCTTCTCTAGTGACAATATCTAAATAGATATTTTATTTATCAATAAGTTTAATAATGTTTTAAGTACTTTGATGACTCATATTGATAGTTGATGTGGGAATGCTATTAATTCTTTTTGTGTATATGTTTTTGTGTATGATAAGTGCATATAGACATGTGTCCCACATGCACCATAGAGGTCAGAAGACAAAACTGGTTGTTGATCCTCGCCATTTTCTTTGTTGTATTAGAGTCTCTTTGTTATTTAGTATTCTGCTGCATATAACAGGCTAGATGATCCCAGGGCTCCAAAGATTGTCCTGTCTCCACTTATCACTTAGTTTGGAGAATATTGGGATTAAGAAAGTTACCTAATTTTAAATAAATTCTGGACATTTATGCTCAGGTTCCCACATTGGCATGCCAATCATCTTATCAACTAAGCTCTTTTCCCAGCTCCCTACTATGCTGTTGCTTGAATTTATCTTTTAACTTCTTCTTTGAGGTGCTTCACTTCCAACATTGATCTTATTATTACTTAAGATAATAGTAATTCATTCATAGTATAACTACTCAGAAGGGCAAGTAATCAAGTATTTGCTACATTTTAGTTTTAGGGATAAGATTCCAATGCATAAAATGTCAGCAAATGTATCACAAGATGACAGACTGAGGGGGGAGAAAAAGAAGCTACTTAATCCCTTGGGGTACATTACACAAAAAGAAGTCATGATCTGTCAACACTGAACAATGCTACTAGTATATTTATATGATATTTATTTAATTTAACTCTAAAAATACAAATAGAGTACTGCCCTGGTTAGTTTTCTATTGCTTTGATAAAGTCAGTGACCAAAACATATGAAGAAGGAAATGGTTTATTCCATTTTAAAGCAACTAGGTTACAGTTCTCAAGGACTGTGGGAAGTCAGGGCAGGGACTCAAACATGGAAATGATTAGAAGAAGGAAATTAACTATAGTCTGTAGAGGAATAGGTCTTATTACTTGTTTTACATAGCTTTCTACACCTGCTCTTTTACATAAATCAGTACCAAGGGTCTCAAGACAGTATTGCCACAGAGACCTAGAGACTCCTATATCAATCATTAATCAAGAAGATGCCTCACAAGTTCACACACAGACTAATCTGATGAACAAATTTGTTCAATTATAGTCCCATTTTCTCAGATGATGTAAGCATGTATCAGATTGGCAAAAAACCTAACTGGAACAAATATAAACATAACACATACAAATATAAAAGTAATATGTTAAGATATATGCTTATGTCAGTCAGTCTCTTAGAAATAACAAGGATTGAAATTGCTATCTCTGGATCTTAAATGTCCCAAATGTGCTTGTGTGTGTGTGTGTGTGTGTGTGTGTGTGTGTGTGTTTGTGTGTGTAAATGTATGCATATTCATATGTATATAAAACAGATATTCATGGAGGCATGCTATAAAATTTAGACAAAAAAATAAGAATTTATAAATCTTATGCAGATAAGAAAGAATTGGATGGAGGATATGTACAGTAGAATTACAAAAAAGGTAGAATAGTAACTTCATTGACTTTTAATTTTTGTAGTCAATAGATATGTAAGCATATATTTGATAATGGAAGTATAAAATCTAGTATTCAGCTACACAGCTGCAAAATGGCTATTCTTGCTTTCTAGAAGTTATTAGAGATAAGTAGACTTTGGGTCTTGTTATTTCCATAGTTTAATATTTTTATTAAAATTCTTTATAACAAAGAAAACAAGAGAATCATAAGGGTCTACTTTAAAAACATGAATTCAACCAAATTGAAAGCTCTAAAAGACATAGAGAATTTTCTCCATAGGTGTCATTAATCAAAGTTAAATCAAGTTCAGATAAACAACTAACATTGACTTATAATTCCAAGAAGTCATTAAAAGTCTCCCAATTTAAAAAAAAGCCATATCCAGGTTGTCTAAGCACAGAATTATACTAGACTTTAAAATAAGACAATGCTAATACCCCTAAAAATTTTTCACAAAATAGAAACAAAATAATATTGCCCAATTTCTCTTATGAGGCCACAGTTGCCCTGCTACACAAGCCACAGTAAAACTCCAAAAGGAAAAGAATTACAGACCAATTTCTGTCATAAAATTTCCTAATTTTAGAAAGGAAGGGATGATTCCATATACAAAAATCAGTAGGTAAAATTCACTATATAAACAGAATAAAATTTTAAAAAATGATCATTTCATAGATGTAAGAAGTGTCTTCAAAACTATCCAATACTTTTAAAAATAAAAGTCATCCAAAGATGAGGAATTCAGTGGTCATGCATAAACGTAATAAAGGCAATTTACAGAAAGACTATAGTCAACTTCAAATTAAATGGAGAAAGCTCAAAACAATCTCACTAAAATAAGGTAAAAGGTAAGGTTTTCTACACTTTTAATATATACAATACTCTGCTTGAGCTTTTAGTTTAGCATTAATACAACTGATGTATATTAAAAAGGTATAAATTGGAAAGGAAGAAGTCAAGTATTGCAATTTTTATATGATATGATAGTGTACATAAATGACCATAAAATTCCACAAGGGATGTCCTATAGTTGATAGACACTTTAGTCAAAGTAGCTGGATACAAGCTTAACTCAGAAAAGTTAGTAGCCCTCTAATATACAAATGATAAAAGTTATGAGAAAAAATAAGGAAAATAACACCTTTCAAAATAGTCTTACTTATATAAAATATCTTGGAGTAACTCTAAGCAAACAGGTGGAAAACTTCTAAGATAAGAACTAAAGTTTTTGAGAAAGAAATTGAAGAGCATATTTGAAAATGAAAAGAACTCCCATGCTCATGGAATGGTAGGATTAACTTAGTAAAAACAGCCATTCTATAAACCACAATCTACAGATTAATCACAACCCCATTAATTTTTTCAACACATTTGTTTTGTAAATCCTGAAAAGAAGACTCTCTTCTTCATATGAATAAATAAATAAATAACCCAAGATAACAAAAACATTTCTGAACAATAAGAGAATGGTTGGATGTCTCACAATCTCAGATTTCAAGTTGTATTACAGAAAAAATAACAATTTTTTAAAACCCTCCATGGTATTGGCATAAAAACAGACAATGAACAATGGATCAAACTGAAGACCAAAACACAAATCTACATATCAAAGAACACCTGATTTTTTTTAACAAAAAAGTCAGAAATATACACTGGAAAAAGGCAACATCAGTCTATAAGTGGTATTTATCAAATTGATGTCTGCCTATAGAAGATCGCAAATAGATTCATAGTTAAAACACTTTCTAAAACAAAAGACCAAGTAGATTAATACCTCCTCAGAAAACCAGGTGCCCTAAACTTGACAGAAGTAAAAGTGTAGAATAGTCTTGAATGCATTGAAAAGAACACCAAGATTCTAGGTACTTACATAAAGAATTAATATATTAGACTTTAATTAGAATTAATAAATGAGACTTTATAAAATTGAAATCTTCTGTAAGGCAAAGGACACCATCAATCAGACAAAGTGGTAGTCTATACAATAGATTGTTTTTGAAGATTTGTATACTGAGTTTACAACTAGGCAGGAGGTAAAAGTAGAACTTCTGGGCAGAAGGAGAGAACTTTGTGAATAAGAAAGTTGGAGACACATGTCAGATGCAGAGAAGCAGAACCTGCATCAAGAGAGTAACAGGTATAAATTATGTGGCCGGACATAGACTAATATAATATGATAAGTTCTCATAATTAATAAAAAGTTTCTGGGTCATTATTTGGGAGCTGGATGGTGAAACAGAAAATGACCAATTAGGGGTGCCAAATGTAAGGATTACCTAAATTGTTCCACTATAATAAAAACTCAGAAGTTAGAAATTGAGATAAAGACATGAAAATTCTAAGAAACAAAAAAGAGTTATTTGTCTGACTCTCTCTCCTAAATGACTTCCATTGTAACTGAAGACCAGCTTCTAATATTGTTGATACTAAATCTTTACATATTGTTGAATAATCTATTTCTTATCTGCCCATAAATTTAAGATCTTCTTTTGAAAGAGTAACTGAATAATATATAAAATGATGTTTTCTTTAATCTTTTCTAATATAACATGTCTACAGGATCCTGGATACCTTATGAGGAAATGATATTGCTATGAAATATTTGAACATTGTGTAAATTTTTTGCTGTGACTGATATAATAAAAAGTGTAGTGACCAATAGCTAGGAAAAAAGTTAGGCAGGACATCTGGGGACAGAAATAACTCTGAGAGGAAGAAAAATAGAAATTGCAGAAGACATGGAAAAATTAGCAATGGGCAGTGCATGGTAGAATGGAGATTAATAAATATGTGTGTTTAAGTTATAATGGCTAGTGGAACAAGCTAAGATAAGGTTGAGTTTTCATAATTAGTAAGAAGCCTTTGTGTCATTATTTGTGAGCTGATGCCCTTCAAAACTCCAACTAAAAAGATTTTTATTAATTCTACATCCGACAGAAAACTAATATCCAAAATATATAAAGAACTCAAGAAAAATATATGCATATACCAAATCACCCAATTAAAAAAATGAGGTAAAGATCTAAACAGAGTTTTCTCAATAAAAGAAATACAAATGACCAAGAAACACTTAAAGAAATATTCAAGATCCTTTGATATTAGGAAAATGAAAATTAAAACTTCTTCAAGATTCCACCATACAGCTTGCAAATAGATAATATCAATAACACAAGTAAGAGCTCATTCGGGAAAAGATGTGGAGCAAGAGGTACACTCCTTTGTTGTTAGTGGGAGTTCAAACTTCTACATTCACTATGAAAATCAATACGGTAATTTCTCAGTGAGTTTGGAATCAATCTATTTCAAGGTACAGGTGTATCACACTTGGGCATATAATCAACAGACACTCCATCTTACTACAAATACATTTTCTCAACCATCTTCATTACTGGCTTTATTATAGCCATAAACTGAAAAGAACCTAGATGTCCAACAAACAAAAAATTAATAAAGAACATATGCTATATTTACACAATGGAGTGTTCCTCTACTTTTAAAAAATAATATCCTGGAATCTGCAGGCAAAATGATAAAATTTTTTAAAAGTCCTGATTGAGGTAACATAGACTCAAAAAGGTAAATATGGAATGTATTTGCTTATAAGTGGATATTAGTAATTAAGTAAATGAAAACGGAGTTAAGATCCATATACCCAGAAAGATTAGGTAAAGAGGACTCTTCTAGGTGGGATACCAAGATCTCCCTTGAAGTCCTTTTATGGGACTTCTACCTGTGAAAATGAGTGGGTCTCCAACACTTGTTCTTACTTTTGAGACTTTTGTTTTCTTTTTGGGTTGCCCTGAGTTCACCTTTTAAATGAAGATTTTTGCTTCACCCTACTATATCTTATTTTGTCATATTTGCCTGTTATAATTTAGAAACAGAAAGGGAGTGGAATCAGTGGAGAGAAGACTTGAAGAAAAACTGGGAGGAGTAGAAGTGAGAAAAACTATAATCAGGATATATTGTGTGTGAAAAAATCTATTATTACCCAGTGATGGTGTTGCATATCTTTAATCTCAGATCTCAGAAGGTAGAGGCTGATGGTCTTTGAATTCAAGGCCAGCCTGGTCTACAAGAACAAGCTCCAGGATAGCCTGGGTTATACAGAGAACCTATGACTCAGAAAATTTAAAAAAAGAATAAGAATCTATTTTTACTAAAAAATGTTATTTATAATAAAGTTTTTTTAAGCTTTTAAAATAATTAATTACATAGTCATTCTATTATATTCAAAAAAGAGAAGAAATAATGTTGGCACTGTCTTGTTCTAATATCACTAATATCATATCCATTCTTTTCTTCTAAAATGTTCCACTTTCCTACTGCTCTTGTGCTACAAAATAATGGAACTACCTGCAGACAAGCTTAACCATAGAGATCTGTTTAGAAATCAGCAATAATTTAAGAATATTAATGCTACTTTGCAAAATTCATATAGATGATAAATAAGAAGTTATTGTGACCATTTATTCTTTCAAGAGAATAAAACCTGCCCAAAGTGTTTGAAGCAGAAATGGGTTCACAATGTATTATGAAGACCTGTGCGCCATTTGCAATGGCTGGAAATAAGATAAAATGTCATCATTAGTTTAAAGTAAAATTGGAAGTGTAAGATTTATGTCAAGGCTTTCTGGAGGTTTCAGAGGCAGATGGCAATAAAATGAATTATTCTAAGAGAATTCAAGAACTTAAAGCTAATTTATTAGGCTGTATGCACACACTCATCTAAGGATGGAAAATGACTTATCTACTAACTATTCTAGTACTCCTAATTTATGTTATTCATTGTTACATTTGATCATAAAACTGCTGGCTTAAAGCTCAGAAAAACATAGTTCTGTATCCTATAATGGAAAGAAAATATAGAAGCCAGTACAGAGAGACGGCTTTCGCACCAGGAATTCTGTGATTGAGGCTCAACCTCTACTCATCTATCTACTCTACAGGGGAAGTATGTCTCTGTGAATAAGTCTTTAGAATTCCAAATAGTTGTGGCATTTAATTCTACGAATACTTTATAAACTGGTGATGTATCTATTTTTAGACTTCTTGTAACAAATTACTACATGTATCACTTTAATCCATTTATGTTTTTATGTTGAATTTCTGTTTGTCATACCCAAGAGTTCCAGCTCATTCAGATATGAAGAAAAATTATGTAATAGAATATGAATCTTTTCAATACGCTGTTTTTGTTTTGAAAGTGTAATGTCTAACAAACAGATGATAGGTTAGCAAGTGATGCCAAGAAAAATTTATAAATTTGGTGGGCTTACCTAATAAAAATTTATTTTCACATAATTCTGGAGACTAGGATTGTGACAACAAGGAGCTAGTAAGGTTCAGTTGTGATCAAGTCACCTTTCTTCAACTGCAGCTAGCTACCAGTTTACTGTGCTCTCATGTACTCTTGGTTGTATGGATGCCCATAGTTGAACATCAGAGAACATGTACCCATCATCATCATCATCATCATCATCATCATCATCATCATCGTCGTCACCATTATCGTCATCATCATCATAATCATCGTCATCATCATCGTCACCATCATCATCGTCATCCCACCTTCCTATATATGTTCTCTCTTGTTTGTTTGCTTGTTTGTTTTTTTTTTTCAAAAATCTTCCTTTTTTCAAAAAACTTAACTCATAGAAGCCTTAACTATGAATAATACCATGGTAGGGAACAGATTTCAGTGTATTAATTTGGGGAGATATTCAGTTCAAATTATTCTAAGTAAATGCCTTTTATATTTATGTGACTCTCTCTTACACAAAAGAATTGTAATCTGAACTTGTTGTGCTCTCACCCTTCAGGTCCAAAGTCTTAAGAGAGATTGATGCCATTGTTAATATGACTCAAGGTGGTTTGATTTAGATAAATAAAACTATCCTCCAGCTTTTAGCTTATGAATTTAGACAAGTATGTTCTCAGCATGCAATCATGGCAACTTCTGGGATAGACATTATCATTTCAAAATGGGAATCAAGGAATAAAGGATGGGGTAAGAGGTCCTAGTCAAGTAAAACCAATTTAATTATATTTTAAATATCACAAATAATTATTTGAATCTGCCATTTAACCATACTTGAGTGTCAATATCAGCCCCTGAGTTCTCTGCAGTTCTGGCCATTAGATGAAGAGACATGAATCTCCTTGTTGTTTGCAGGTTCACACAGTGAATGGACAAGTCTCAGGTGAGTGTTGCAGTTTCACTGATCCATGAATCTTCTTCAAGGCCACTCCTTTAACTGGGCAGTACATGTTACAAAAAGACCTTTATGGACATTTCTACAGAATATAAAACTCAGCCTCAGATTTTTTTTTTTTCCTCATCTCCACCTCCTTTAGTTCAAATCCAGTACTGGTATGTCTCATGTCTATTTTTGTCTTCTATTGAATTGGTTATATACACATTCACCCAGAATTCCTTTTTAA
Organism: Phyllotis vaccarum; assembly: GCA_033318265.1. Lineage (NCBI taxonomy): Eukaryota > Metazoa > Chordata > Mammalia > Rodentia > Cricetidae > Phyllotis > Phyllotis vaccarum. The sequence continues at coordinate 10,712,929 of JARWLC010000012.1, read as the reverse complement.
CATTGGGGCACCCATCTTCAGCCTATAGGCCCAGGGTCTCTGGTATACCTTTCAGTGAAGCAAAAAATCTGAAGGACTGTTCTGCCCATGTTGGCATAGTTTTTCATTTGCTTTTTATGTCCTGAAGGATATCTGGCAGTTTTATCTACAAAGGAGGACAATCTCAGCTTATTCTGCCAAAGTTCAGAGGTCACTTTCCTATGGGTCCTGCATGTCAAGCATTCTGTCAAGCAATCAATAATAGAACATTTTTTTTTTTTATCCTGTGGCTAACTGTTGACACAAAGAAAGTAAATTCCATATGGAGTTTCTTCGATGCCTACTATTCTCTTGATATAGACTGGTGTTGCCAGGAGCAAACCTGTTTCACTATCCAGAAAAATCTAAATGTTTAATATATATTAAGTGCCTTATTGTGTAGGTCTTTGAAGAGTTTGAAGATTACCTATCTAATTGAAATATATCTTTGTAGACCTAAAATATCCTAACTAACATGACTATAAATTTGGTGATCATAGATGATTATTAATCTTCATTTCTTGACTACATATAATAATTTTAAAGAAATTGCATAAGCATAATATCTTAAAAGAGTGGAAATATACATATAGTATAACAAAATTGACCTTAAGTTTGTATTAATAAACCAAAATCCAAATCCATACCAATGTAAAATATTTTGAGATTAACAGCTGACTTTTAGATAAGAGTAAATTCAATAATCTATATTTTTAAATCATTCATATACCATGTCCCATTTTTCTTTTTAGAAAGTAATTGACTATGTCCATTAACTATTTATAATGAAAACAAACATTTATAAACAATATTTTGGGAATTTGGTGAAGCTTTCTATTACTACTTCTTGCTGACTAAGGGGCACTGGCAATCTTTTTAGAGTACTTGTGCTGGATCCTCTAAGTCTGTAGCCTTGAAGCTGATTTGATCATGTCTTCCCATCAGATATTTTTTTTAGGGGGTCATGGTTGATGAAACCTTAAGAGTCTTGAAGCAATCCACAGGTTCTCTCTTCTGTAGAAACAAAAGCAGAACTCTTCCAAAGCAATATATCCTTAGACACAAATTTCAAAGTCAAGAAACTCTTAAAATATATATGTTGGTTAAACTTTGCAGCCTTTGTAATCAAATGACTTTCTGTAGTTATCTCCTTAACAGTTAAAAAATTAAATCACAATAATATCCATAATCTAGGCTTTTTGTATATTTTCCATTTTTATTTATCCTATTATATTTGTATACTCTATTTCTCTTTTTAGGCACTTTCTCCATCCTCTTTCTTTATTCTCTGAAGCCTATATACATTTACACACATTGTAAACCTTTTAGGGGTTTTCTTAATCTGAATCTATTTTATTGTGAATTTCTAATCATTTTCTAACCAGAAGAACTTTTAAAATGCTAGGCTGTACAGAGCTGTTTTGCCTGCTGACTCCACCCCACTCGGCTTTTTAACATGTAGAGGTACTGAAGCCATGCTTATTTTCTCAAATTTTAAAACAGTGTATTAAATACTGTGGAACTTTTTACCACCCCTACTCTGGGGAATTTTAGGTTCCACACTGTCACTAAATGGAGCACGAATGAGGCCCACTGCTCACTCTACTTAAGCTTTTGGCATCACAGTCTATTAAAGAGCCATACAGGTTTTGCCAAGAATGCTGAGTCAGGAAGCTGCTCTTAAAGGTATCACACATCTGCTTGCTACTGCAAGCAGAACAGTCCCAAAATAAGCTGCTACCAAGAAACTGTCTTTGACTTTGTTCCCTTTTTGTTCAATATAAACAGAAACCTTAAATCTATCTCTTGCAGTTTTTTGCTTATGCTCAATCTTCTGTGAGATGTCAGGATCAGACTTTGGTGCAGCTTAAGCTGCCTGTTGCAATCCTGGTGCCAATATGTAGCTCAACCCCACATGCCTCTGTGTACTACAACTCACTCCAGAGATACAACTCAGAAGTTACTTTTGGCTCTGTTTCTGTGCTCTAGGACCTTATTTAAGCTTTCTCGGGATTTACGTGGGTGTTTACCCCATGTTGGGCACCATCTGTAACAAGAGGTTTCTGGCCAGCCTAGACCCATGGTCTGGATCTGCCTGCCACCTCTTAGGTCCCCCAAAATGACTCAGATGTTTATGTGTTTATGTGCTGTTTGACCTATGTCTCAGACACATTGCTAGCTAGCTCTTTCATCTTAATTCAGCCCATTTCCATATTTCTCTGTCCTGATAACTAGCCCAAGGCTCACCTTACACTTTGCTTCTTTGGTTGGCTGCATCATGTCTCCGTATGCTGTAATTCCTCTGCCTATTTCTATGGTACCTGCCATGGCCAAAACGGTCCTTCATTAATAGCATATAGACATCTCACATCAGATTTCTAAGGTAAGTCAATGCAATTTTGCATATCCAACTGAGGTAGGACCAAGCACCTACACTAGTATCAAGGCTGAGAAAGATGTTTCTCTGGAGGAAAGGAGCTATAAGAAGCCCAGAGGAATAAGTTTTGGTCCCACTGACAGATGCCCCACAAACTGCTCATGCTATTCAACTATCATCTACATTTATAGGGCCTAGTTCAGTCCTAGATCTCAGTTCAGAGACTGAGCACCAAATAGCTCTGGTTTAGTTAACCCATTCTTACAGCATTTTTATTTAAAATGTGCTAAACTAAACAAATTCACCATTTGAAATTTTATTTTTATGGTACTTATGAGAAAAATATGAGACAAATACATGTTTAGATGCTCGTCATGTTGTTGTTGACTATAAAATTTCAATTAAAGACAGAATGCATACATATATCACAATGGTGTTAGAGTAATATATTACTCGGTAGCAGAGTGTGATGGCTCACAATCATAATTTCTGCACTGAAAAGGTATATATAGGAGGATCACAAATTAAATGTTACCATCAGTTATATATCTAGTCTAGAGTAGCCTGGAATACACAAATCCCATATTCTAAAGTGATATGGTAAAGCTCTGAAGGTAAGAGTGATTTTGCTCAATTAATAAGAATCTAAATTTTAATTATTTTCATCTACATAAAATTCTAGGTATGGTTACATGTGGATTTAATGCCAGAATTTGGGTCATGGAAACAAGAGGATCCCAGGAGCTCAATGAAGGTGTTTCAAGGTATAAAGAGAAAACACAGTAGAGTACAATCAGAAAGAAAAACAAATCTCAGCATATGCACCTGTGAGCACATGCACCTACATACTCATGTGTATGTAACACGCACAACAACAACAATAAGATTCAAGTAACAACCTATTTATAGTCTAAAATTCAAAATAGAAATGATGTTATAGAGTAGCAAGAATTTTCATTGAGAATATGACTTGGCTTGTTCAGTTTAGAAAACAGTTTACCACTTTCTTATAACAGTAAACATCTATCTCATGATATGGCCAAAGAATCATTATTCTTGGTACTTATCCAAAAAAGTTAAAAACAAAACTTAATTATAAATGCATGAATTTGACTATAGTAAGTAAACTCATAAACTCTTGCTCAATTCAACAGTAAAATTTTATTCAGCATTAAACTAAAACGAATTATGGATAATAAAAAGTTCTTGATTAATCTTAATATATTTCACTTAGTGATATAAGTCTATCAGAAAAATAAATGTACTTATCTTGTAATATGGAAAAGGAGAGATTATAGGAGAGTTCAGTAGCAGATAATAATTGCCATAGTTTGTAGGAAAAGGTGGGTGATGAATAGATAGAACAGATTATTTCAAAGGAGTCTAAGTATTCAGTATGTTGTCATAGTAGACTATAAATATTGTTATATACTTATAGATTCACAACACAAATTAGTATTTATGCAAACTGTGGATTTTAGTGATTATTATATAACAATGTTAATGGTTATAACCAATATATTAGTATAGAATGTGACATTGATAGTAGACGAATCTATGGGGTAGAAGAAGATGGTAGAAGAGGATATATGGGATGGAAATTTGGGGAAATATTTTGTACATTTCTGTTTTGCTGTGGATCTAAAATGTGTGTGTGTGTGTGTGAGAGAGAGAGAGAGAGAGAGAGAGAGAGAGAGAGAGAGAGAGAGGGAGGGAGGGAGGGAGGGAGGGAGGGAGGGAGGGAGGGAGGGAGGGAGGGAGGGAGAGAGAGAGAGAGAGAGAGAGAGAGAGAGAGAGAGAGAGAGAGAGAGAGAGAGAGAACCAGAGAACAGCCTCAGGTCTCATTATTAAGTTATCCACTTTCTTTGATGCAGGGTCTTTCACTGGCACCTAATTACTGACATCCATGAAAATTTTGTCTGGGTTACATACAAAAAAATTGGGATTGAAAATTTTACTTCATCTTGTTGAAATGTTGAAATTTGCTTTTATTTATGTTCTTTGTTGCTCTTAAAATAATAGTAATTTTCAAAATCCTGGATCACTAAAACAAAATTGTTTAAAAAATTCTAATACTAGATGATTTCAGGAATTATAACAAGTCTATAGTAATCAATACAGCATGATATGAGTACCATGGATGGTAAATAGATAATTGGAGAAAGTAGAAAGCTAAAAATACGTACATACATATATAGATACTAATACTTATTGACAAAATGCAAAGTAAATTAAATAAAGATGTGTTGCTTTTTTAATAAAATAATAAAACTAAATATTTTTATTAAAAGTGGGCTTTGAAAAATACTTTTGAACAACTATAGAAATTGACTTAAGATTCATCATAAATGAAAATGTAACTTTTTAAAATTATAAGAAATATGTAAGAAATTATAGAAAATAACACTAATGCCTGTGTATTATACAAAATATTTTATTCATGCATCAAAAATGAAATCAAAGTTCAAGATATTTTCTTTGAAATAAAATCTTATCCATAAGCCTGAAAGTGTTTTGAAAAAATCCGTATCTAATAAAAACCATGAATATAGAATATCTTATATTCTACATTAAAAATAAATATGAAAAATTGTATAGCAATTTTGATCAGGTCCTAGACATTGATTTTCATGTAACTCTAAGAAAAATGCGCACTTAGGTTGGAGAGAGAGTTCATTGATTAAGAAGGCTGCTGCCCTTCAGAGGAACTAGTTTCAAATTCTAGCACCTCCACAGTGGCTCACAACAATCTATAACTACAGTTCTATGGGACCTGATACCTTCTTCTTGGTTCTGTGCTTATATATACATGCAAAGAAATTATCCTTAAGTATAATTTTTAAATGAAGAAAATAAACAGTGATCACCATCATTAGTGATTAGATAAATGTAATTAAAATAACTATACCAATAAAATATGGGTCTTATTTTAACCTATAGAAATATATGATATAACTACTATAGAAATGGTATACCTCAACTAAATATTGAAAGAATAAATAGTATAGGATAAATTTATCAGACATTAGGATCCAGGTTAGGCAAATCTGTCAGGGACTTAAAATATTAAACTTGTAAATAGAAAGAGAATATTGAAATGTTTAAGAAAGTACAATATACATATGGCACATTGTTTGCTGAGAGTCTTTCAAGAAATCCACAGTGTCCTTGGTCATATTTTACATTGAAAATACAGTAATCATGTTGATGGAATCATTACGGTCCTTTAAGATCTTCTCTATAAAAGGTAGTGCCAAAGATGGTTGAAAATTTCCAGGAACTACAAGCCAACATATGCAAACATATACTAACTGTTCGGCTGGTATACTCACTCCATGTATTTGAGGGCAAAAAAGATAAAAGAGGCAAAGGGCTGAAGGGATGGCTAGGAAGCAGATATATCAGGTGGTAAGACAACCTGATGCTCCAAAAGGGACCGGTTTGGGATCCCAGTACCAACACAAAATTTGCCAATTGTTTATACCTCCAGTTTCCAGGGATCTTATACTTTCTTCTGGTCCTCACAAGCATTAGACATAGATATAACATGCAAACACATTCAGAAAAATAAAAAGGAATAATAGCAATTTAAGAAGAGTAGTTAAAAATAGTCTCAAAGAGTGGATGATGAAAAAAGCCTTATTTGTAAAATATTAGAAAATCCTTTTGCAAAAATCTTACAATTCTAAAATATTATTAAATATCAGATTAGTCCAATTGTACTCTGGAATATTTTTGGACAACTGTTCAGATTCAAACATACTTAATATCCTATCAATCTTATTCAAATTAGCAACCATAATTATTAATACTATCACATAATAGGAGTTTATGAGCTGTTTTCATGACAAAATATAGCCATGTGGTTTCATTTTTAATTTTTATTTTGAAAAATAGATGAAGACTTTAAATTAGCAATAAGCCAGAAGGGAAAATGTTGGCATGTACTGATTAGAAAATGTCTTTAGACATATCTGAGCTAAAGAATTTCTGTAGTTAATGATATCCCAAACAACAATAAAGATTCTTGTTCTTTTTGATTACTAATATAAATCAAGTGCATTTAGTCAAGATTCTGACTTGCCCACCAATACAGCAATTTTTCACATTCTTCCTTGCCAGGTTTTGTTGTTTATTTTAAAACTGAAGAGAGAAGAAAACATTTTCTAATAAAAGAAATTTATGGGGGAAAAGGTAATATTTATTTAAGAAGAAAATAAAAAGTTGAGTAAAGTAATTAGGAAGCTAAAAATGGTCTTTATATCAAAGTCTGTGAAGACTCCCTATGATGTGTTTTGCATTTAGAGATTGTGGTTTACATTCTAGACACATGGAATTGATTTCTCTGCCCACAATGTATCCCCAAGGTCCTTCTTATTAATCAGACTTAAGAATTTGCAGGAATTGACTGACAAAATAATAGCTAAAATGTTAATCCTAGTGTCAGCCCCTGCAATAATGCAAACATTTGTGCATAAAAAGCAGCTTCATTTTCTATTGAACAAATATAACAGAATGAGAAAAGATGACAAATAAATCCTCAAAATATTTTATTTATTTATTTTATGTGTGTAAGCCTACTTGAGTTTATTTGTAGCATATGTGTCTAAGTGCTTGTGAAGGCCGAGGGCATGGAGTTTTCCAGAAATAGAATTGCAGACATTTGTGAGGTATGTGTTGAGAATAATGGAAACCAAACTGGGTTCTCTGCATGAAAAGTAAGTGCATTTAACTAGCCACCTCTCCAGCCTGAGATTTTGTAGATATATAGGTAGGTAGATAAATATAAATATAGATAGATAGATTGATAGATAGATAGATAAATAGATAGATAGATAGATAGATAATAGATAGAAAGATATATTAATAGTGATTAAAATAAATAAAATTTTAATTTTACACATAGTATATTTTAAAAGGTTTATTTTTAGAAACCTTTGAACCATTTTTTAAATAAATGTATTTATCTATTTACATACATATTAGCCAAAAAATCCAATCCTTTCTCTCCTTCCATTCTTTCTCCCCACTCTTCAATTCCATGCCCTAATTTCTTCCTTCTCCATTTCTGCTTAGAATAATGGCAGATCTCCTATAATTATCAACAAAATATGGCATGCAAAAATGCAGTGTGATTAAGCACCTTTCTGTTTATTAAGGCTGGGCAAGGTGACCCATTTTAAGGAGTCTGTTGTGGAATAATTCTCTTGTGCATTATAATGATCTGTCACTCTTATATGTTTAATAAAACATTGATTGGCCAGTAGCCAGGCAGTTAAGTATAGGCAGCATGACCAGACTAGGAGAATTCTGGGGAAAGGAAAGGCAGAGAAGTGTCACTAGCCAGACACAGAAGAAGCAGAATGAGAATGCTTTAACAAGAATGTGTTTAAACATACATAAGAATTATGGATTAATTTAAGAGCTAGTTAGTAATATGATTGAGCTACTGGCCCACTATTTACTATATATTACATTAAGCCTCTGAGTCAACTATTTGGGATGTGTCTGCTGGTATTTGGGAGTTGTTAGCAGGACAGAAACTTCCGACTACAGGAGTCATGCCCCAGAGCTAGTAAAAGAGTTGAGGATAGCTTATGATCTGCTATTAGGAGCTTGAAAAGAGGATTAAGCTATGCAACTATCATATATTTGCAGAATGTCTAGGTCAGTATTATGCAGGCTCTCTGGTTGTTGATTCAGTCTCTGTGAGCCCAATTTAGTTGATTCTGTGAGTTTTCTTATAGTGTCTTTGACTCCACTGATTTCTGTAATCCTTTCTGCCCCTCTTATACAGGATTCTCTGAACTCGACTTAATGTTTGGCTGTTTGTCTGAATCTGTTTTTGTTACTTTCTGGATGACACTTCCCTGATGACAATTAGGCTAGACACCAATCTGGTCACAGGAGATGGCCAATTGAGGCTTCATATCTACTATTGCTAGGAGTCTCAGTGGGGTCATCCTTGTAGATTCCTAGAACATTCCCTTGCTCTAGGTTTTTTCCCTGACCCCAAAGTGCTAACCCTCTCCAATAATCTCTTTTAGTACTCTCCTCCTCTGCACCCTGTAACTTGACTAACATGTTTTCATTTCCACTCTTATTCAGTCCACTCAAAATCTCTTCTAATTCTTCTTCAGAGGGAGACATAAGTGTTCCCCTATGAACTCTCCATGACACCTTGTTTCTCTGTGTCTGTGAATTGCAGCATAGTTAACCTTTATTTTGTAGCTATATCCACATATGAGTGAGTACATACCATGTTTGATTTCTGAGTTTGTCTTACTGCACACAGAATAATTTCTCTAGTTCCATCCATTTACTTTCAAATTTCCTGGTGTCCTGGATTTAACAGTCGAGTAATCTAAGTTTTTTCTAGGTTCTAGCTATTACAAACAAAGCTGTTATGTACATAGTTGAGCAAAAATCCACATATATGATTAAGCATCCTTTAAGAGGCATATAGCTGGGTCTTATAATTATCAATCTTATTAAAATTATTTTTAAATTGTGGAAACATTAAGTGCTGTAGAGGGGTTTCTTGGTCCTGGGTGGCCAGAAGCTCAGACCCTACCATGCCAGACCCCTTAGCCACCAGCCGCCGCTGCTCAGGCCCCCAGAAATGACTCAGACGCTTATATTAAATTTATGCTGTTTGGCCTATGGCTCAGGCACATTGCTAGCTAGCTCTTACATCGTAAATCAACCCATTTCTATTAATCTGTCTGTCATGTGGCCCGTGACTCACCTGTGTTCCTTACATGTTGCTCCTTGGGAGGCTTGCTCGATCTGCCTCTGACTCTGCCCTTCTTCTCCTACGTATACTCTGATTTCTCCTCCTACTTCTTCTATGGTGCCTGTCATGGCCCAAAACAGCTTCTTTATTTAAAGATTGATATTCACAGCATAAAGAAAGGAATTCCCACATCAATTAAGTTGTTACAGTTTTCTAGGACCAATATAATTATTTTTTAAAAAATTAGCTTAAAGTATCTTTTTTACATACCAGCCACAATTCCATTTACCTCCCTTCCTCCCTTTCATCCCCCAGATTATTCCCACCCCACCATCTCCACCAATAGGAGAAGATCTCCCCTGGGGAATCAATGAAGTTTAGCATATAAAGATGAGACAAGACAAAGACTCTTCCCACTGTATCAAAGTTAAGGAAGGTATCCCTCTATAGAGAATGGGTTCCAAAAAACCAGATGATGCACTAGGGATAAATCCTTTTACCACAGCCAGAGGACTCATAAACTGTCCAAGTCACATAGATTAAGAGAACCAAGTTTAATCCCATGCAAGTTTTGAAGTTGTTAGTTTAGAGTCAGTGATACTTCAGTAGCCTGAGTCAGCTATCTCTGTGGGTTTTCCTCTTATGACCTTGACCCCTTTGCTCATATAATCCTTCCTCTCTCTCTTTGATTGGACTGGGAGCTCAGCCCAAAGCTTAACTGTGCATCTTTCATCTGCTTCCATCAATTGCTGAATGAAGGTTATATGATGACAATTAGGGTAGCCATCAATTTGATTACAAAGCAAGGCCAGTTTAGGTACCCACTCCATTATTGCTTGGAGTCTTAGCTGGGATCATATTGGTGGATTCCTGGGAATTTTTCTACCACCAGTTTTCTTCCTAACCCTCAAATAGCTTCTACTTTTAAAATATCTGTTTTGTTGTTCTGAATCTCTATCCCTCCCCCAACTCTACTATTTCTTTCCATCATGTTTACTCCACCTCCCCTTACCTCACCAATCTCCCAATATAATCAGGAAACTTCAAGGGCAATTCATGGGTATCTCTCTTAGGGCTATCCTTGTTACCTTGATTCTTTGTGGTTGTGGATTGTAGCCTGGTTCTTCTTTCCTTTATGTATAAGATCCACTTATGAGTGAGTATATACTAGGTTTGTTTATCAGGGTTTTTGTCACATTACTAGGAATAATTTATTATAGTTCCATTCATTTGCCTGCAAATTTCAAAATGTCATTTTTTAAACTTCTGTATAATATATCATTATACAAATATATTACATTTTTTAAATATCCATTATTTGATTGAAGGGCATTTAGATTGTTTCCAGATTCTTGATATTACTAATAATGCTGCTATAAGCATATTTGATCAAAGTGTCCTTGTATTATGAGTGAGCATCCTTTGGATATATGCCCAAAAGTGGTATCATTCAGTCTTGAGGTAGATTGATTCCCATTTTTTTGAGACGTTTCCATAGTGATTTTCAAAGTGACAGTGCAAGTTTATACACGCCTGAGCAATGGAAGAGTGCTCCCCTTGTTCCATATCCCATCTATCATAGGCTGTTTTTTTTTTTTTTAATCTTAGCCATTTTGACAGGTGTAAGATGGCGTCTCAGAGATGTTTTGATAACAAAGTTGAATTTACTATCTGTTACTCTATTAGAAATAAAAAGCTTCTCACTGAATTTAATATTATTATAAACTACTAACATTATTTTTTTAAAGTGAACGATTGGAGTGGGGTTATAATTTTTAAATATCTGGAACTCATGACAAGTACTATTAACAGGGAAGAAAATTAACTGTTGAATAGGTAATAATTTCTAATTGAGAATCTAATACCATTATTTTACAGAGAGATTAAGTAATAAATTTCCCCATAAATTCTCATATGTGTGCTCTTATATCTGTATGTCTTTAAGGGTTTTCTTTTAGAGAAAACTATATGTTCAGGAGTTGGTAATTGATAAGAATATTTTCTTTAAGTTTGTTAAATACAAATAGACTATAGGTTATAACTGTAATTCTTGCTTAATATGCGATTTTGCTTTGTTAAAATTGAAGACTTCCTTTTTTATTAGACAGAAAGGGGGAGGTGATGTAAAAATGTCTTTCTATATGCTATAAACATCCATCTTTAAATAAAAGAGCTGTTTTGGCCCATGACAGGCACCATAGAAAAAGAAGAGAAGTCAGATCATAGGTAGGAGAAGCAGGGCGGAGTCAGACAGACCGAGCCCGAAACCCCAAAAAGCAACACAGAAGGAACACAGGTGAGTCATGGGCCACGTGACAGACAGATTAATGAAAATGGGTTGACAAGATGTAAGAGCTAGCTAACAATGTGCCTGAGCCATAGGCCAAGCAACATAAAACTAATATAATTGTCTGAGTCATTTCCGAGAGACTAAGCAGTGGTGGACAACTAAAGGGTCTAGGGCTACAGGTCTATGGGTCTAGACCTCTGGGCACCCCGAGACCAAAAAACCTCACTAAAGCAGGTAATTATTACAGAAATATGAAACTAACTGACATATAAGACAGAGATACTTTTTTTTTTTTTTTTTTTTTTTTTTTTTTTTTTTTTTTTTTTTTTTTTTAAGGATGTGGCCAATGATAGGTTTCCATGATGGATGTGCTCCTATTTTTATAGATAAGGGCAACCATATGGACTTAATGGGCTGTCAAAGAAAATATAAATGTACAAAATTTTGAGAGTAGCATGTTGAGGGAAATAGACACAGTTGAAAAAGTAAAGTGTGTATAGCTATAAATATATTTCTTCTTATATATGAACCGTTTCAAGTCTATCATGTGTAAATTCACATGTAGAAACATGACTGAATTCTTGCAATTTCATGAAAAAGCTTAATGAATAATAAACAATATAGAAAGTTTTGCTGTTGGTATATTTTAAGAAAATATACCTATCCCAGCTTACAGCACCTACCGCGCTAAGGAACCAGAACACATCAATACTAAATAATGTCATCCATCACTGAAAAGCTTTTAAAACGAATTTTATAACAAAAACAAACAATTATTTTTACAAATCATGGACTACTCACTTAATAAATAAAATAAAATTTAAATTTTACCTATTTGGGCAAGCAAACTGTCTATATAATTCACTTTATAATATGTATTGGCTTATTTACAAACTAAACTCACTATACCTTGGAGGTATATCTGTATTATTCATTCTTAGTCAAGTCTCAGTATTCTTTCTCTAGTTAATAAATAAGCTACATAAAAACATCATAAAAAATAAACTTTCCACACAAGATTCTCTTTAACATTTTCTTGCAAGATGAATTATCAAGAAGAACTAGAGTGAGTGAGTAAACAAATAGATTTTTCATACTCCTATTTCAGCAGAAGATGTTAAGGTTTTCATTCTTAGTAAAACCACTTAAATACATTTTGTACAAAGTTAAATGATGTTTGACTCATTTATTTTTTTCTATTATTATACTAAATACCTGGACAAAAAGCTTAAAAGAGAAAACACATACTGGTGCTTCAGTCTTTAGCAGGGAGAGCATAGGAACACAGCTCTGCTCCTAGATGGGAAGCGTGTTGCTAAAGCTGTTTATATCAGAGAAAAAAGAAAGAGTAGGAAATCCAAACAGAGAGCTCAGGCTCCATCCCTCAAAGGCCTATTACCTGAGTTGACCTACTTCTTCCAGCCATGTCTCATAACCAAAATATTTAACAGCCTACAAAATTGCTACCACCTTCTGTGAAGCAAATGGTAGAAGCATAAGTCTTTAAGATTTTAATATAAAAATTGAATTTTTTAATTCCCCACAAATTACTAGTTCTTTTTTCTGAGCTTGAAGACTAAAATATAATTTATGATAGTACTTTAAGAAATATAACATAGACTCTAATTGAGAACATAATAAAATAAGTTGTCTCTGAACTCTAGATGAACTAAAGCATAATTCCTTACTATACTAGGAGTCATTTTATACTTAGGGAAACATCAATAAATAGGTTATTAAAAGTGTCATGGAGTATTGGCAAGTTTTTATGTTAACTTGACAGAAGCTTGAGTCATTTTGAAAAAGGAAATTTTATTTGAGAAAATGCCCCATAGATTGGCCTGTGAGCAAGCTTGTGTGGTACATTTGTATGTTTATTTATTTTACATCCATTCATTCTTAATTAATGAAAAATGTAGATGGCCCATTCACTGCAGGCAATCTTTCCTTTGAATAGATAAGTCTGAAGTGCGGCACAGGTGGAGGAAGCCATAGAGAGCATGCCATTAAATAACATTTTTCCATGGCCCTTGCTTCAGGCCTACAGTTTCATGTTTCTGTTCCTGTCCAAAATTCTTTAGATGGTGATCTACTATTTGTAAAATTTAATAAATCATTTCTCTCCAAGTTACGCTAAGTCATTATGTTTTATCATAGTAATAGGAATTTTACATAAGACAATGGCCTATAAAACCCCAAATATAGAAAGTATTGAACTTAATTAATGACCATCATGATTTTAATTTGAATATCATGCAAAGATGTGGGTGCTGTAGTTAATAGGACATATTCAGAGATACCCAAAAAAGAAATAAATTATCAACCCCAATTTGTTATTTCTTCTTCCAGTGCCTGTTATTGTATGAACTCCATACAAAATCTAAACATTATAAAGAAAATATTTTCTATCAAGTAGAATATATTATTTTAGATGTTGCTTTTGAATGTTAACATGACCCCATTCTTAGAATATTATTATGATTGTACATGGCTACTATAATTTTGAGAAATTTTTTATACATTTAAATGTTCTCTGTATTAAAATTGTCTATTTTGAATCAGCTAATTTCATGTAAACAAATAAATAATACACATGTGTACACTACTAAAAACTTAAAAGTCATGTTTTTTTTTTACTTAAACCAACATCTTCCAAGAGTGATTGCTATGAACTATATATAACTAATAATTGTAATACTATAAGTAGATGGAATAAATAATATTAGAATAAATGGATTTAATGAAAGTAAGTATAGGAAAAGTGACTTTAAGGGGAAAAAACCATAAGAAGCTCATATTTAGAAAAGTGTATAAAAATTATTTTAAAGAAAGAACTTTTCTTTCCTCAATGACTTCATCTTTCTTTATAGAGACATAAAAATCTGGTCTTTTTATTTCTTTTGTGTCCCAGAAATATTGACTAAGGAATGTGAAAAGAAAGAAAATAATACTTGCCTGAGGGATTTACTGAAAAAGCATCTTCAAAATGTCAACTCATACTTGTAAAGAACTTATTACTTAATGTAGGGTAGAACATAAAGCTCTACTGAGTGGCTTTCAGAGGCATGAGATTTCCTCTTCCAAAGGCAACCAACGAAGATTCTGCTAAATCAAATTGTAGAATGTAGATTAAATAAGAACTTATTAGTTTATCAAGCAGATAAAAATACTTCTTGGCACACTTAGCCAAATGCTCATATGGTTTCTGAGGGTGATGGCAGAATTTATAATGGCATCAACAGTTTAAAAGTAGCTTAAGATGATTATTTTCCATAACAGAAGGAACCCACACATTCCTTTTATTCTCAACCACATTTTTATGACTAAGAATGGCAATTAATTGATTTTATTGGATTTCAATGTTCTTTCATGAAGTGATTCTGAACAGACTAAATAGATTAAATACTTCTGTGGAAAAGCAAGGAAAATAAGCTGGTGGGAACAAAATATTCCCAGATTTTAATATGTTTTTTGTTTATGGCTATTTATTTTGAAAAGAAATGAAACATTGTTTTAGAACGGGTACAGTGGCCTGCATAGTGTTTCATGTTAAAGTTCAATTGAAACTAGATTTACTTATTTTTTAAAGATATAACTATGTCCTTTATCTCAACAATATAGGGATGTATTTGTGATACATCTTATAAAAACTTTAGAAGCATAAAATAGCAAATTTAACCTGGCATGTTTTCACACTATTCAATAGTAAAATAACATCTAATAGGATGCTGAGTTGATGCTTGGCCCTCAGAAGAATATTTAACCTCGTCCAAAGAGGGATAAAAAGTCTACTTATTTTGGATAATAAAAAGTAGCAGAAGTCAGCTGACGCCTTCAAGTACTGATGATCATCACTAGATTATTCCATAATCTGGTTTATCCACTGTACCCGTGCCACAGCAGCTAAAAGCTCCACAGGCAGTGGTCACCTCTGATCACCTAAAAGCCCAGCTACAATGGTTTCACAGGCACAGTCTCATGCGAACAGCAGTACAGAAACTCCTCTCTGAGGTGGCTGCCTGTGGAGCTTCTAGCCGCTGTGGCCTGAGCTGCATGGATGATTTAAGCAGTCTCTCTTGTGGGCCATGGATCAGGGAGGTCCCTCCCAGCCACTGCTGCAGGGTTTTAGAGCCCAACTTTGGGCTTGGAAAACAGCTTCACAACACTTGATGCTACTTCCCAGAGTTGAGAAGGTAAGCATGGTTCTGGTTGAAAAGCTTAGTGGGGTAGAACCAGCAGGCAAAATAGCATCTTACACTTTAGGAATTTAAAAACTTTCCTGGATAGAAAATAAATATACATAATAAAACAGATTCAGGTGGAGAAAGTCTTTAAACTGATTACAATGTGGGTAAAAGGAAGCACATAATCTTGGGAAAGAAATGAAAAAAAGTAGAAAAAGTTCTTTAAAAAGAGAAATAGAATAATAAAAACATAATAAGCCATATAAATATGGAAAAGACACAAAGAGTCTGGATTACTTATGCTACTGTGTTTATTTTAATTTTTAACTGTTAATGAGCTAACTGCAGAGAGACATTTGATCATAAATGCTGCTAAGTTAAGCCCAACACATATATTTTAAAGGTATCTTGATTTTGAAATTTGTGTTTAAGGATATGTTACTTTGGGAAAGCAGTTCTGTTTTTGTTTCCATGGAAGATGAGAACCTTTGGATTGCTTCCAGGCTAATCTGATTGATCAAGTAGGACCTCCTGAAATATATCTGTTAGGAAGAGATGTCCCATATAATCTCCAATATCTGCATCAGCTCCAAGGTTGCCAACTAAGATGCCAGGCTTAGCATCCCCCATAGGACTGCTAGTGCCCCCAATCAGCAGGTAGTAGCCTACAAAAATACACCCACATTCCCCCAAAATAGATTATCGATGTTTTTGTTTTTTGGAGGGGTTGGTTATTGGTTGTAGTTAATCTCTTTCTAAAAAAGAAAAGGGAGTGTAATTATAAAAGAATAAAAAGTTAGCTCATAGAATCTACTTTTAAAATGCATCTGCTTGTTTTAAATACTTTACATTGATATAGATTTTGATTTATTAATATAAATTTAAGATTAATTTTGTTACACTGTATGTATATTTCTACTTTTGTTTAAGGTATTATATTTATGTAACTTATTTGAAACTACAATGTATAATTAAGAAATAGAGACTAATTATCATCTATGATAATCAAACTTATAATCACATTAGTCAGATTTTTTTTAGATATACAAAGGTATATTTCCATTAGACAGGTAATCTTCACCCACTTCAAAGACTTACAGGCTATGGCATTTAAAATATTTTAAGAACTTATATATTTTTTTGAACAGTGAGATGTGTTTGTTCCTGGCAGCACCAATTTACTTCAAGAGAATGATGAACATTTAAAAGACTCCATAAAAGTTAACTTTTTGTGGCAAAGTTTGGCCACTGGGTAAGAGACTGTTCTTGCCCTGACTACTTGACAATATGCTGTATAAACCGGACATACATAATCTATAGGAAAATAACCACTGATCTTTGCTAGAACAGACCAAGATGGTCCTTTGGGATCTTGCTTCACAGAGAAAACTGCCATAAATTCTACATGACACAGGGAAAAGCAATTGATTAAATGCCAGAGTGGGCAGAACAGCCCTTAAAATTTCATGCTTCACTGTAAGGTATTCGAGAGACTCTAGGCCTATAGGCTGAAAATGCATACCCCCACATTATAAAGGACCTTTGGGTGATTGTCTGGGTAGACAAATGCCTTTGTCATTTCTGAATTTTGAAGTTGCTTACAATGTACTTCTATATATTCAGGTAAAATTATATCCCTCTCTGATATTTGATGAAGTTGAAGATTAAATAGTTATAGCTTTCCTTAGTTACAATAAAAAGTAAATTAGATATAAAACTTTAGCCTCATAAAAATAGGATAGACAGTAGAATATTTTCTTTAATTTTGCTAAATTCAAATAGATTAGATATTGTAACTAATTCTTACTTTGTATCTATTTTATATGTAATTTTGCTTTATTAAAATTGAAACATTCCTTTTAATTAGACAGAAAAGAAGAAGTGATATGGCATATCTTTTTATACACTGTGGAATTACCATTGAATAGTAAAAAAAAAAAAAAAAAAAAAAGAAGAAGAAGAAGAAGAAGAAGAAGAAGATGCTAGCAAGTAATGAGTCTGAGCCATAAGCCAGTTTATAATTAATATAGCTTTTGTGTGATAATTTGAGGTGAAGTAGCTATAGAACAGCAAGTCCAGACCATAGGACAGACAGGCCAGAGACTTCAAACTATATAAATCCTCATAATAAATTCTCTTTATTGATATGAAATCTCCTTTATTAAATTTACTACTATTGGCTTAAATCTTTACTGTCAGATAATACAATAGCAATGCTGAATGATTTTTGGCTTATATTTCCTTACTAAGTGGATATACATCATCAGCTATCAGTGTGTTTCTTTGCTAATGAGGTGAGTTCCATGTAAATAATTAAGTTGGATTTGTTAGGTTTTATATGTATTTTTGTGTTTTTAAATAATAAGCTGATATCATAGTATATAATGTTGTTAATGAAGGGGATACAATATTTCCTTGGGTATTTTTGGTATTTTCTAAGTAAAAATATTAATTTTTTTGCTCTCCATGTTTTCTCTGTTACTACACTATCCATAATAAATGTCCTTCTAGCTCTCCATTGTTCATCTACCACTTTTATCTAAATTACTTCTCTCTGTATTCTGAAAACTGAATTTTCTTCTGTATGGAGTATTTTCTACAGTGGTGACATGTATGTTTTGATTTGTAATTGTCCTGAAATGTTCTTATTTATTTGCCAATTTTGAAAGAAAACTGTCCTAATTTTACAAACCCTAGTTGGCAATTACTTGTTTTCAGAATTTAAAGCATACCATTCATTCTTTAATAGATTTACGGGTTACTGATTATGTTACTCCAATGTATCTGCCTTGTGGATAAACTGACCTTTTTTTCTTTTATTTCTTTATAACTTTTTAAGTTTATTTCTTTGCTTGTATTTTTTCTCTCCTACACACACTATTTCCTGTGGGTTTTTAAAGGTGTGTGTGTGTGTGTGTATAAATGTACACACATACATTTTTACTTTTTTGTAGCTGTACATTAAAGTAAAATCAGGTGACAAAACTAAATACCTTCCTCAGTTGCTTCTCCAACATTGTGTGTTGTTTCTTTTTGCTGTCTCACTTGACCTGAAGGCCACCAATTATTTAGACTAAAATGACTGCCTCATCTGCAAGTCCCAGTTATCTTCCCATGTCTTTTCTTAGCTCTGAAACTGTAAGTTCTTGTAAGATTATTCATATATTTTATTTTTTATTTTATATTCATATAATTTTATTTTTCTTCTTGGCTTTATTGGCTGGTAGTACTTCTTACTATATTTTATTTGATAAGTAAATGTTACTTCTGCAAAAATTTTGTTTCTTTTTCAGAATTATACATTTCTTAATGAAATTTTTTATTTTTTAAATTTCTCTTATAAATTATTGAACATTTAATTCACTTTTAGGCTGGCTTTCTTGTCTTGTTTGTAAATTTATTTACTCCATTTGTTAGCATATTATAACCATGTGGGCCCTGATGTGTTTAAATGTGAGTAAAACATTTCAGATATTTTATTATATATGATTTCCTTTTGGAAGAAACTACGCTTATGAGAATATGAAAATGGTAATATATATTTTGATTCTTTATGGTTTCATTGCATACAAAAATTCAAAGATTTCTACAATTTATTTGTTATTTTTTCATTTCTTGCTTTTGCTATTTTACTTAATGTGTATCTTCCTATTAAGCTGATTTTTATCTGGATATATATCTTTTATTACTTTTTATGGGAAAAACTGAGTACAATAACAGGTACAATTGTTTAAGATTAGACTTTTTGTGAATCAGTAGCAGATGCCCCATGTATACTTCATTTGCATATACAAAAAGATGAAAAGACAGCAACACCTACGGTAATAATTGGATCAGGAATGAACAAAAATATCATAGATGCAAAGATTTCATTTACAAAATACCTGTTCTGCAACAGACTATACAGGGCATAAAGTCCTTAGGAATATGGTGAACACTGAAAATTATTAAATCATATATCCATCCTATTCATAAACCAAAGAATTTCCCTAGAGAAATGTCAGAGCTATGTAAGAATTTTTTAGTTAATTACACAATCTGAAGATTCATGCTAGAGAAAAACTCTTTGATACAGGAAATAGGAGAATGTCTTCATCCGTAATACCACTGAGCCTAGAAGATTCATGTCAAGAAATCAAAACATAGTGCTTTTATATAAGTTGTCAGTCTTCTTAAGCAAAAGCGTTTACAACTACAAAATATGAGTAAATATTGAGAACTCTGTGGTCAGACCCCATTCTCATCTGTCACTAGAGTTCATAACAGTTCTTATAAGTAAAGCAATTACTAATAATGTTATGATAAAAGTACACAATTTGATGACATAAAATAAGTTACATAAACATTATAGGGAAATATTTCAAACAACATTTATGCTATTACAAAAGAAAAGAAAATCCACAATCATGCTTTTATATACGGGTGGCAGTTGTGGAGAAAACAATTTTCTAAGTCTTAAAATTAAATGGCATTACACTATCTACATTTGGGAAAGCTTGTCAGAGTATATGGAGTAAAATACCACTTGAAGGACATCAGAGAGAATCCTGTGAATGGTTTTTAAAATTAAATTTTATCCATTCAAATATGCATACGATGGAGCAGCACTGGATTTTAGGAGTCTTTAACCATTTATCATGCTAAACTGTTTATTTCCAAGTACTTCACCAGAATTTTGTGTCCAGGAGCCCTATACATAAAATCTATTTCTAGTTTATCCACTGATAAGTATGAACCATACTGTGTACTGGCAGATCTTTGAGGTATACATGAAAATACCAAATAATTTGATTTTAAAAATAGAGTATTACAATGAGGTTTCTTGCCCCATCTGGCCAGTGTTCAAGACACACAGACTTACTATCTCAGACCACTTGGCTGTCTGCCGCTGAATAGGTTCCCCCAAAATGACTCAGAATCTTGTATTAATTTCATGCTTTTGGCCAACGGCTTAGCCACATTACTAGCTATCTCCATCTTAACTCAACCCATTTTTATTAATCTGTCCTGCCACGTGGCCTGTTGTTTATCTGTGTTTCTTACATGTTTCTTCTTTGGGCATCTGGCTAGATCTGCCTTGACTCTGCCCCTTTTGCTACTATTCTTATTCACTGCCTCCTTTTTCTATAGTGCCTGTCCTGGGCCAAAACAGATCTTTTATTTAAAGATTGATATGCATAGCATACAGAAAGACATTCCAGCATCAATAGGGTACCAATCTAAACAAAGAATATAACTTGCTAATTCTACCCTTAATCTAACCCATGACTCTTATCCTGTTCAGCCATGCACTTCAGTACCTTTTCTCAGAGCAGCATAGTTGTCCTCTGCTTCTTCTGGCTTCTTTCTGGCATTCTGTTCTGTTCTGCCTATTCCCAGAGTCTTCTTAGTCTGGTAGCCCCGCCCATACTTCTTGTCTTCCTTTGGCTAATCAGTACTTTTTATTAAATCAATGGGTGGGACAATTATTTACAATGGAACAACCTAATCCTCCTACAGGTCCCCATGGCATCTATCCTAGCATTCCCCTTCAGACACATTCCCATTCCTTCATATCAACTCTGTCTACTACACATCTCCATTGGGCACACCAGAGTGACTCAGGCCATTCTCACTCTCCTCTGCCTGCAGTAGAATTTCTCATATTTCATCTCCCGATTGCTCATGGCAGATTGCTTATAAGGACCTGTCTTCTTAACCTACTGCCAATCCTAGAGGATTGTTGAACCTTGGGATATTCTGATCTCCACTTCTTC
Source organism: Phyllotis vaccarum (assembly GCA_033318265.1). Classification (NCBI taxonomy): domain Eukaryota; kingdom Metazoa; phylum Chordata; class Mammalia; order Rodentia; family Cricetidae; genus Phyllotis; species Phyllotis vaccarum. The sequence goes on along the minus strand of JARWLC010000012.1, from coordinate 10,691,568 downwards.
TAAAGAATCCTCTCCAGTTCCTGCTTCCAACCCATCCCTGTCAGTTCCCCCAATACATAGAAAAACATTTTTTCTTTAACCAGGCATTTTACAACCACACTTCTCTCAAAGGTCCAATAGTATAGAAAATATTTTTAAACAAATATTTTTATGTGTTAGATCAGTGTAATAAGGTATTAAATATTTACTTCTTATTGAACTGATCATAAAATTTACATAGGTCAATTATATCATATGATGATAAGATAGTATTTACACCAGATTTACATAAATCACATTATTACATATTTTTATATTTGCCAACAAAGTGTGTTACACAATTTAGAATTTTAATTCTTATTTTAAGTATTTAAAAATTTCTCATATTTTTGGTATTAACTAATTTTGGTCAGAATATGGTTTCAGTGTGGTATACAAGAAAACTTAGGGAAACCTGCATTTGAATACTATTTGTATCATTACTATTGTTATCCAATGAGAATAAAGTTTTGCCTCAGTTTTCTCATTTAAAAGTGTTTTTATAGCATCAAATTAAATTATTGGCTAAAATGTTTAGCATGAGTTACAGAAGCTACTAAGCACTATTGAAAGTATCAATAATGAATATTACCATAGCTCATTCTAATATTATATAGTGAAAATATGACACTAAACTAATACTTATTATGTTTAGAAAGCAATTGTACTAGAAAGCTATAACAATTTTTCAAAAACCTTCTGAGGCAAATAAATATTCGTTACATTTTCAGCAATAAATTTAAAGTTGAAGGACTTCAATCAGCATTTCCTAAGGGCTTGATAGTTTAATTGTGAACCTTTAGCTTTTAAATATCAAAATATAGTTACATTATTTCCTTCTTTTTGCTCTTTAAATCTTTCCATATTCCCTACCCTTAATTCATTTCTAATTCATGAACTCTTTTCTTCAAATGTTATTGTTATAGTCACACACTATTATATGCACATATTTAATTATGTGTAAATATATATGCTTAAATATATAAATGCAACATACTGAATGAGTTAGTATGTGATCAGTGCTGACCACTTGGTGCCTGATCACGGGTGAAGGGGCCCATCTTTCTGGAAGATTTCTCTTTTTCTCAGCCTTCCTTTGTTGACTCTTACTCTTCCTTTAGTGTTTCAGGCATGGATGTGGTGAGATTTCCTTCTTCCACATCAGCATGCTGTTTGTTATATCTATTATCTAGGTCTTTTAAGCAGCCACATTGTTGAAGCATCATGGGTGTAGCTTCTCTGTCATTTCTAAGAGACATAAAGTCACACGTGTGATTCTTGCTCCCTGGATATTAGAGTCTTTTGCCCCCTCTTCCATGTTGCTTCCTAAGTCTTAGATGTAGTTATAATGTGCATGAACTGTGGCAATCAATCTATAAATTATGACAAGTTGTGAGTTTCTTTAATGATCATCTGTTGCAAAAGGAAGCTTCTTAATGACTGTTGAGAGACATACTTTCTATGGGTTTAAGAATCAGTATTTAGAATTCACTAAGGAATTAGTCTGCTCTAACAACATTGTTGGAAGCAGGTTTTCCTTTTAGATCCCTGACTTCAGTAGTTGCAATTATTTCTCTAGGTTTCTAGTACCAGGCATGCTATGTCACCTATTGAGTGGGTCTTAAGCCCAATTAGACAGCTGTTGATTACTGCCAAGAAACAAATGACTCTAATGCACAACTCTTGTTACTGCTTCTCTGTAGTTCCTAGGTGTGTGTGTGTGTGTGTGTGTGTGTGTGTGTGTGTGTGTGTGTGTGTGTGTGTGTGAGAGAGAGAGAGAGAGAGAGAGAGAGAGAGAGAGAGAGAGAGAGAGAGAAAATTACCCAGTAAAAATACTGTCTGTGTGTTTGGGGGGGTAGTTTCTCTATGAGTGTGTAATGATAGAGAAAGTAGTAGGATATGAGTGATGTGAAGTGAAATATTTTTATACATATTTTACACATTAATAAGACCAAGTCTTCATAATTCTATTTCTGGCTTATTTTATTTAACATATGGCTTTCATTTCAACCTCTGCTATTAAGAGGATATAATTTCAATTTTCATGGCAGAATAATATTTGCACATATATACACAAAGCATTTTTAAATTCACCTATCAGTTCATAGATATCTAGGTTGCTATTACTTTTTTTTTCTGTTGTAAATAATGTTGAAGCTTTGAACCAGTGCCTCAAATTCTAGTTCTATTTTCAGGTTTGAGGGCAATGTTCACAGTGCTCTCCATATTATCCACACTAATTTGCACTCCCACAGTGTGTAAGAGCTCCTGTTTTCTATATGCTCACCTACACTCATTTTGTATTTTGTTTTTGTGATTTCCGTTTCTTGTTGTATAACTGCCATTCTTACTGGGGTGAAGGTGAAAGTATCATGGTGGTTTTCATTTGCACATTTCTGTTGATTGAACATTTTTTTTTTTGCATCTGTTGGCCGCTTATATTTTGAGAAATAACTAAGTTGGTCAATAACCTGTTTCAGTTGGTTTATTGATGCTGTTAACATTTATCTTGAGAAATTCCTGGTTATAACTTGGCACTTCCTTTATACTTGAAATGCTTTAAGAGGAAATATCTGAAATTTCCCTACAATTTTGAAAAAACTGAACTCTATGATATAACATGTATAGTAATTATTTTATGATTATTTAATAATGGCATGAAGGTCATATTCAAACACACATTAAATTACATGTTGCAGTACTGCAGTAAAATATTATTCGTGAAGTGGTTCTTGGCACTTCCATCATTAAGTTCTTCTTTCCCGTGTTGATGAAATTGGAGTAGCACGTTTGTGTTCACCATCCTTTCATTTTTTAAAGTAATTTTCCATTTAAAGACATTGTTTTATTTTCTCAAAGTACGCCTCATTGAGATTTTTTCTTTTTATTTCTACATCTTCTAATTTAATAGCATCTTTCACCATTACATGTGTAGTAAAGAGATACATAAATCATACTGATATCCACCAAGTGCATCTTTTAATTTGACCTGAGTATTAAAAATGATTAGTTATTTAGGTAAAGCAAAGATAAACTTATAGGTGTTTTTAGTTTACAAATTATATTTTTATTATTTTATTATGAATGATTTATATTTTATCTTAAAATAAATTGAATTAAATTTTATTAATTTATTTTTCCTGAGTAAATCACAGATATCCACTCTGTTCACCAAAATTCAACTTTATGCTAAATTATTCAAAATTATGCCTTCATTGCACCTAAAACTCTCTTGGTAGATTATTTAAACATTTATAGCATGATTATTATTTGATATTTTTGTTAGCCTTATACTTTAGTAAAGGGGAAATTAATAAACCTGGATCAGAACTTTTTTGGAGTTGACACAGATGGTTACACTTGAGGCAGATTCTTTTCCTTCCCTATACTCTATTTCTCACCCACATCAGTCCTCTCAGTACACACAGGCATTCCCAAAAGAACAAGCACAAAAGTACAATTATCACATTTCAATTCCACATTGCTCCTCACTTTGCATATAGTTTCTACACATATAAGAGAGTCTCATGCCCACATACCATATGCTGAGCAATCCTTTCTTGCAGAGTCTGGTATGCTTGATGGAACTCATAGATGTGCATTTATTTAAACTTTGCCTGTTTGTAGAGGTCCATAGTGTTTCTTTTGATTGCCCTAGTCCTGCTATTCAGTATATTAAGGATTGCTTTTCTGGAACATCTTAAAACTGAATTGCATTCTGTATTTTGTGTTATTCTGATTCCTCTTATCTGTGTAGAAAGCAGTTACCGCCATGATTTCAACCTCAGAATGTTGGCTTCTTATCTATTTCTCTGAGCTGTTCCATCCTCAGGCTCAAGAACAAATTTATTCTGGTTCAGTGATATATCTTTCCTTCCTCAAGCCATCTCACATCCTCTGCTCCATCTGTTCATGGCAAATCTTCACTACAGAATTTGCTCCCCAGAAGAAATGTTCAGTTAGAATTATTTCTTTTTTGATAAGTGCATAACTTCAAGAAAACTTAAAATACTCTTTGTTTTATGTTCAAAGTAAGTAGAGTAAATAATCAATCAACTAACACTCCTGTTTTAAGGTCAGCTCTATTTACAATAGCAGCTATTATTTCTGTGTTCTGTTGCTATTTGCTTTCCCAATCTTTCCAATAGTCTAATAATTTCAAGCAGTCATTCAGGTTGACTGGTATGAAAATAGTGCCACTGCTTTTTGAATTTATAGAGAGAGGAAGAAAAATACTTTAATAAAAAATATAACTGTCAAAATAGTATATTATTCCTATTAAAATTAAGTGGCATTCCTTCCCTCTAATGGCCTATTTGTGTTTAAAATCTTTATTCAGGTGAATACACTTTGGTAAATAACAGTTATTTTATTTGGTAGTGAATTCTCCCATTTTATTATGCCTCATCCTGAACTTCACCCAATCAGACTTTTGTTTAATCCATCTATAGAGAGAAATGGAGATTGTTGTCAATAAGCAGAAATAACATGATTTTTTTAATTTTGTGCACATAATCCCTTAAGATATTATCAGTATGATCAGTTTCATAACTGATATAACAGGTGTTTATTTGTTTGTTTTTTGTTTTTTGTTTGTATGTTTTTTTAACAGAGTTATGATATTATGAGTTTATCCACTAGTTTGTAGAGTAAGGAGAGAAAACATTTATCTTGTTAAGGTTTTCATGAGGTAAATATCCTCACACTGAATTAATTTCACGTCATTGAACATGCAGTTGAGGTTTTATCTGTAAAGAGCAGCTTTCTAGGACTGAAAGCATTATGATTTTAATGAAATGTACATCCGGGGACCCAAAAACAAATGATCCTTTGTTTACTGTGTAAAATAATGACTTATGGGTCAAATATGTATTTTCTGAATAAAATTATTGTTTGAGACATACATTTTATTTTTAAATGTTCAAATTGAGTGATTATACTAACATATTTATATTCTCTGTCTACTGTATTGCCTGCTGAATTTGATACATTTAAACAAAATGAATAAAATTTATTTTCCAGGTCATTAAACAGTGTGATCTAAAGTTAAGCTCTTATTAGCACTGCCTGGTCCTATGGATCAGTATAACACTTGCTTCTATAGCTTCTGCTCCACTTTCAATTCTCAGCTACAAATCAAAAACAATAAAGTTAATGTATACTATATTATAATTAAAAAATAAATTCATAAATTGTGTAGTATATATTTACTTCTTAAGTTATGTTAATGTTAGGCTATTTATAAATACTATGTATGCATTAAATTACATTCATTTTACAAATAAACATTTTTTCAGTTTATTTATTTTCATTTTCAACAGTAAACGTAAGACAGATGTCACTATTAAAAATTAAAAGCATAATCTTAGCAAAGCAGAAAATTCTCAAACAAACATATAACAAACAAATAACTTTCAACTACAACCTATTTTAGGCTGTTAAACATTGTATACGTATGGGCATGAGTTTTAGTTTATGCATGTCACCAGGCCTAAAGGTGCACACAGAACCAAGGAGGAGTTTGGCTCTTTTGGAAATGTTGTTGCAGGAGGTTGTGAGGGATCCCATGTGGATGCTAGGAACTAAAGCAGTCCTCTGTAAGAGTACAAAAGCTCATAATCACTGAACCATCAGCCTCAATTTTTTTATAAACAACAACGACAAAAAAAACATTTTTATGGTCCACACTTTTATAGTCTTTGGAAGCAAAGTTTATTTTACAGTGATAAATATAGTTTCATAATATTTTTAAAGAATTATTAACTCATTAAGAGTAAAGTATTTTTCTTCTATGATCTTTGTTTTATGCATGAGATAATAGGTAATCTTCATACTCATATATTATAAAAACACTGATAATAAGTACTTATGCATGTGTTTGCACTATTCTATTTGGAAATAGTTGAAGCATTTGCATACAAGTTTTAATCTTGTTTTGCATAATAAAAATTGCATGCTTAAATAATTTACTAATAATAACGGTCTACTGAATATGCCTGTTTCTTCATAACTTATCAGCACTAGGCATTTATTCGTGTCATTTTTCCAAATTTTGATAGATTATTTGTATTAGCTATTTTTTCCATTCCTTAAAACAAATGCTTGACAAAACAAGAGTTTAGTGGTAGTGTTTATTCATCTTAAGAGTTTGATAGATTTACCTGGTCACAGCACAGAAGAGTAATCACAGCAGTAGCTTGAGGCATCAGGTCACATTCTATTCACAGACAAAAGTCAGAGAAAGTTGGCAAGCATCCTTGTATTCATACTATAGCCTTATCACATGTGGTGGTGCCACCCACATTTGGGATTTGTCTTATTCTTCAGATCAATATTTCTGAAAACACACATGGACATAATAATCTAAGATGTATTTCCATACTACCTTAATTACTTTTGCATTACTGTGACAAAATGGCATTACTGAGACAATTGATAGAAGTGTTTGTGGAAGATTACTATTTCAGAGTGTCAGTCCTTGACAATCACAGCTTGAAACATGACAGTCAAGCAGTCAGATTTCCACTGGAGAAGTAGCTGGAAACTTACATCTGATACACAAGCATGAGACCTAGGAAGAGTTAACTGGGAATGGCATGGACTTTTGAAATCTCACTGCTCACCTCTACTGACACACCTCCTCTACCACCACACTTCCTATTCTTCCCAAACAGTTCCACCAAGTGATGACCGATTATTTAGACATATGAGCCTATGGGATGATTCTTGTTCAAACCACCACTTATGGTGATTCTGAACCAAATTAAGTTTACAATAAAGATTGCTTCACTTTGTATCAATTAATTTTGCATAAGCTAGAAGAATAACAAGAGCTTGAGCTCTTGCCTTTACCAACAAACTCCAATAATGTATCCATGGATTGATAATTTGAATGATAAATTTCTGCTCGATGGTGCTCTTGGATAAAGTTTAGATGGTGTGGCCTTGTTGGGGAAAGTATGTCACTGGGGTGGGCTTTGAGAAATTTGTATTCTTGCCTCACTTTGATTTTCCACTCTCTGCTTCCTGTTCCTGCTTTCATGCCTGACCCTTGGTTCTGTATGTGCTCAGCATGATATTGCTCTGGAACTATAGGCCAAAGGCGAAAAAAAAAGTAACAAACAAAACCAGAAATCAAACAAATAAAATATATCTATCATTCATATATGTCTCTGCTCATATTGTTTAATCACAACAGAAAAGTAACTAACATAAATATGCCTCGTCCTTAATAAATAAAGATCATGTTTACTACTATTGGTTGGATTTCTTTGTTTTGTTTTTTGTTTTAGTTTTTTGTTTTTGTTTTTTTTTAGTATCCCTCTTAACATGATGCAACACTTGCTTTTAGATTGTCTTTTCAAGAAGTATCATTTGTAAAACATGGCATCTTCCTCTACGAAAGAAAGAAGTTCAGTAGCCATCTCAAATAATAAATGCATATTTCTCTCTATGGTAAAGGTTAAGTAAATTACAGCTGAATGTGTGCTTACACTTTTATGAGCACATCCTCTTGTGGGAATGCATTTGTGTGTGCTGTATCTTTAAATAAAGGAGCTGTTTTGGGCCATGGCAGGCACCATAGAAGAAGTAGGAGAAATCAGAGCATGGGTAGGGGAAGCGGGGCGGAGTCAGAGGCAGACCGAGCTGACATGTAAAGAACACGGGTGAGCCACGCGGGCCACGTGGCCCGCAGATTAATAGAAATGGGTTGATTTAAGATATAAGAGCTAGCTAGCAATGTGCCTGAGCCATAGGCCAAACAGCATAAAGTAAATAGAAGCGTCTGAGTCTTTTTAGGGACCCGGGCAGCGGGCGCAGATAAGCAGTCCCGGGCAGGTCTGTGGGTCCGAGACCTCTAGGGCATGGGACCCGACGAACTCACTACAACATCCTCTCGACCATTATTCATGTTATCCCTATAGGACATTGGTATAAAAAAAAATGGAAGAGGATAAGTCAGTATGAAACCTCTGGTTGTTTCTCCACTGAGGGTGGAAAAGGTCTTTGTTACTATTTCCAGAATCGTGTGTCTTTCATCGCCTCCTAAACAGTAAAAAGATAATGTGTTGTCTGGCAATAGGGATAAGTGTAAGGATGCCTGGCATATAACAGCTATGTGTTAAATATTCTAGTCTGATAATTCAACATGCAGCCAGGTGAGTTAAGATGTCCTGGCATGTAGAGGCCATGTGGTAAACCCAACAGGCCCCTGCAGAACTCACAGCATATGGAAAACACACCCTAGAAGTGGGTCTGTAAAGCTGTCCACCTGTTCTCTTAGAAGGAGACACCATGAGAAAGATGGTCTATTTTCTCTTCTGCTTCTCTTCCCTTGTACTTGCTTGGCAATTCCCCTGAATAAACTCAGTGAGGCACTGATATTGTGCATCTGTTGTCACATGAGAAACCAACAGTAAGCTCTTGGGCTTCTAAGTAATCAGCTGAGATCAACTCCTGCTGAGAACAGTTGGTTGAATACAATATATGTTAGCACATAGTGATATTCCAACAATTCCATTCTTGAGTGAGCTACTTGGCTTTTAATAGCTAGAAAGAGATAGGAAGGAAAGATAGAAAAAAAGAGATGAGAGAGGGAAAACAGAGAGAAAAAAGGTGAAACTCTCTCTCTCTTTCTCACGCACACACACACACACACACACACACACACACACACACACACACACACTATAAACTTTTAGCCTTGACATGAAATTTTGTAATGAAAATTAGAAAAACTAGTTGTAACTGAACTACTCCAATTTAATGTTTGTGAAAGTATACAGGTATAATTTAATCAATCAGTAACCCAGAAGGTAAATTTGAGCAGTTATTCTTTACATAAGAACCACTGATTTAAAAATAGTTGTTTTCTACATAATTTTACTAGGAAAGTCATGTGAAGCAAAACAAAATATGAAGAAATGAGAAAGGTAACTATCTGATCTTTCTACACAGATATATGTCACACAATGCTTTTCTCTGTAAAAATGGCCCTTGTTTACATTATTAGTGATAGAATAAATAGATCTTCTGATTTGTTTTTTAGTTGACAGATAAGAGTAGGTTTTACACTGAGAGGTTTTTGCTGACTGGTAGAGGTCACAGCCTCCATAGCCTGGCAGCTTATATCAATACTTCAAAAACATGGAGCTCCCTCCCTCAAGCAGAACTTACTCCCTCTACTTATCTTTATTTGGAGAATAACCTTGCCTCTGGAGGACTGACCTTATATAAAAGCTGTGTCTAAACCAAATGCCTAATTCTTCTTCACCCTGACTGTTGGCACAGATCCCTACTAGAAAGGCGTGTGTTAGAACCTACTGCCACATATAAGACTTTGTGATAGGAGCAAACCACTTAATGCAAATTAGAGTTTGTTCCCAGACTCCCCTGTTACAATAGGTTCCCTGGCCCAGACTAGCTCTACATTTCAGACCCGCCAACCTGCCATCCTAGGCTGCTTAGCTTCCCACCACTGCTTACCCCTCCCCCCCAAATGACTCAGACACTGGTATCAACTTCATGCTGTTTGGCTTAGGCACATTGCTATCTAGCTCCTTCATCTTAACTCATCCCATTTACATTAATCTGTCTTGACCTTGTCCCCTGGCTCACCTTTGTTCCTTACATGTTTCTTCTTTAGGCATCTAGCTCGATCTGTCTATGTCTCTCTCCTACTACCTATTCTGATTTCCCCACCTACTTTTTCTACAGTGCCTGTCATGGGCCAAAACAGTCCTTTATTTAAAGATTGATATTCACAGCATACAGAAAGACATTTTATCATCACTCCCCAATACTATATATTTCTTATACTCTACAATAAATTTGAACTGATTCACCAATATCTTTTTTCCTGAGTGCTGTCTCTGTTTGTGCTTATGGGCCTCATACAGAGCTTTCTGTTGTCCCTACTGCCTCTTTCCCCTCTCAGACGGAAAGACTAGAACCCAAGAGGGTAAGGGAACAACCACAGTTTCTCATGTTTTAGTGTGTCAAGCATTAGCATCAAATGCATTTTCTTCTTTCACTTAGAAAGAAAAGATTCTTAGAATGTAATTAAAGTCTTTCTATTCCTTAGGTCGGATTTGTTTTACGTATTTGATTATTTTGGCTTGAAAAGGGGGTCTATGTTTGTTTAGAAAAATGCATTCTCACTACACTGAATGCTTAATTTTGTTACACTTTCGATCACTTATTCTCTAAACAGAATTATGAATGAAAAGCATATATACTTTATAAGATGTATTTTGAAGGTGACTCATATCCTTGTGTATTTCAGATACTTGGCACAAAATAACAAATTTCTACTTATTTCAAAGTAGCTTTTGACTTCACAAGAAGAAAACACAAATGGATCATTTGTGTAAAGCTAGATCAACTTGAAACTTCATGATTTTTAATATTTCACATTTTTAGTATTACTTTAGAAACTGAAATATAAATTAAAACGTGGGATAAGCTTTAATTTTGTCGTATATTTTCACTTAATTTCAATTATGAACACATTTATTAGTAATTTATATTTTTTTCTATAGATTATTTATTTTTTATTTATTTTATTATTTTTATAAAAAATGTCATTTTTGTCTATGTATCTCCATATTCCCCCTCCCTTCCCTGTTCCCAATCCCCCCCAGTCAGCCTTCAATCTCGCCCCTCCCTATCCACCCATCTCCTCCCCCAAAAGGTCAAGAAGTCCCAAGGTGTGTCTGTTCAGTGTGGCACACCCATTCCAGGCAAGTTTGATTTTTTTCATCCCAAAATCAAGACTGGGTTAGGTGTTCCTCTACAAAGAATGGGCTCCAAGGTGCCAGCCCATGCACAGGAAAACAGACTGGTCCCACCCCTCAATGCTCCACATACTGCTCATGCCAGTCAACAGTTCCCTACCCTTGGAGAGCATAGTTCTTTTCCCGATAGATCTTCAGTGGTTATTCTTGATTCAGTGAGGCTTCCCAGATCTCAGGCCATCCATAACTGTAGGAATTTTTCTCATAATCCCTATTCCCTTATTAATAGAGATTCTCTTCCCCTGCTGTCAGCTGGACCAGGAGCTCTGCCAGTGCTCAGCCATGAATCACTGTCTCTACCTCTATTCATTATTAGATATAGGTTCTCTGATGATACTAAGTGAGGTTTTTGATATGTTGTTGGATTCGGTATGCCGGAATTTTATTGAGTATTTTTGTTTCAGTGGTCATGAGAAGGACTGGCCTTTAATTCTCTCTTTGTTGCATTTTTGAGTGGCTTCAGTATCAGGCTGATTGTAGCCTCATAAAAATAGTTCAGCAATGTTCCTTCAGTTTCTATTGTATGAAACACTTTGAGGAGTATTGGTATTAATTATTTGAATGTCTGGTAGAATTCCGCACTGAATCTGACTGGTCCTTTTTTTTTTTTTTTTACTTGGGAGACATTTTAACAGCTTCAATTTGCTTTGGGTTTATATGTATGTCTATTTAGGTCTTTAATGTGATCTTGATTTAATTTTGGTAAGTGGTACTTATCCAGAAAGCTGTCCATTTCTTTTATGTTTTCTATTTTAGTGTAGTGTAGATTTCCAAAGTACGAATTGGTAATTCTCTGGATTTCCTAGGTGTCTGTTGTTATGTCCAACTTTTCATTTCTGATGTTGTTAATTTGGATATTGTCTCTCTGCTTCTTTGTTTGTTTGGATAAGGGTTTACCTATATTGTTGACTTTCTCAAAGAACCAACTCTTTTATTCATTGATTCTTTGTATTGTTCTCTTCGTTTCTATTGTATTGATTTTAGCCCTAAATTTGATTATTTCCTGCCACCTATTCCTTCTAGGTAATAGGTAAGTTTGCTTCTAATTGTTCTAAAGACTTCAGCTGTGCTTTTAGTTCTCTTGTGTGGCATATCTCTAGGTTTTTCATATAGGAATCTAGTGGTATGACTTTTCTCTTAACACTGCTTTCATTGTGAGCCATACATTTGGGTATGTTTTTGGATTCTTTTTTATTAAATTCTAGTTTTTGATGTCTTTCTTAATTTCTTCTTTGATTGACCCAGAAGGGGTTCAACTGAGAGTTGTTCAGTTTCCATGCATTTGTAGGCTTTCTGTGTTCTTTGCTGTTGTTGAACACTAACTTTAGACCATGGTGGTCTGGTACAATACAAGGAGTTATGACTGAGTATGTGGTCAGTTTTAGAAAGAGTTCCATGGGGTGCTAAGAAATATGTATATTCTTTTCTTTTTGGATGGAATGTTCTGTATATATCTATTAAGTCCATTAGGGTCATAACATCTGTTAGATCCCTTATTTCTCTGTTGAGTTTCTGTCTGGTTGATCTATCCCATGGTGAAAGTGAGGTATTGAAGTCTACCACTATTAGTGTGTGGTATTTGATGTGAGGTTTATATAACATAAACTTATTCTTGTATAATATTTATCTCATATGAGATTTTTAAATAAAGAGGAAGGTACATCTCTTGATAGAGGTTTCAGCTAAAGTTAAATGAATACACTAAAATGAGAAAATCATTCACTTAGCTCCATATCCAGGGAGATGCCAACTGCTAGCATCAATAAAGTTAATCTGTATCAAAAAGTCCATAAATGCTGTCAAATGAGAGTAATTTTATTTGATTTCATTCTTTTTATATGTGCAGATACATTTTCACCATTATAAACAATGAGGCTAATATTCAGCACTTGAAATAGAATCAGCTACTATTTTCTGAAGCTCTTCTCAGGTTGCACAGTGTAACGAAGACTTTCCTTCTCAGTGGAAGATTCATTCAAATTATTCTTTGCGTTCTTATGTATAAATGCTTTCACACATAAGATTTCTCTTGATGTTACAAGCACTTCTCTATATCCTTTTATCTTTTTCAGATTTCTAGTGATCAAGTTCTTATGGACATGTTCTTCTGAATCACATTCAAAGGGGAACTGCATAACCTAGCTCATCTTTACCATCACTTTCTATGCAAAGGACCCAGGCCTCTTTAGAACTTACCTTCTTCGTCTTATTTTCCTTTGCTTTATTTTCTCTCAAGACAAATACATTCTTTAGCAATACATTTCCCTTTTTCCTATACCACACTGTAGTATTGGTATTTATTTTAAAATAAGACATTACTTCCTGTGTCGAGGGAAGAAATTTATAGACACAGGAAGCTAAGGAAACTTTTTAGAAATGCTTAGATATCTTACAAACTGCAAATGATTCTAGAAGCTTCCAAAACTAAGGTCTCTTTCCATGGTTATGTAAGCAATAAACCATTACCAGGCAAATGGGGGAGTTTCTAGTCGAACTATCAAAATGTACAAGCTGGAGTTTCACTTATGTAAGTTTTAAGAGTAGTTGCTTAGGCCATGGTAAAGTTTCTGGCAATGGAAATGCCTTTAAGTTAACCATACTTCCCTAAGAAATACCAGAAAACTCAAAGTCTCACCAACTATTTAGTCAATAGCCTGAGCACTTTTAGGGGTTAATAGATGTTCACACATTTTGCAAAAATGTCACACAACATATATTTTAACCATCACTCAACCACATTAATTTGTATAATTTGTACAAAGTGTCATGCAAATTAACTATCATTAGATCTTCATCAGAGTGAATGTAGCATGCTGTGGCTTTACTTTTACTTTTCCTTAAAAATCACAAAAGATAAAACTACCATGAGAGACAGGGTTTTGAGGATCAGATTGTTTAAATTCCATTTCTCTATTAGCAGCTATAAGAACTGAAAATTTTGTTTAACACCTATGCTTCAGTTGTCTTCTGTGGAGATACTGAGTAGCCCCTCTTATTGCAGCAAAGGTTTAGTGACAACATAAATTCTAAAATCAAGGCTAACATATCACATGAAAATATCAGCAACTAAATTATTTCTATGAAAAATATAAGTATTATTCTTACATATTCTAATTTACTTTCCATTTTCTTAATATGATGCTGGGAGGCCTTGCTGGCTGGACAGAGGTTACAATCTATCATGCCCTGGCAGTTTTTTTCCAAAGCTTAATGACATGGGACTTTTTTCTCTCCTCAGGGAAACTTCCTGTTCTCTACCTGCCCTTATCTAGAAAATGTCCCTGGGACTGGAGGACTGATTGTATCTGAAAGCTGTCTCTAAGACAGATTCCTGATTTATCTTTACCTTAACCCTTGGTGTGGATTCCTGCTAGAGGCTTTCCAGGCTGTTCATATGGAAACAAAGACTTAAACTAGGAGCTCTGCTATAGGACTCTCACGCTACATATGAAGCCTTATGATAGGAATGTACCACTTAATGCAAATTAGCTTGTCTCCAGGATACCCAATCATATATATTTCCTATACTCCGAGATATAGTTGAGCAGATCCACTGAAGTCTCTTCCAGAGGGCTATCTCCATGATTTTCATGTGCCAATAAAGGATCTCTGAAATTGCTTCTGCTCCTTGTCCTCTTAGACTGATGGCTAGCTGATTATGAAGACAAAGGGTAATTCCCATAGTATGTATCTTCTTTTTCAACTTGTTTTAATAAAATGTACTTTACAGCCACTGTCCATCTGATAATCATTTGTTCATGTCAATATCTTATTTGACTTCTGACTTCATCTTTAATGTTTATATTAGCCTCTTATCATTAACCTAGACATTATAACAATACAAATTTATTATTTTACAACAGTAGTGTCAAAATAAGAAATGATTCTGACTTTTTAAAAATTGAGATGTAAGTAGTACATCATTTCTTTATGGAAATTCATGAGTATATATATTCACTTTCTATCTTATTTATATTTTATAAGCTTATTGAATTTGTTGGTCAAAATTACCTTCCACCATCAAAGCAAGTGTGGTTACTCAAGTATGATACACAACACTATATCTTTTGATTAAATTTTAAGCATCTCTATTGAATAAATTTTAAAATGTAAACAACTCAAGATAATTTTGTCTTTATTTAAATTCAATGACAACATTAATTTTTATGCATAATATAGCATCTACAACTTATATTAAGGTGAATGTATCTTCATCTTATATATTATAGCATCTACAATGTGCTTGCAACTCAATATTACATTTTATTTTATTTTCTTCATTATTTCATGCTATTTTAATACATTGACATATCTACCACTATTTAACTCATGAAAATTGTAAAAATAGAGTGCCAATTTAATGAAATTCAATTATTAGACAGAAAGGGGGAAGTGATGTGGGAATGCCTTTCTGTATGCTGTGAATAGCAATCTTTAAATAAAAGAGCTGTTTTGGCCCATGACAGGCACCATAGAAAAAGTAGAAGGAGGAATCAGAATAGGTAGAAGGGGCAGGGTGGAGTCAGACAGACCAGGCCTGAAGCCCAAGGGAGCAACATGTAAGGAACACAGGTAAGCCATGGGACACTTGGCAAACAGATTAATAGAAATGGGTTGATTTAAAATGTAAGAGCAAACTAGCAATGTGCCTGAGCCATAGGCCAAACAGCACGAAGTTAATTTAAGTGTCTGAGTCATTTCTAGGGCCCTGAGCAGCTGTGGGCGGCTAAGATGTCTGGGTCTGCAGGTCTGTGGTTCTGGACCTCTGGCTGCCCCGGGGGGAGAAACCACATTGTAACATAATGTGATCCTAAAATCACCTCCAAAAATATACAGACACAGAAAAACACACAGAAAGACAGACATTGAGATAGATAGACAGACAGACATACAGACAGACCCACTACACACACACACACACAAACACACACAACTTAAATTAAAATACTAAAAACAATCATTTTAACAAGAAATAAAAAAAAAATTAACACTGAAATTACCATGGGGTTGATATAACTTTACATGTAGAATGAGTTTTGCAGCATTACTTTTAGAAGTGCCACATAAACAATTACACAAGAACAGTTATCATGAACATCCATGGCGCAACTACATTAAATCAGAGTGTACTTGGTAAGAACAAAGAAAGAAACGTGCTTTAAGTTTTTTTTGGTGGTTGCTTGTTTTTGTTTTTATCTTATTTTAAGTTTAAAAGAAACAATATAAGCTCTGAGTAGCCCTGAAAGACCAATATTTTGCATTCCTATATGTCAGCCTACTACCCCAGGTCCTTCAACCCCACAAAGCAAGCCAGATGCAGTTTCAACCTTTATCTGGTAGCAAAATTCAGTGATCAGCCCGCTTAAATTGAGGCCATCTAGTGTAAAACATTAGCTCCATTTTTTTTTAGATTCCCAGAAACTAATTTACTTTAATTCCTGAAGCTGTATCATAACAGGAGAACTGAGATAATTAAATCGTTTTTAAGAGGAAGAATTGATCCTGGATAGAGAATGTGGCCTCTTCTGCTGAGTTAGAGCACAACCTCACCATTATTCCTTCAGACATCTCAGTTGACCCAGAGCAGGAATTTGGGGATCACTGGTTTGAGTCCTTAGTCCTCTTAGGATTACTCATGCCCAGCCAAAATTTGAATCGCCACTTAGGGCTGCCATCTTTGTTAGCATTATCAGAATTGATCTGGATATGTGTTACCATCTTAACATCTTTTCTTTTCTTTTTTTTTTTAATGTGATCATCACCATCCATAAACAGCATTCTATCTGCAGTTGTCAACAAAACACCAAGGGAGGAATCTTGAAGTACGGTAGAGAAAGCTGGGTTTTCATCACTGTACTTCTAAATTCTACTAGACTATAGCCCTAGACTCCATTCCTTCCTTCCTATGTGAAACTTTGATTAATAACCATGTGAATGACATATGTATTTCTCTTGCATTGTATCATTAGATTACATATTAGGTCTGTCTTTTATTGAAATTTGACAAAAAAATAATTAGCTCTATTCCAGATTGTCTACAAAATTTTACATATACTTTAATTATCATTATCTAAATTTTACACATGATAAAACAAAAACTCGGGTAATTTTGTAAAAGACCTCTGGTTGAGCTTCTAGCTAATTAGTGTTCAAGCAAAGCCTAGAATATAGATCTTTCTAAATAAAAACCTATTGATACAATGCCTCCTTAGTATTGCCATAAATTAAAAGAAAATAAAATAAACCTTTGGTGAAATGATGAACATGTCATTACATGCCTATAATCTCATCATACAAATGGAAACAGGCAAATTTCAGAAGGTTACTGGCCATCTAACCTAGTCAAGATGGTGAACTCAAGATTCAATGAGGGATTCCATTAAATACAATATGCCAAAGACATCTGATGTCCCTTAACTGACCTATATATTTGTAAAGACTGACATGCATACCAGAATACTCACATGTGCACATAAACACACTCACTTAAAGAGGTAGACACAAAGGGAGATCAAGTTGGAAAAGGAGGAAAGAAAACAGAACATGTTGAAGGACTTAAACCTTTTTCTACTAAACAGTTTTGAAGAAGAAAAGATCAATGAAATATTTGCAGTCTTGCTGTGTAGGACACAATTGCATTTACAAAATAAAATAAAATTTATCCTCGACACAGTTGTACAAGAACTATGGAAGAATTTCAGCTCAGCATTAGAGACTTTGTTCCTATCAAAGTAAGTCTGTCCATGGGCTGTTTTTGTTCAATTATTTACTTTCTCCTGTACTCATAAAACATTTGGCTCCTTCCATACGGTAGTCATTCCGCTAGATTCAGCTGATACCAAGATGCATTATTCTTAGTTTAAGTTATTAATAATATTCTTTCTGGATGAGGAAATAGTAAGCCAAAGATTTATAGGTATTCATTGCAGAACAATAACTATAAAAATTGCCTGGTATAGAATCAATAGTCTATATTTCAGTCTTCCAGGGTAAATTTTTAAAACATATCTATCTGTAAAAGTTTGTGTTTAAGTAAATTTTAGCTAGTCTAGAATAAAGTGAGAATAAAGCTATGTGTTAATTTTTGCAAATATATTTGTTTTCTTGAGTTATTTATATATACTGATGATATTAAGACTTAATATAAACTGACGTGGTCTTGTTGATGGCTTATTTGTATTAATTTACATAGTATTTGATATTAACGTATCTATGTTATATCATAAAATTGTAAGAACACTATGCTGCTACCTGTTTTTAAATGATGGTGTTTCTAGTCTGCTAATTCTATCATCTAATTCAAGTTGGATTTTGAAAATTCAAAATTAGTTCAGTACACCAGTGTACAGAACTTACTATGCAAAAGGAAAATATATATGATACAGACATTTAAACACTATCTGGCTATAATACTTAACTAACTTAATCTTGCTGAAACACTTAGTATATAAAGAAGGGTAACAAATGAACATTTTTTCAGAGATGGATATGTAGTACTTCACCTATAATCTTTCATCCTATGCTAAGGAATTTTGATGTGCTCATGTGGGCAGCTGTCAAAATGTAAGGATCTGTCAATATGATCAGAATGTAAGAATTATTTCATATGGATCCTCAAACTGTAGTTCAATAATTACTATACATAACCTTATCCTTGAAGTTTTATAGTTTCTGGTACATTTTTTAGGCCTTCTCTGTCTACACAAAGAAAACATTTATGTTAGATAGTTCATCACTAAGACATCAAACATAATATTATCAGAAGGAATATATTTCTTTCCCATTTTTTGCCAGAAAAATATGATCTTTATGATTTTTAAGACATAGCCTTATATTGGGGCTGGGTGGAAAGGACACAGTACCCTGTGAACACAGATGACTTAGTAGCCTGAGCAGCAACAATGATTTCCCTAAATCCTGGAGGGTTGTTGAAATTCACACATCATTGGCAATCAGTCACTACAGCTCTTTTGTTAAAATGCTACTTTCTAATCTTAAAATGTATCAATTTTAAAAGAAACACAGATAGCACATGTGAAAACAACGAGAATGAAAAACTACTAAAAATAAGTGTATTTGTGATGCTGACCATCGAAGCCCCATCTGTGACGTAAGTATTCAAGTCTTGTCTATGCAGACAGTTCAAGGCCACCCTGAGACACATGAAATTTTCTCTTTGAAATAAATAGAAAAATAAGTATGAAGGAAGAAAAGAACAAAACAGGAATATGGGAAGATGCTGCGTTTCTATGTTGGCTATTGCTTCCTTTTCTCAGACAGAGCCCATACTTTCCTGCTTTTCTTCCTAATGTTATCTCTTTAAAGAAACAGATTACTTCTCTGACATCAACTTCTTAAAATATAAACTATCTTCCTAAGACATAAAGCACATTATATTGTTGCATTCTTGTAAAGCTGAATGAAGCCTGGTATTGCATACCAATTTTACTCATAGGTTTTAGCCTCAAGAAAATGGTTGTTTAAGGGCACCTAAAATTCTATCAACAAAATAAATTTACAGTCTAAGATAAAAACAAGAAATATAAAAAACTATCATCTAAAAAGCCTTGGTAAATCAATACTTCAAAATAATACTTGAAAGAATGTCGTTAGAATGAAATCGAGCAAAACAGTTCTCTACCTGAGCCTCACACCTACTAAGTATTTTAATATTATTTTATTTAGATATGGATTACATTGATGTTACTAGTAAAAGGCTCAGTGATGCATGGGACATTATACACAGATTAATGTTATCTTTACATTACTCCATGATTTCTAAACCCGGCCTGTAGATATTGTAATTTTATTTATTATTTTAAGTGACTCATATGTTAAATTTTAACAATTACTAGTAATAGTATAATCTATAATGCTGAACATTACTTATTTTCCTCATCTGCTGCTGGGTGGGACTGCAGAAGGTATGTGGACATTACCACTCATGTCGCCATGGCTCATAAAAGTGCCTTTCAGTAAAACAAATTACAACTTAAAACTATATTAAAATATTTTAATTAGGAAAGTTTGTTTCTCCATCAAGTATCTATGAATGTAGATACTCAGACTAATATTCAGTGTTTACATCATTTTGCTTTTAACTTGGATTTTTAGTTAGTGATTATTATTGCTGTACCTTCATTGAGGGACCTCCAAAGACCACCAAGGAGGTGTATTTGATGTAAATACATGAGGGTGTTTTTATTGTTTTGGACAGGTTCAAAGGAACCCAGGTTGAAACCCTTTGTTCCAGCGCAGCAGATGGGTTCTACCCTAAACCCAGCAGTGAGGGTTTTTAAGAAACGCATATGTAAGTGAAGTGATCCATGTGTTGTCATTCCAGGATTGGGCAAAGGGGTATGGGGTGCAGCAGCCATTGGCTACTCTTTTGGCACAAACCCAAGCCCTGAATCTACTTGCTGAAATTTCAGCACAAAACTAACTTTTGAATCTATTGTATTGGCTGCCAGGCACATTCCTGAGACTCTTTCCAGACTCGCAGACCTGGACCCTGCCCTCAGGCACCAAACACTCCTTTCCTGAAACAAAGCTTTGTAAGGATAAGTCCATTCCTTCGCAGTTACATTTTTAGATCTGATAGTAGTAAGTATGGAAAAAATAAAAATGTGCCCTACAAGCATTTTCCACAAAGTAGGATAAAACTGCACAGGAAACATGACTCAGGCCAGTCTCTTACTTATTTAATTGATAATAACAGTATATTAAACTAAACTCCTATGTGAACAGTTGTTTAGAATCTCCTGTTTCTATGATGTGCTTTTTTAAATGTAATTTTTCTGGTGCTTAACCTAGTTAAATAAAGAAGAATTTTCTATAATGTTTACTACTACCTCCAAAACCAACTTTTACATTTGAAAATAAACACTGAATTGAATTAACACTGAGGAGTCCTGAGGGGAATGATAGCTCCATGTTTGCGGATAGCCGTGCTGCAGGATTCTAATATCAGAATCACAGAAACAACCATATGATAGCATAAGGAAGGATGGTGTTAAAGTAAAGAAAATTTTAGATAGATTGGAAAATAAAAAGATACACTTATATGATCTCAGTTATAATTCTACAACTGAGTATATCTTTATGTTACGTAGGCAGCTTTGGTTGCTGAATTCATTGAAATAATAATATAAAAAAAACATACTTAGCCCGTAAGGTCACAGTTGCATACAACCCAACAATTTTGTTGCTTGGTGGTGCCAAGATATATATTCCCTGTTTTCAATTTAACGGCCACATTATGTCATTTTTTGAGACATAAGTTCATTAGACCTTCTGTTCAAGTACCTTAAGGCCACAGTTTATTACAACTCTGCAATTATCATTGACAATTTGTATATGCATCCTAATTTTTCAATCTCAGTGGGGGCATTTGCATAATTTGTGGCCTTCTACTCTTCTCAGTAATAATCTCATATTTGAAAAAGGAAATAAAATAAAGGGATATGGAAAATATCAAGGCTGTGTATGTCATTTGACTTTTTCAAAGGCATGAGGGGTTATGGAGAAATAAAGAATATTAGCACATTGAATTTTTACGAACAGTTTGCATTGGCTTGTGACAGACTATGAACTTGGGTGAATAGGGCTTGTTGGCAATTTCCTTATCCATCATATAATGTATAACTATATTTTTCAAAGCTCTGAAATTTGTTCAGTATGAGTAAAACCTGGACTTTATTCTCCCAGGTTTATAGTTCTTCAAATGTTAATCTTGAGAACAATCAACTTAGATCTTAGTTCATGAGTTACCATTATAATGCCTGTGTGATAGGAATTTAAATTACTTCAGCAAAAATCTTGGAGTAACTGCATTACAAACTTGACAGTGATCAGAGCCTCTGGTTTAAAGACAAATAAAGGGAGACCTATTCCTCTGAAGGATCCCAAGTGTTTGTTTTGTTGATTATTGGTACACACAGGCCTAGACTATGTGTTACAAGATAGTCTCTATATATAAACAAACATAAAATAATGGAAGCTCTCCATTATTTTCCAAGATTAACATCTGAATGTAACTCACTTTAATCCAAGACTCAAGAGAAATTATTTCTACTCAAGAACTTTGTTGCTATTTGTTGTGGGAGAATATGCTTGAAGAAAAAAAAATTGAAAAAAAAAAGCTTTAAAAGACAAGCTTAGTTTTGGTGGGAAGCTCACCTTTAATGTCTGAGACATCTCTCAAACCTACAGCCGACAGAATGAGGGACTTCTGACTGTTGTGGGAGAGTGTCTCAGACTCTGACTCATTTGCCTTCTCTTGAAACCCTTTTTCTCTTACTGTGTTGCCTTGTCGAACCTTTATATGAGGGTTTATTCCTGGTTGTATTTTTTTATTATGCCTTGTTTGGTTGACATCCCTAGGATGCTTGCTCTTATTGAAGGAAAACAAAGGAGCATTAGCCTGGAGGAGGAACCATTTATGAAGAGTCCTGTGGTTCTATGCTAACCTGCACACTCAGGTAAATAGAACTTATTAATACTGCAAAGACCACAGGCATCTTCACTCTTGAGCAGTGGCACATTAGGAGGCGCTTTTGTTGCTCTAGAGACACCAAAATCCAGCCTCTAATCTAGTAACTAGATAAGCAATATCCTTTTTTTTTTTTTTTTTTTTTTTTTTCCTGTATGGCTTCACTAATAGAGAGTAACATCAATTTCCAAACACTGTAACAACATTTACATAATCTAAGTATTTAACTGCTGTGGGAATATACTCTTGTACACTGTAAATATGTGTCACTCATTTTAGATAATAAATACTGATTGGCTAGTAATTAGGTAGGAAGTATAGATGAGGAATTAGACTAAGGGATTCTGGGGAGAGAAAGGACAGAAAACAGACACCAGCCTGATGCAAAGAAAGCAAGCTGAGAATAATGCACTGAGAAAAAGTTACCGAACCATGAGGCTAAACATTGATAAGAATAATAGGTTAATTTAATTTATTATTAAGTTAATAAGAAACTTGATTTCTGGCTCAGAAGTCACTAAAATATTAAGACTTGGAGTCAGTTATCTCATAAGTGGATACAGGACTGACTGAGTGGGATACAGAAACTTTTGACTACATTTGACTGTTCATACTATGTACTAAACATTGTATATATTATGTATGTATATACACATTATATATACATACATATGTATATATTAGTCAATTGATCATCTCACTTACTCTGATCTGAGAAATGACTCTGGCACACACTCTAGGAACATTATGTCCACTGAGGGAAACAGAAGCAAAAATATTTTCAATTGATTCCTAGTATGTAAAAATTTTGTTGATTTTTCTAGTCTTGGTCCTTTCCTCATGTAATACTGGCTACTGCTATGACTTATTGGACTTTATTCTGTGATCAGTTTTCATTGATGTAGCCAGTATATCAAAAGGATATTTAACACTTTGTTTTCTTATCTAAGAATACTGTAGGAAAGATTGGTCTTTTCACAAGTTAGAATGTAATGTATTTTTCAACTTTCCACATAGTAAACTTTATGTTTTAGCTCCATAAAACTATTCATGGTAAACTTAAAAGTTATTCTACAAAACAAAAATTGTTGAACATTTTAGACCTGTATTCCTTAGCATTCTAAACTCCATCATATGCTGCAAATTCTTCATTCTATGATACCAACAGTTTCACAAAAAGAGATAATATAGAGTAAATTAACATCCAAATTAAACTGACATCATGTCCACTTATGCATATTTCAAATATTTTTAAAGTATATTTAATAAATAAAGTGCTATACTATTCAGGTAGATTCACACTATGTAATTTTCTCAAAAATAAAAGAAAACCATTCATGGAGTATTCAAACATTCTTTATTTTGTTTTCTGAAAAGAAGAAGATATGTCAGCTGACTGCTGAAAAAGTTAGTTGCTTAGCAAAATAAATAAAGTTTAACAGAGTATTGTGGTGGAATTCAGCTGTTAGCTGATAAGGTTGGAAGGCCTGTCTCTAGCATCCTGAGAGCCTGAACAGGGTGTGGCAAGCTCCATTAAAAGGGGGCTGCTGGGAGCTTGAGTGCCCTGTTTTGTTCCTGCCTTCTTGGAGATTGGATCAACATACATCGTCTAGATCGTCCTATCTTCACGAGTCATCCTAAGGTTTAACTTGTGTCTGTGAATGTTAAAATACCCTCTAATAAATATTAATCCTGTATTTGGTATACTGCAAGTGAGATTTATTGCAATAGAGTCTAGCAACAATGGCCAGGTGAATAAAAGGTTATTAAAGAACCTGTTTTTAGATGCCAGGCCCAAACCTACCTCAGAACAAATCTTTCTTCTTATACTTGATCATATACTAATTATGTTTATTAATATTAATTTATTCAAATTATAAAGATGAACCTCAACTAAAATTATTAAACTTGTTATCCTGAAAAATTCAATTGCACAGAACTCTAATGTTATGAATTTGTTATATAAATACATAAACAACAGATGTATCTGATTAACCAGAAATGAACACTTTTCTTGTAATATATGTTCAATAGAAGCATATCTAAGTCAGAATGAATATAACATTGTAAAGAATAAATTTAGCAGCTGAGGAAGTCTGTGTTCACAGTTTTTTTATGGACTAGATGAAAGAAGAAATGGTTCAGTTTCCTCAAATCTTTGTATCATGGTTCTTTCTCCAAATCCACATCTTTTCTTCAAACTTAAAAGGAAAAATAATAGAAACAAGCAAGGGACATCTGTTGTATTATGTTTCTGACCCAGTCTTTCCAGCCTAGCCTGGTGGCCTGGGCTTTCAGATCCACAGTCCCATAGTCACACTGAAACACACAGATGCTTGTATTAAATATATGCTGATTGACCTGGGGTCCAGGCATATAACTTGCCAGCTCTTGCTCTTAAACTAAGCCATGACTGTTACAATTGGGTTTCTTGGTCCCGGCAGCCAGAGGTCCAGACCAACAGACCCGCCGCTGATCAGTCCTTAAAAAAGATGCAGACATTTATATTAACTTCATGCTGTTTGGCCTATGGCTCAGGCACATTGCTAGCTAGCTCTTACATCTTAAATCAACCCATTTCCATTAATCTGTCTGCCACGTGGCCCATGACTCACCTGTGTTCCTTACATGTTTCTTTGGTGGCTGGCTTGGTCTGTCTCTGACTCCACCCTTCCTTTCCTACCTATTCTTATTCCCCACCTACTTTTGCTATGGTGCCTGTCATGGGCCAAAACAGCTCCTTTACTTAAAGATTGATATTCACAGCATACAGAAAGGCATTCCCACATCACATGACTCTTATCTTGTTTATCCACAAGATTTGGTACCTTTTCTCAGGGCAACATTTCAACTTCTTCTGCATGTGCTGGCATCTCAATGTGAGGTCTCTGTGGCTTCTCTGTGGCATTTCTGCTCTGTTCTTCCTGTTGCCAGAATTTTCTTAGTCTGGTAGCTCCACCCACACTTTCTGTCTGCCTTTAGCCAATCATCATTTTTATTAAACTAGTATGCTGGTATTTACAATGTAACAACATAATCCCACTATAGAGATTTCACCACAGTACTAAATGGTTAAATTCATAAGCTTTTCCTACTATTCTGAGGGTCTAGAGTAAATATTAACCTTTTTATAGTCAAAACCTTTGATTTAGTATGAAATTTCCCATTTCAAATACAGAATTTAAATGGATCCTAATAGAGAGTGGACTGGGAAGTATTGAATTGGTATGGCTGGTACCTCTTTTCCTGTACTGTTAATCATACTCCCATACTGAGTCCAGGTTATACTTTTAGGTGTGTCATTTTATTTCATTTAAAGAGAAAGACAATGACTACTTCATATGAGCCTAATAAGTAAAATGAAAAAATAAATTAAATAATTATTTGCCACAGAACTGTTTATCAAGATACACATTAGTCAACTGTTTTACTGGGATCATTCACCTCAGAGCCTGTACTTGTGAGTGCCAGGGAGCACTGTGTGAGTTTTTAACAAGTCTAATAAATCATCTGTTTATATTATATCTCATTTTCCTACTATCAAAACCTGTCCTAAACTATTAATCTCTTATGGACCCATATTTCATACATTCTATAAGCCTAAACTATGGCAAAATTAGAGGTAAGATTATTCTTTGTCTATAAAGTTTCCAACAACTTTATCTTGTAAAGAAGTATGCTAGCCCAAATATCTCCCAAATGCTT
Source organism: Phyllotis vaccarum (assembly GCA_033318265.1). NCBI lineage: Eukaryota > Metazoa > Chordata > Mammalia > Rodentia > Cricetidae > Phyllotis > Phyllotis vaccarum. Next base: position 10,665,558 of record JARWLC010000012.1, on the reverse strand, counting down.
TAAATAAATTATTTAGGAAAAAAATTATCTTCATCCTCCTATGATTCTACAATGATCTGCTAACAGAGAAAACAAAAGGATATGACTGATTTTATAGTGTTTGTTTTCCAAATTAGAATGTCAAAATAAATTTTAACAAAATAATGATGTTTTTGATGATGGTACACCTCCAGCTCCAGCACTTGAAAGGCAGAGACAGGTGGAGCTCTGTGAGTTTAAGGCCAGCCTGATCTACAGAGTGAGTTCTAGGACAGCTAGTGTTGTTGCACAGAGAAATCTTGTCTCAAAAAAAAAAAAAAAAGAAAAAATTAGATAAATATGCAAATGTTGAGTTTTTCTAAATTAGCTACCAAAATTGTTGATGCAAATAGATATTTTATATAGTATATTTTAAATTTACCTTCAGTGCTTATTTATAATCATCAAGAGATGTGTTTACCTACTGAACATGCATCTGGTCATGAGATTCTTAAAATAGTGTATACATAAATATACACTAAATATTTATATAAATATACATATACACATATATACACTATTTCAAGAATATATATATACACACTATATACATATGTATATATATGTACTATATGTGTGTGTGTATGTATGTGTGTATTACGTTTTAATTGTGAGATTCCTACACAAACACTTAAGATAAAGATTGTAGAAATTTTAGTAGAGATATTTTAGTGAAAACAAAAATAAGGCAAGATGTGCTTTCAAAATATACCTGAGGCTGTGCTACAAAGATTTCCAGTTAAGAATAAACTATCTCACCAACTAGTTCTTAATGCACTGCCAAAAATCCAATTTCATCTGATAACTTATTTTCCCTTTTAAAACACAACTGATTAAGAAACTGACCCAGCATCTAACTCTAATATGATCTCTACAGACTCATTTTCTGAAAGACATTTGGCTTAGGCTATAATGATTATGCCACTAAAACAACCAAAATTCTTTCACAAACACTTATGAAGACAAATATTATAAGAGAATCTAATTACTTTTTAAAGTACCCTTCAAAACTTCAACATTTTATCTCAGCTCTCTACAAAGCCTGAGAAAATTAATCTGCCTTTAATCTTAATAGGCTTGGGCAGAGGCAACCAGTTTGATTTCCAACAATAAAGACTTCTATGAAAAAAATTGGCTCTCTTTTCAAATATATACATGTTCAAGAATTGGGAGTCTAACAACATAAGCTATCGTGTTCATTTAAGGGAACTGAAAATAAAACACTCCCATAGAAAAGTCAAGAGAACACAAAATTTAATGTCAAGGACTAAGTTTTATGTGAATGAAGGAGAATATATTCTATTGGAAATGACTTGAGGAATACAGGCAGCAATAAAGTGTCTCCATAGAGAAAGTGGTCCATTCATTATCTGAATTTCAAGGTCATTGTGTTGTTTACAATGCTAAGCATGTAATTATCTCAATTTACGATTTAACGATACAAAGACAGTACAAATATGTGATGATAAATATCTCAGTAGAGTGAGAGTGCAATAAATTATAACATGAGCAAGCTTGGCTACAAGCACAAATAATCCTAACATACTTATCCATATAGAGTAAAAGAGTAGTCTCTGGTTACTATGAGTTATACTTGCCTTGTGATACCATTAGGGATATCATATCATGATAGTTATTGTGGTTCACAGGTTTCTCACCTGGATAGGATTGTCATTCCTTTATTCTCTTAGAACAGTTGTTCTCAAACTTTCTAATGCTGCAACCCTTTAACACAGTGCCTTATTTTGTGTTGACCCTCAACCATACAATTATTTTATTGGTACTTTATAACTGTTTAGTAGCAAAGTTAAAGTTATGAATTATAACCTCAAATGCAAGACATGTGATGTGACCCCTATGAAATGCCTGTTTGACCACAAGAAGGTCACAGTCCACTGGTGGAGAGCCACTCTCTTAGAAGCTTCATTGAGAAACTTCTCTTTGAGTTGTTACCTCTAATTGTCAAAGGGACTCCCAAAACACAGGCAACAGTTGTTCCCCTTGGTTGCTGTCCAGAGGTTGAAGGCACATTCCTATTGCTGAAGACACTTTATACTTTGGACATAGGACACAGAGGGTAGAAGCTAGTTTTGGCTAGAAAGGATCCTTCCTGAAAACTGGTTACATGAAACCAGAATTTACCTGTATACTTTTCAAAGATCTAAATTACTTTATTATTTCACTTCTATCAGTACTTCATCTGAAGTGTATTTTGGGTAGGTTCACTTCAGATCAATGCTATTTGCCTTTGTTTTTATTTTTTTTCCTTTATTTAACTTTATTCCTCCTACATAATAAAAGGCTTGTTCATGGAATATAGAATTTGAATTCTTGCAGGCAGGATGGTTGCTTTGTATGTTAATGTTTCGTGTTTTCTTTTGTTCAGTTTTTCTAAGTGCTATCTTCTGTCTTTCAGACTTTCTGATATGAAGTAGGTTAAGGTAATTCATTTTCATCCAGACATAAATATTTTTTGCATGTATGTAATTCTGCGTGTAATCGTTGTCTGGACTCAGATTATTCTCTACAACTTTCTTTTGAGTTTAGTTATTTTTCCTGGGTGTTGTTTTTAACCAAGTCTCTATCATTCTATTGTATGAATAAAGAGTCAGGAGTCAGATGCTATCTGAAAACCTGCTAGCTTAGAGAGGCAACAAAATCACCAAGATGCTTCCTCCTCTGCCATCATCCTAGAAAGAGAGCTTTGTCCTACATCATCTCACACAAAACCTTCTCTAAGCAGATGTTCCTCTCCACTTTCTGAGTATGTGTATCTCTCCCCAAGCTCTTGGCTTCCTCTTACTCTTAATGGTTATTTCTTGTCATTGGCTGCTTGCTCCAACTCTTGACCTAAGGTTAACTTTATTTAGTCATGTTCATTTCCTTTTTGCCTCAATTGTGAATAAGACAGGCACATACATCCAGAAAGACCTATATTAATCTTTCTCAAAGTCTTCCTTCTCAAGTTGGATATTCTTCACTGACAACTGTTTTCAAACTAAATGACTTCCATTTACAGCTTCCATGTTGCTTGAAAAACTATATTCTAAATGTTTTAATTCAAATCTTACATGTTGTTTTGTCCTAGTTAACCCAGTGGATCTTATCTTAGAGTTTCTATATCTCCATAACATTTAAGATAATTCATATAGCAGATGTGTTAAAATTACTACCCCAACAATAGCTATGTATTCTCATGTTCTTTTGAAAAAAGTAAATATTTTCTTATATTTTTAGAAGTCATATGGATTGTATCTTGAATCATATAGATATAAAGTATTTCTGTAAACTCTCTGAAGATTGAAGAAAGGCATGAGTTTATGATTTACTTAAAAGTAGAACACATACTGACATACTTTTGAAAATTATCAAATGAAAGAAAAAACGATCGACATCTCTCATATTTCTCTTCTCTAAATTAGATTTTATGAATATCTTTACCCTTTTCCAATGTAATCATATCATGAATCATCTAAGATTGTCTTAGTACTATATCATGATAAGCATGTGGAACTCATAAGAAAAACCTGTACTCTTGTAGAGGTCTGATGGGAGGTGAATGTTCCAGTAGAAAGATGATTGCTCTGGTATGCATAAGTAACTACTTCCATTACCTTCTTCCATCTTCAAATATTTAAACACAAATTAGTACCACATTATTATGTCTAATTTCTTATTTATCTGCTCTTGTTTATAATTTTTTGGATGTAGGGTTTAAGTGTCTATACATAGTTAAATTAGAGCTCATTAGATGAATTTTCAGTATGGTCTTGGCATATCCAAGACTAAATTTTAAACAGAATTAAATTATAATTATTTTTTGGAAAATATAGTGAATTTACAATTTTATAATTTGCATGTTCCACTGAAATAATACTATATTAAGAAACTGAACTATAGAACAATATATATGGATATTATTTTTTGCTAATTGTACATTTTTATCAATGAAAATATATAGCAATTTCTGAATAGAAAGGCATAAGTTCATATGTGTAAATAATTGCCTTAATTTCCAAATTAAGTACATTATGATGACACAAAATTAAGTAGTAATTTCTACCTACATGTAAACACAATACGTATTTGCTAATTTATAGTAAAGTGTTGCAATGGGGTTTTTCGGTCTTGAGTGGCCAGAGGTCCAGACCCACAGACCTGCCGCACCAGACCCCTTAGCCACCAGCTACTGCTGTTCAGGCCCCCAGAAATGACTCAGATGCTTATATTAGCTTCATGCTGTTTGGCCTATGGCTCAGACAACTTGCTAGCTTGCTCTTACATCTTAACTCAACCAATTCTCATTAAGTTGTCTGCCACGTGGCCCGTGGCTCACCTGTGTTCCTTATATTTGCTCCTTGGGCGGCTTCAGCTCGATTTGCCTGACTCCGCCCCACTTCTCCTACCTATGCTCTGATTTCTCCTCCTACTTTTTCTATGGTGCCTGTCATGGCCCAAAACAGCTCCTTTATTTAAAGATTGATATTCACAGCATACAGAAAGGATTTCCCATATCAGTAAAGGAAATTTATTATGAAGAATATCAATTGTGATACATAAGATTATTTTTACAATCAGCTGTGTCATTCTGAAATATTTCAGAATGTCACCTCAAAAGCAAAAAGGATGAAAGACAAGAGAAATTTTCTCTGACAATTTTGATGAGACCATATTCTATAAAATATGTACCCAACAGGGTTAAACTAGAGCAGAGTTCAATGATGTGCTTGTATTTGAAAGCAAGATGAATGAATGATAAAAGCAATATATACTTTTGGTTTTTCTCAACTGAAAACTTTATTGAACATTTTTAGTTAAGAAGAAATATCCTAAAGAGAAACATTGGATTATTTTATCTAATAATAACAGGCTAAAGTACTACATTTTGTTATAGAAATAAATTTAAGACTTTCTCTGCCAAACCACAAGGTAAGGAGAAAACAGGGCAAATGTGCTATTCCCATTACTGTAACACTCCTTTCAATCCACAATCTGCCCACAGACAGTGCACAAGACAGATTCTATCCAGTGCTGAATTTGGCTAAAACGTCAGGGAAATCACTTCTCCAGTTGTTTAGAAAGAAGATAAATCAAGTTTTGAAAAATTCTTATAAAATTTCTTTGGCAAACATATGTTTCTGAAGTACCTTACATCACATTTTACAAAATGGCTTCTAATTTTAAATAATGGAGATATCCAATACCTAGAAGGTTACTGAGGCAAATGTAATTTAAATCTTTAAAATATGTGAGGAAGCAATTTTCTAATCACCTATTCTTCCTCTTCTGTTTTAATTGTTGAGTATGATTTAAACAATGACACATGATAAATATCCAAAAGAAAAAATGTTGACTTTTTACTACCTTTTGACTTATAGACCCAACTGAAAGCATAAACCATGATCTCTATGCAGAAGAACTGACACCACAGAAACTTAGGCTTCACTTATGCACAAATGACTACTAAATAAAGAAAACTAAGATAATTGTAAGTATAAACCATTTTAAATTAAAGAATGTATACTGAAGAAACAAAATTTTTAGTTGACTGTAAGTCAAAACAGTATGTATTCCTAGATAATTCTTAGAATATAAAATATAATTTAAACAGGTTGTGGTGTTTTTGTTTCTTTGTTTTTTTAAAAAAAATATTTCATTTTTTAATGAGCATAAAAACTTCACCTTATATATTTCTTTTATATTGATAATTATCTCCAAAGTTGTTGGTGACATTTTCTGCATATAGGCATAGTGAGAGTTTATTTAATTTTTATATTATTATTTAATTTTTTGACATACCCATTACTGTTAACCATTTCTCCCCTCTTCTCGGTAATTCTTGTCATCCCTTTCATGCCATCCATTTCACAAAGAGGGTAAGGACTTCAAGGGTGAGTCAAAATAAAGTCTGGCATGTCCAGTTGAAGGAGAACCAAGCTTCTCCCTCCAGTATCAAGGCAAGGTAAAATGTTTCTCTATAGGGAATGGATCAAGAAAACATTTTATGGCCTAGGAATACATTCTTTTCCCACTGCCAGAGAGAGGCTCCATAAACTGCTCAAACCATTCAGCTGTCAGCCACACTCAGAGGACATAGTCATTCACATGGAGGTTTCCCAGATTTCAGTTCAGAGTTAGTGAGCTCCCAATAGCTCAGGTCAGCTGCCTCTATGGGTTTCCTCATCATGCTCTTGACCCCTTAGCTTATATACTCATCCGTCTCCTCACTTAAATTGGGAGCTCAACCTAGGTCTTAGCTGTAGATAACTACAAGCTTCCATCAGTTGCTGGATGAAGGTTCTATAATGACAATTAGGGTGGTTATCAATTTGATTATAGAGAACAGTCGCTTTAGGCACTCTCTTCACTAAATCTTGTAGACTTAGCTGGGATCATGTTTGTGGGTTCTTGGTATTTCCCTAACACCAGGTATCTCTCTAATCCCACAATGGCTCCCTCTACCAAAGTATCTCTTTTATTGTTCTTCCTCTCTGAACTTCCACCAACTAAACCATCTCATTTCTTCATATTCTCTCCCCACCTGCCCTTACCCCTTAACACCCATGGTTCAACTTTATTCAGGAGATTTTCTCAATTTTCCCTTCCTAGTAGGATCCATGGATGTCTCTCTTACATTCCTTCTTGTTACCTACATGCTTGGGAGCTGTGGATTGTAGCCATTTATCCTTTATTTCACATCTAAAATTAACTTATAAGTGAATACCTGCCATGTTTTTCTTTCTGGTTCTGTGTTACCTCACTTAGGATGATATGTTTTAGTTCCATCCATCTGCTTGAAAATTGCAGGATGTCATTTTTTTCTGCTGAGTAGTACTCCATTTTGTAAATGTACTCAATTTTTAAAATTCTTTAGTTGAGGAGCATCTATGTGATTCCAAGTTCTGGGTATTACAAATAATGCTGTTATAAACACAGTTGAACAAATGTCCTTGGAATAAGAATATGGATCCTTTGGTTATATGCCCAAGAGTGGTATTGCTAAATTATTGGGTAGATTCATTTCTAGTTTTCTGAGAAACTACTATATTGATTTCCATAGTAGTTTAGAAGTTTAAATTTCCACCAGCAATGGAGGAGTAATCCCTTACTCTATATCTCCTTCAGCAAAAACTGTCATCATTGTTTTAATCTTAGATATTCTGACAGGCTTAAGATGGCACATAATAAAAATGTATTAAGTGATACAAATTAAGGTCCATGTTCATTCCCAATTCATTACAGAATAAAAGTAGAACATGTTGCTAACCTTCAGCTCAACCTTAAAAATCACTGCTATAAAAAGGATTAAGAAACCTTCAATATCTTCCCAAATTTTATTTATTATTTCTTTATTTTAATATTTTAGATGCTAAACATTTGTTATCCTTCATGCTGTTGCTATTATAGGGACATATATGATATGAAATTACTTTGAACTAAACAATAATAAAAGATTCCTTAGAACTGAGTATTCATCTGACTCCATATGTGAAGTAGCCAGCCCTCTCAGGTTCTTACTTTCATGCCTTCTCTGCTAAGTTAAACTATATTTACTCAAACCCTGATCCAAATTCAGCATGTTCTTACTAAGGTTGTTTCTTATTGAGTATATGGTTATGGTAAGAAAAAAATAAGTAATATACAAACACTGGAACCAAAGTGCAGAGCCTTGATTGTGCTAAACTTCAACATGTGTCTCACAGGAATTTAGAACTAGTTTGTGGGGAAAATGTAGAAGAATTTGGAGTAATTGGATAGAAGTCCTAAAGTGCTGAAAGGTGAGGATAATAGGTAATTTTGATAAAAAAAAAATGGAAAAGCTAAAGTTGTGAGAGAAATATGGTACATGCTCATGGGATTTAAGAAAGAATACTTAAAACCTCAAGCCATAAAGCTGTAAAGATAAACTAATTGAGCTGTCATAAGTACGAGGAAAGTTGGGTGTTTGCCTCAGGAATCTGCAGGCACAGGGCAGAGCTGCACATGAGGGAGGCCATGCTTGCTGCTAGAGGCTGAACCTAAAGGGTGAGCTGGCCCGTGGCTGTTGTAACAGAAATGATTCCATCATCAGTCCCCCAGGAGCCTAAAATACAGACACAAGATCTGATGCAGTAAGGGTAGGTCTTGTTTTTTCATGACCTTTTCTTTCTTTCTTTCTTTTTCTTTTTTTTTTTTTTTTTTTTTTTTTTGATTATGCCCCTATTCTTCAGGGGCATATGTATGAGACTATGTAGTTGATGTCATAGTATATTAGAAGTATAAAACTTGTTGACAGAGCTCATAGAGATTTAGAGAGAAAAAAAAAATCTCTCCATTTCCAGAAGAGAAATTGGACCTTGAAGCTATATACAATGTTGAGACTGAAAAAGGCTGTAATAAATTAGAAAATAAATAATGAATTTAGTATTCCCAGTTGAAAAAGCAAAATGGATCAAGGATTTGGGATGCTATGGGTGAAATGTTATGGTTAAAATGGACATGTTGTGATATCAGTCACAAAGAGGTAGAATTATGACTTATCTTCAAGTCAATTTGATAGGACATAGATGCCCCATATAATTACTTTGAGTGTTCATGAGGATGTCTCCAGAAGATTCAACTGGGTATAAATGGTCTACTCTGAAGTTTGGTGGCACCATTCAATGGTATGATATCCCAGACTGAAAAAATGAGATAGTGATATGATCATTTCTTCCTTTCTTTCTGCAGGGTTATGGCATATGATGACATAAAATTTGGTTAACATCTAAGGATATATGCTTTTGCTGCCATAATGGGCCGTGTCCTCTTCATACAACAAACAAAACTGATCCCATTCTCATTTAACAAAAATAATATCATGCTGGGACAACTACAGAAGCCTAATGGTTATTTTGTCTGAAACTACGTAAGTTTATTTTCCATTTATAACTTTTGGAATCTGACCTATGATAGGTTACATTATATAGACTCCAGCAAAATCAAGTACCTCCCTTTGAACAAAACTTAGTTTGTATCTCCAAGTAACTTTGAGTCTCATTAAACTGTTTATAACTGATGATAATAACATTATGGAAGTCCTCAACTCTAACTATACTCAGTAATTTCATGAAAGTAATAGGTGACAAGTACATTAGAAAGTACATGTGTCTATTGAATAGGATACATTGCTTTGTGAGAAATACTTTAGTAGTTTATGGTATGTTGTGAAGCTCCAGAGAATGTATGAGGTACATTAATCTCAAATTAAACTACATGGAAAGTTCTGTAATTTTATGCTTCGTGTGATTTTAAAAGCTCTCTCTCCCAAAACATTTCTTATTTGGTGTTTCTTCTCTTAATTCAACACTTATGTTTACCTAATTCTCATTTTTGAATACTTATGTTAGACGTACTTTAAGGCACATGGAAAAGTCAATGTCATTTTCCAGATCTTAAAAAGACTCTGAGTTAAATGATCCATAATTTCTTGGAATGAACTTTCTCTATTCATATTTTATCTTGTGGGAGAAAACAATATTTTTAAGCTATAGAAATAGTAGAAGAAATATGCTGAAGAACTTTTAAGAAATGATAGTGCTGAACCAGATCTTTTACCTTCATTGGATTTTATTTAGAATTTTGTATAGGAAACTGACAATTGGACAACATGTAGAGTGTAAGACCTTTTAGAGATTTTGGCCCTAAATAGTATGTTTGTATCAAGCCCTCACCTACGGGCCCTGTGATCTTTGTGGAAGAGGAGACAGAACATGCATAACATTTACAGATGGTAAATGACTCTAAGAATACAGCATTTTACAATTCCACTTTCAGAAACTAGGATAGCATGACACAAGACCAGCTACTACACAAGTTAAGCCAGAAAAATAATCTGAGCACAGAGAAGGGTAGTTGGTCACCAAGTCTTGTTCTTTTAAAAAAAAAAGTATTTACAAGTGATAGTTATTGCAAGAACAAAATCACTTTTTTGTCTGATTTTTTTAAATAAGATGTGATAGAAGGTGGCATAATATATCACTATCAATTTATTTTAATTTTTTGTTTTGCTTGGTTATATAATTGTGAAGCATACAAAAGTTCTACAAACTTCTTTGAATGTAAGCAGCAAGTGATTGCAAAACCAATCAACCAGATAATTGAAAACCTATGTCAGAAATATTTTAAAGCTAATATTGGGATATAACAAACATTATAGTAAATAGATACTTTAAAAAGCACACTGAGAACCACCAAAAGAACTATGCATGTACTCAAATCCTAATGTTATCCATGAAATGGATTGATCTTTAAACAAATTAATAATTATATTCTGATACAGTGACCTACACCGAATTCCCTGGAAATTAAATTGTTATTACTAATGTTCTGGACAGTTTTAATATAGAGGCATTGAACTATGATATCTCTAAGGTCTCCAACAACTCGGAGAATCATTTATTGGAAGAGTGTATTTATGTTAATTATTCTAATACAGAAATATATATTTTTGCTAATTTTTGCCACTCATCTTCATCATGTGAAAACTAGCTTTCATCCATTTAGGACACCGTTTTCTTCACTAGACCCAATGATTTTGTTTAATATTCAGTTGCAATTTCTCTACTTATTGTTTTTTTATCTGTCTGCTGCATCTGTTACTGTGAGTCACTCACTCTTTAAGCTCTGTCTCACACAGCTATCTCACTTTCTGGACCAACTTCCCCAGTGCTTGGATTAAAGGTTTGTTCCACCACTGACTGGCTTTGCTAGACTTCAAATTCAAAGAGATCCACATGTCTCCTGAGTGGTGAAACCACAAGCATGCGTCATCATTCCCTGATCTTCATGGCTTTGTATCTCTTTCCTGATACTTCAAACTAATTTTATTAAATATACAATATGTTAACACTTACAGTTTTTGAGTATAAATGGAAAAGGTTAAAATAATACAAGAGAAGCTATATGTAATAAATATAACAATATACAATATAGACATGCAATAATTAAAAGAATAACCTCTACTCAATTAACAATTGACAAATTCGGAGAAAATTCTTGGTGTGTCCAGATGATTCTACTTAATTTACTTTCTACCTAATTGTAATTTATTTTTCTTTCTTTTTTCAAAACCTTTTTCTGTATTTTTAGAACTTTTTTTTTAATTTCACGGCACATTAGGACACCAAATGCAAATGTATGTACATATGCACCATATACATACATATATAATCATTACAACCTGGGACACATATGAAAGAGACTAATGTCATTGTCTTTTATAGTTTTGGTTACCTCACTGTATAGAATGATTTTCAGATATATCAAATTTCTATAAATTTCAATATTTCCATTTTGTTATAGCTTAGTGTGATTCTATGGAATAAATAGATATATTTTCATAATTCATTCCTTTATTGATTAACATCTAAGTTGATTCAATTACCTTGCTATTGTGACTAGGAAAGGATGTACAAGTACCTCTGGTTAAATATAGTCCATTAGAAAACTTTTTAGTTAAGGTAGCTATGCTCAGGGCACAGACCTGAACCGTAAGTAGGCCTTCTGTCTTTACCAATGTCTAATAATTTCTAGGTACTAGCTTAGAATTGATAAATTCTACAAAAATGGCTTTAAAGTATCAGCTTTAACCTCATCTATGATCTTCCCAGAGGACACATTTTTTTACAAAACAAAGGATTTTTATCTTTTCTCTAGGGTTTATTATATGTTTTTCATTTGAAAATAATTGTGCTAGGGAATTTTTGATAAAAATAAAATCTTACATTCTTAAATATTTCACAACAATATTAGATATTGTATTTTCTAGCTCATCTTCTGTATATAATAAATTACATGCAAAGTGAATTATTAAGTAATTTCAATATTATACCTTTTTATTTGGTTTAATTAATATAATATGCATATTTTCCACATTATATCAATAATAATTTTGGTAAATTACTCACCTCCTTACATACAATACTAACCAAGTTTTCCCACCTCTAATTTCAAATGATATTTAATCCTTGCGTTTTAGCCTGCCCAAATTACCAAAGGACTGTCATAATCCACTGTTCTTCTCAATTCCCTCCAGTGTGCTTCAGAGGTCATCTGAAACTCAGTTCTATTTACTTTAGAGTTTTGTTGAAGACACCTCTATTTATGGTACTAACTCACAAATCAAGTTCAGTAATCAACTTAAAATCACTGCTAGAGCCCAAAATGAGAGCTCTGGCATTGTCATAATGATATGATTATTCTGTTTGCTATAGGATAAAACATGTAAGAATCTTTTGCTTCTGCTTTGAGGGTTGTGTGTCAGATGGCTAGAGGTCAGATAAGCCAAGATCATGGAAAGAGAAAAATAGACATGAAAGAGTAATGACAAACTAGATTCCACAAAGCAAATGATGCTAAGAGAAGAGAGATTAAAACTAAATTCTACTTCAGAGATAGAGAAGCAGCTACCATCTATGCTGAGATACAATGTACACAGAGCCTGTATATGTACATATATAATATACATATTATATATATAATTATATATAAATATATACTATATATAAATATATATACATAATATGTATTAAAAACTGAATCATATTAAGCATGAGCTGCTGAAGTTACATGACCAACAAATTGCTACCCCCAAATGGTAAGCTGGCACATCACTGCTACGAAATTAATACGTGTTTATCAGTAGGTTTGTCCCTGGCTTGTGATTCACTGGACAAGTGCTTCATTTCTATGCTATGAGTAAATCTCACTCAAATGTTTTGACTCAGATCTATCGTACGATGACATAGGAAAAGGTATTCTTGAAACCACTCTGTCCAGTAAAATAGATAGAAGGCAGAATGTCCTAGAGAATTCACGACATAATACTTGAAATGGAACTTTAAAAACAGTACCAGTAGTTGGAAGAATTTCCTAGTAGAGTGCTTTCACAGTCTCTGCAAGGCCCTGAGTTGAATATGGAGCAAGGAAGAAAAGAAAGTTGGAAGGTTAAAGAGAAGTGAAAGGAAAGAAGGAACACTAACGGAAGAAGAAAAAGGAAAACTGAAAGCATTAAATCAAAGATAACCACAGATACAGATTCAAAGGACAACAAAAGAAAGCTGGGAAGCGCATTGACAAGGGAACTAAGAAGAACCAGAGAATGAGTACTTTCCCTATAACTCCATTAAGCTCCAAGGCCTAAGAGGCAGCAGGACTTTGCTGTGAAAATGGTCTTTCTGTACACTGTGAAATGCGTTGCTCTTACTGGTGATAAGTGAAGGTGTTTGGGCCAGTAGCCAGGCAAAATAATGTTAGGTGGTACATTCAAACTAAAGACAGAGATGAAGAATGGCACAGTCAGAGCACATGCTGTGAACTGCCCAATAAGCAAAATCTGGAAGAACCAGTAAGCCATGGGCCACACGGCAATACAGAGATTAATAGAAACGGATTAATTTAAATTTAAAAGCTAACTAGCAATAAGCCTTAGCCATAAGCCAAACATATATAATTAATATAAATATCTCAGTGCTACTTGGGAGTTGGCTGATGGGAGAGAACCATGTATTTACAGTACTTAGTCATAAATCTTTAATAAATCTGCATTGGCTAATAAGCATTTTGAGCATAATATTTGACACAAAGGATAGAAGTTGAAGTGATCAATTTGATTGTATCATGTAAGCTCTTGAATATAGCTATACACAAGCGATAGGCACAAAGTTCTGTGCTCAGTGAGACCTCAGATAGTGAGGTCAGACACAGGCAGGACTAGAAGAGGAGTAAAATAATAAAAAGGATCTTTCTTGCCAGCTCATGTGCACTCTATACAGACAAGTGTAAAGGAAACACAGTCTGATACTAATATAGGTGAAAAGCTGCGCTCAAAACTGCTTTAACATGTTTCAAAATAATGTTAACAAAGAAAGTTTTTAGTGATTGCTCAAATACATCTCAATGCATGTAATGGAAAAAAATTATTTACGTCATGATTTCTGAGTTATATCCAATGATGATATCCTCCTTAATACCGATTAATTCCCCCACGTCTCACATTTTCGTTGTTTGTTTTCTAATTTGTGAAACATCACAGAATTCTTTCTTCGGAAAAGTGAATTATGTTTTATTGGTAGAATATTTTTCTCAAAACATCTAGTGGGAAGTCCCAAATGCACACTTATAACGTTGAAATGTCGTGTTTTTAAAGGCAGAAACAACTGGTAACTGCAGAAGATAAAGGCATTTCTGGTTAGTAACATCAGGACAAATACAATGCTCCCTGCAAAGGCAATTGGCCTTTACATTTAAACTCCTCGGTATGACTAATTTAAACAGCAGACAATTCAATCAATAGAAGCAAATTGCTCCTCCAGAGCTTTTGTACAATTAAAAATATCTTTAATTCTCAACAGTGTGAGCAAGAAAAAACTCCAATCATAGGAAGAAATCATTTCTGGAGTTTCTTTGGCAAAATACAGGAATTAAATTTCCCTATCTTTAATAAGAGAACTCTGATGAACCTATTTAGTGCAATGTCAAAATTTATCTTTATAGAACTTTTGTCAAGGAGTAAGTACAGAAAATGAAGATTTTATTTATGCATTCCTATGCTTTACGTCTGGGGCAGACAACTCTGGTAAGCACTATATGGTATAGTATGTCTAGTCCTCTTGTATATCATCCATCAAATATGATGAAAACTGTGCTTCTGGTATTCGTTTATTTTCTATCTTTTCTTTTCTTTAGCTTACTTCTGTCATTTCTTTCTTCCATTTCTTCCTCTTTCCTTCTTCTCATTTTTTAGTGAATTGATTAATATGCCAAGAAGTGGAGACCATTATGGCAATTCCATGCATATATGTCACTGTACCCGGGTTTCAGTCATTATCTTTCCCACTGTCCTCCTCCATGTCACTGATGTCCTGCATTTTATTATCTTCCTTCCTCCATATCATTCCCCTTTTTGCTAGGTATACAATATTAATGTAATGCCAAAGTTCAGATCTGTAATGAATTAATATACTTTTATCTGTGGATTAGTCAGTAGCTGGTAAATAAATCAGATTTTCTTTATTTAATTGTCTTCAAACTGTCACCAAGTAAATAATATCTTCATGAATCTTAAATTATTTACATTAAATATGCTGATAAAGTCAATCATTTGAAATGATTGTTGTGCAGCCTTCCACGTTTCTTTATGATGTGAAAAAAGGGGCCATAAAATGATAGGCTAAGGGTAGATTATTGAATCTAAATTCAAACTTAAAAAGCAATACTGGTCAATATCTTTCTTTTTACAGAATAACATCTCTGAATATAATTTTCTTTGCTTATTTTTCTCTCTGGCATGACTAATAACAACTTGAAAGCAAGCCCCATCTCTCCATGCCTGAGCATTTTATTCTTAAAATTACTTTCTGTTGTCTTTGGTCTATGGCAACTTTAAAGGACTCTGAAAAAGAAGGAGCTAAAAAGGAAGTTCTAAAAGTGATAGCTGTTCTTCACCAGTCTCTGTATGATGGGTCAAAGCAGGTTTATCTAAAGCCCTGACTGTGGTGGTGGAATCTAGGCTATCTTAGCTAACCATTGTGAAGGCATCCTGGGCAGATTACAGTCCAAAGAGGAACTTTGGTTACTGTTTGTTAGTTTAGTGGCATTATCATAATCCAGGTGGATTCATCATTGGGGGCGTCTAACATCCTTCTGGAAATTTTACAGGTTGCTGATAAGATTTGACATGGTTCACTTCGGAAAACCCAAACATCTTGAATGTTATACGCAACAGACCTTGGAGAGGGTATAAGGCCATTTAAGTTATTAATTATTAATAACAATTTTTAAACTCAAGCCCAAAATAATGTAGCTAAATAAAGCCTACTTCTAGAATTAGAACTCTTTATGACTATCATGTTGAGTCACTATTAATATCGTGTTGGAAATCTTATATACATACTTACACAAACATATATATGCATAAATCTTATAAATTTTGAGATTATATGTATACCTTAAGAAAAGTTTTGAAGAGTCAAAATAAAACCCTTAAAATTATGAAATTAGTGGCAATAGAATAATCACTTAATTTTGTCTTTTTTTTTTATTCTGTCCCATAGCAGGGGGCTTTTCCGCCTTGTAACAGAGACTGGATTTTTTTTTCTAACAAACATGTTCAGATTTTAAAAAGGAGGGAGTCACATTCAAGTTCAAAGCCAGCTTTAAATTTAAACTGAGTTAGGACTACAAAAAGACCATTTGTCTTATACATCTGTAAAAAATAGTAGAAACAAACATTTTGAAAGATTTATATTTTTTTCTATTGAAAATATGTTGTACTTTTAAGTCAATTTACTTTTTCTTGGGATATTTTCTATGAATGATTTGTCCTTCATAGGATGTTTTATTTGTCCAATGGTCTTCATATTTTTTAATTGTATGCTTTTATTTTCCTTGAAAGAAAAAAAAAAAAACAAAACCCTGTCCAAACTCTAACATTGAGGAATTCCCCCTTTATTGGTAGGTTGTGTCTGATTGTTTGTTCGTCTTATAAATTAATTTAGGTAGAATATTCATACAGTTGATTAACTATCACATTTCTAAATCAAGAGGTCTCTCCTGTACAAATTTAATCTTTAACAGGCTTGATGGCATCCGTTGCTTTTTATCTCTTGTGGAAACAGAAGCAAAACCTATTCCCCAATGTAACACATATCCTGGTTTTTCATTCCCCAACTTCCTCAGTTTACCAACATTTCTATGCCTAATCCCTGTCATTCAATTGCCTACTTCATCCATGATCTGAGTGGCTTTATTGTCACAACAAATTGGCAGTTTGAGCAATTCTTCCACAACAGAGCATGTCTTTTCTCTATTCTTTACAATGTTTACCAAACTTCATCTATCAAATTACAGTATCAATATTGGACCAACATAAAAAGTACAGACTTTCTAGCAACTCTGATGAATAAATAATTCTCACAAAAGGTAAAGCTTGACAACGAATAAATATGTCTTTGTGAACATAAGACATCTCTGTTTGAGAACCCAAGGCGGAGAGGTAGATTATCTAAAATGTTATAATCAAAATATCCTTTTATGCTTTTTCTTTTGTTTTATTCTTTGAGCATTTCTAATATACACTTATAAGGTGCTTTAATCAAATACAACCCCATATCTGTTAGTAAATTTCTTACCCTAACAACTTTCTGGGAGCCCTTTTAAAATAATTATTGGGTACATTTAGTGCTGCCTGTATCTTCATGGATGCAATACAATCTAATTAAGTATGGATGGTCTTTGAGGGGCTGCATCCGTGAAGAAAACTGACTCTCACTTTCATAGTAGTTGTCAATTATAATAGATCCACAGTTAGAGGCAGGACAATCATGAGTATCATTTCTTATCTGTAAGCACTCGTGCTTATGTACTGGGTCAGTATTACCTGATTTATGGGCCATAAGAAATGAATCTTAACCAGGCATTGGTTGGAGGGCTCACAGCAAAAATGATGTTATGACAAATTTATTGTAAGTAATCAGACTTTTTATTCTCTTATTAGCTACCTATATAATGGTTGTTGCCAAAATCAATGCAATTATAGTTACAGGCATGCAGTCACATTTGCATGCTATACTGGGTACACGAGATTAATGTCTAAGGCTAATTGTCCTGTCAAATTTCCATATGCTTTGTTGACTTATAGGGAATGGAGAGAAGCATAAAGCAGCTTGAATGCTTTACAGATTGAGGGAGTACCTCAGTTTCTCAAGGACTTAAAGGAACATAGTACCCCAGGAGCCACAGACTCCAACCTGAAAACCTATAACATATTTCTCTTGTGGCAACTGTACTAAGCCAATTGCAAGATTCCCCACACATATCTATACTGGGATTTTGTCTGTTTTGATCTAATGAAGATCTTGAGCATACAGTTATAGTCACTGTGACTCCATGTATGCAACAACCCTTCCTGTCCATTAAATGCTGTTGTTTTTATGCAAATGTCTTTTCTCTTTCCCACCAACTAGCTCTGTCCCACAAGCTGGCTCCCCAAATAACCACACAGAGACTGGTAGTTAGTTATAAATGCTTGGCCAATAGCTTAGAATTATTACTAACTAGTTCTTACAACTTAAGAATATTTCTTATCTACACTCTACATGTGGCAATACTTCTTTCAGCACGACATGTTTATCTCCTGCTTCCTCTGTGTCTGGCTGGAAAATGCATCTTTCTTTTTCCCAGCATTTTCCAAATCTGCCTTTCCTAACTAACCTCTTTCTTCCTAGCTGTTGGGCGGTCGGCTCTTTATTAGACCAATAAAAATGGTACATATTCAAAAGTACAAATGGATTATTATACAGCAATGTCTAGTTTTGGCTCTCATAATTCTATTCCACCATTTCTATGATGATACCTGGACTTGTATAGAATAAAATACAGATGAAAAATTTAGAGCAGAGCACTTCAGTCTCATTTTTTTAGGGGTCAGCACATTAATTATTAATCACAAAATATAAGCACCTCTGATGAGGGTTGAGAAAATCAATAATTGGTGGATATAAATATAAGAACTTAGAGGATAGTTTATAACTGTGTTAATTTATCAAAATAATAATTTTAGGTATTATCCTGGGTGAGACACCTGGTGAGTCAGGGGTATTTGGCCAAGGTAACAGGACCAGGCATGCATTCTATCTTGCAGAATAGGCTTTAAATCTACTCTGAAAGTGACTGAGTACTCCCATGATATTCATGCCTTGTTGCAGCAGAGCATATATCTTGCTAGATATTGAGATTTATATGAGATATTCTCCATAAGTCTTGAGGATTTAAATATCTGGTTCCCAGTTGGAATTGTCTTAGAAGGATCCAGACATGTAGCCCTTGTTAAGGGAGGCATGCTTCTTTGGTCAAGTTTAAGGTTTCAAAAACCTTTTGCTATTTCAAGTGTCCTTATCTGATATTTGGTTGTGGATTAATATTGAGCACTCAGTTACTCCAGCTACTTGCTATTTGTCATCTCTGTTCCACAACCACGGACTTTATACCTATGGAACTCTTTCTTATTAAAGGTGTCTTGGTCATAGTACTTTATTTATTTATTTATTTATTTATTTATTTATTTATTTATTTACTTACTTACTTACTTACTTACTTACTTACTTATTTATTTATTTATTTATTTATTTATTTATTTATTTATTTATTTATTTATTTATTTATTTATTTATTTATTTATAACAACAGTAGAAAAATAACTAAAACCCCAGAGAGTTGTTATTATAGCTCACAGGGTAAGATAGATGGGTAAGAATATTATTGACTTTTCATTGACAGAATCATACGCAGAACCTTCCAGCACTAAGATGCTCACCACTGTGAATGAAGTTTCCACTTCTTTATTTCTCCATGTTCTATGTCTCCAGTAGATGGCTTCTTTAGAGATATGATCTTGTTATCAAGTTCTGCAGGATAAACAAGAGCAATGGCAATACCTGTAATGTTAGGGGTGACTTTTATGGGAACCTCTTGAATAACGAATTTAAAAGATGTAACCTATACCAATGATTAAGTTTTTATTTGATAGACTCTTTTATCTTGGAGAGAAGTTATCAACCTTCACATTAGAGAGTAATTTCATTTAAACATTTATAAACATTTGTGTGTGTGTGTGTGTGTGTGTGTGTGTTATATATATAACTTAGAAAGTAATGGGATCCATGTAGCATTTTTGAAGTACTTTAATATTAGTTGTTCCTCTTCATATGCCCTTCTCAACATATACTATTTTCCACTTGATTTATCCCTTCATGTTCCATTATTGCTCCTTTTGTATTCATATCACTTGTGATCTATCCTTCTTTTCCTGTAATTCCTACCATAGTCCCTTACTAATTTCTTGATTTCTATTGATACATCAATTTAAACACACACATCTAAAAATACAAAGCTAGGTTTGACTTATGAAAATAAATGATTATTTACTGCTTTGAATATTTGCATGTGAATTTCATAAATTCATTGCTGCTAAATAATATTCCATTTTGTATATGAAACAAGTAGACTATTTCTATTTCCTGTCCAATTCTGTGTTGCATCCTTCTTACAGTCACCCAATCCCTGACCAGCAGAAGACATATCTGATCTTTTATTCCTCTCCTCCACTGTTATTCCCACACAAATCAACTCATGGCCAGTGTCACATTCACCTAAAGAAACTTGACTAAATCTCCTTAAGAAAGCAACAGATTGTAAGCCTATGCAGGCCTAGATAATGTATTTAAGAGGTATCATAATGAAATAAAACTTTTAATATTATACTGTTATAAAAAATCTGAATAGAATAGTATAAAAGAACACACAATTGATTTGCCATCAGTAAAATGTTTTAGATTTTTTTTGAATGCTTATTCAAATGGAATAGAGACATTTTCAGAAATGTTATGAGTTTATTTACAAGTATTACTGATTTAATTGTCAAGAGTTACCTATGTTGAAACATAATATTGAGCATATTGAGTATATATAGTTCTTACAGTACATTTAAATCACTGGTACCTGATCCAAACTAAAATAAGAAGCTAATTCAAGGAGGATGTTTAAAACTCTTCCCATGTTCTACTTAATTGTCTCAGTTTTTCAAAACAGTTAATATGTTTTTTTGAAGAGAAATAAGAATTGCAGTGGGAATAAAGAAATAACTTGGAGTATTTATTTTAATAGTTAAAAAATACTTTCCTAATATAGTACTACTTACATCCTTAGTGAGCTAGACTGGTTAGTCAATGACAGGGAACTGGAATCAGTGCTCCTTGATTAAAAAATCATGTTATGGGCCTAAGACAGAGATGAGATCTATTGCTATTCCATTCTCCATGACAGGCATTCCATTCCTTTTCAGTACTTAAGATTCCAGACCTAAGACAGGCACAGCCTCCATAAAGACATACATGTCTGTATTTGTCTTGTTTACTAAAGAAAAAAAGGGGGATCTGTGGAGACCCACCAGTGTCGGAAAAACTTCACTTCCTTCTTCTCAGTCTGTTGAACTGTTCTCTGAACTAGTATGTTCTCTCCCAAGCATTTTGTGACTCCTTGTGGTCCTGGCCACCATGCCATGATGCACACTTTGTTCATTCTGCACAATGACTAAACCCCTGTTTTTGGTTACTGTTACTATTTCCTTGTAGTGCAGCCAGCAGGTGGGGGGGGGGCGCTACCTCCCTGGACGGTGATGCAGGCAGCAGGTGGGGGGCTGCCTCTCTGAAACATTTATATACTGTACCAAGTTACAATAAACTTTGAGACTCGAGCAGACTTTCCAGCCTTGTCTCCATTCTTTGTCCCACTCCCTCTATTCCAGACCCTCTGTTGACTGATCCCGTGGGCCAGGGCATTTAACCTATTTTCTTTTTTATATACTTTTATGTATACCATTATTTCATAAAGATTAAATATATTTTCAAATGAGGACACATTTTTAGTTAACAGTAGAATAGATAGATTAACTTTTAAAATTCTAGTAAATACTATCAGCCCTTGAGTAAGCTTTATTTTGAGTAGGAGCAAAGGATTACAAAAGATCTTAGCCCCTTATCAGAGTAAGAATTTTAGCAATCAAAATGTAGAGGAAGCAGATGGATCTAAAAACCTCTAATTCTTATGAAGGACCAATTTGTGAAATTTCTTTTAAAATTTTTAGCTACATTTGTATCCCATGTAGAAAATATTTGGGGAATTTTATGTGAACAATTAGCAATGCTTGATTACATTTCATTCAGTATATATATCAAGAGGGTATTGGACATTTATGTTAATCATCAGCTTCATATGTTTTGTAGGCAGTATAAATTGTTATTAAGTTTAGAAGGATAAATAATTTGCATATAAAGACAAAACTGGGGAAATGGATAATGTTTATGAACACTGAGCTAGGATTGGCCACAATTGGTGCAGTTAGATGAAGACAAGAGCTTCAGACTCAAGGCCAACCATGCTGATACAAGTTTGTGAAGACATCTGTTTCTTCCCATATTGCAACTTTTCTTTTCCTATAAAAGGAAGAAGCATTGACTTCAAATTTGGATGGATTTATTTTTTCTCTTTGTGGCTGACTATTTGACAATGAGAGTGAGTATTTTTATTGAGCCTTAGTTTTTAAGTTTCTAAATTAACTCAAAGAGTATTTATGAAATTTATATGTACATACCATATGAGTGATAAGATGGAAAGTATGCACTTAGCAGTTTACTTGATTGAAATCTTATCATGATTTAATCTGAGATCATTACTAAAGCTTTTATAGCATTATGGAAGATTCTTGTAGGAGTGTCCATAAAATGTGCTCAGTGAAAACTTTAAAATACAAAATACTATTGACAAGTAAAACATATCCTTAAGTTCTAAATTCCAGAAATAAAAAATAAATTAAAAGTTGTTACTTCCAGAAAGTTAGATTGATCTATTTTTTGTCTTGAAACAGAAAAAAATTTAGAATAAAAAGCTACAAACAAAAATGAGCCAGGTTTTTCATTAATGAGAAAGGGAGGGGCACATTCAATTGCTTGCTTGTAGTCAATAAAAATACATAACTAGTAAAATTCATCACATCAAGTTTGCCTTTTGAAGATTTGATATAAACATATCAAATAATTTTAAAAAAATATTCACAATTGTGCACAGCTACTCTGGAGCTGGGGAATGGAAATCTTAGTGAAGTTCAGCACCAGTTTGGACAACTTATATTCTGTCTCAACATAAAATAGTAACAAAGTTTGTACTGAACTTAGTACCCAGCTCTGATGGAGAAAGCAAGGAGACAAAATTTTTAGAATGTTTCTTGATAAACTTTTGAATAATTTCTAAGTGAACTAATTTTCATTTGACTCCTGTAGCAACATAATCAAGTCACAGATGTGATATGTGTTCTGAGGCTGCATTGCAGTGGATGAAAGCCAATAAATAATAATGAGCTTGCATGGAACAGTCCTAGCGGGCTGGATTATAGACAGGGACACATCAGTCTTTTCATTATGTAACTTTATTCTCTTTGAAAGCATGCCCAACAGTGAGAATGCTAGATAGCACTTTGGTTCTGTTTTTAGCTCATTGCTTTTAGAACTCTCCATAATGTAGTCACCAACAGTTGTAGTAGGTTAGATTACTATCAGCAGTTTGGAAGAGTTTCCTATAATGCTTACAAAATTCAGTATGTATATGTGGGGATATAATAAAACATTGGGAGATACCAAAGGGATCTACCCACAATAAGTCTAGGAGGATCAGAGAGTGGTGATTCACATCTTAAATCCAAGCAAAGGGAGTATCCCAGGAGTGGTGACCTACACCCTTAATCCAAAGTGAGTTTGAGGTCATCTTAGTTTACAGAAGGAGTTCCAGGCCCCTAGGCAGGCAGTGATGGGGCCACGCCTTAACTGAGGGAAGGGAGTATTTAAGGCAGAGAGTACTTAAGGCAGGTGTAGAAAGACAGAGGGGCAGAAGAAGCCAGGAGGAGCCAGGCTGAGGAAGCTGGAAGACAGCTGGGTGAAATCTGACTGTGGTGTTCACTCTCTCAATATCTCCAACTTTCTCAGATATCTGGCCCTGAGTTTTCTTTATTTGTGCAACATGTATCTATGATCAAATTAATATACATATCCTATGCAAAAATCATATCATATCCAGAAACAAAATTTTTATACCAAATTAAATCTGCCAACTCTATTTAGAGATAAGATTTCATAATTATTGTTAAGTTCCTCTCAGTGCCCTGAGCTGTGCTCATGGAGCCTCAGATAATTATTTATTTGAGAGAAGTTAGCAATAAATGCACCAATCAAAACTGGTTTGAGATTTGTTTTTTTTTTCTTCCTAAAGCATATCCCAGACATGCTAACATGTAAATAACAAACTTTCTTACAATTTCAAGTTATATAGTACTCCTTTAGCTCAAGTATAATATCAATAGCTATGTTCACAAAGCTCAATAATGCGCTGTAGAAATAAAGTGATTCAGTATACAGTACTTTAGGAATCACACTTTGAAGAGTCCCTTCCTATTGACTGGCTCTACTCAAAAGCAGGGCATCTATGAGCTCTCTTAGGGCCTTGGCCTCTGGTTACCATCAGGAAGAAGAGGAACAGAACTGAGTTGTAAAGTTCTTTCCTTTAGAGGATGAAAGAAATCTCAGAGTCACAGCTCAAACAGTGCTAGCCTATAAAGGCTGTGAAAACACTTTATGTCCTGTAGTAACAGAATCAAAATCCCCCTTTGAGGCCACAGGATGCAATTAGAGAGGACTACAGTGTCTCTTTCAGTGAATTGTACATGACTTAGTCAGAGTCCTCAGTGAGCAAAGGACTCTGTGTGAATGCAAGTCCTGTTTCTAAATAGATCCAAAACACTGATTTCTTTCTCACTGAGTGCCTGTGTTCCTATTTGTGACTATATACAAGTAAAAATAATCAAATATCCCATCTGACCTAAAGAATTCAGTAGATATTTAGTAATTACCTGAACTAAAATAAGTAAGTAGATGTATTTTCCCAGTGCTAGTCTTCCAGGCATATTTTCATGTATGTACTCAGTTCCTTTGCTGGCTTTCAACTATTTACATAGGCTGTACTTTCCACCTGAGATTTATTTATCTTCTGCTTTAGTAATATTCTGTCCATTCATATTTCAAGCCAAGTGCAGTTGTCACCTGCTCTAATACATCCTTCCCAATCAACTTTCACTCTAATGTCATTATTTGTTTTTAATAAACTTTAAGTTTTATGCAATTTTAGGTTCAAAGCAATGTTGAACTCACAGTACACAGAGGTCATGTACAGTACCCATCCTTGAACATGCACAGACACCCTCCCATTACATCAAGAGGTAGATTAACCTGTGACATCTATTATATTGATTAAAATACATTGTTATAGCTTTACCATCATATAAACTATGGTTTACACTTTGGTTCAGTCTTGCTGCTGATCATGTTATTAATTTTGAAAACTGTTTTAAACAATGTATCTCTTATATTTCTTACAAAATAGTTTCTCTGCACTAAAATTTGTATACATTCTGTGTATTTATTCTACCATCTATGTTAACACCTGCAATACTGAATAAGTATCCTTTACCTTAAATTTTCTATTGCAGAATGTATGATGGCATATGTTACAAGGCACTGAAATATATGTGACATCTACTGTGACACTGATATGAGCTTTAGGAAGATGAGAATTATGGAACCATAAAGATAGGCACACGGGCCAGGGAGGAAGAAAGTACGTGCCTCTAATCCCAGTTCCAAAGATACTGAGGCAGTGGATTTGTCTTTATTTAAACCAATCTTGAGACCTGGTCAGATCAGTCTAAAAACATTATGTGTAACATTATATTATACACATATAATATAATCTATAAGGAGGTAGACAGACATAAATATATATTTATACATGCATTAGCATACTGAAAACAATAATACAATGTCAATTTTCACACTTATAGATAGTGCTTTAGTGTTGTATACTGCATCACTTTTCTGGCTGGGAAAAGGGCTAAGAGTTTGATAAGCATGTAATATTTCATCAATCACATAGCATTCTCAAACACATTTTTATATGCGTATGTTTCAGAAAAAAACATATAATTTGAAACATAGGATATAGAGTAGTACTATAAATGCCACAAAAAATGTGAGAATGGAAATGATTTTTATTTAGTCATCTGGCTGCAGCAAGGGAAAGAAAGGAGAGGGGAAAGAATAGTGGGAAGACGCCTGTGACTGAACCTCATGAAGAAATACAAAACAAACAGCAAACACCCATTGTTTATGCTGATTCTGCAGGTCAGACACTATCCCAAGGATCTTCACATAATAAGCAATTCATCTGCATAACATCATGGTGGAGACACAAAACAAACAGCAAACACCCATTGTTTATGCTGATTCTGCAGGTCAGACACTATCCCAAGGATATTCACATAATAAGTGATTCATCTGCATGACATCATGGTGGAGACATTTACTTATCTTCAATGTACAGGTGAGGAAGCAGCAATGCCCAAGACAGCACAGTCAGTACCCACTAAAGTTAGGATAGAGACCAGGCAGCAGACTTCAAGCTGCACGACCATTTAATATATTGCTGTCTCTTGGCTCAGACTAGTAAGCACCTGTGTAGAAACTGCTCATGTTACCAAATAGAAATGGATCATCGGGGCATCTATTTGAGTATCATTTTCCACCATAATTTTACCGTGGTTTTGTGTGTGTGTGTGTGTTCTTTTTAGCATATGTAATTTTCTCTGATATACCCTGCCAACCCTGCAAAAATGTTTCAAAGAAATTTCATTATATTAATCTTAAGCAATTTCTGAATTGTCTACATATCTTAAGGTGTAATGATAATTGTTCTAGAATAATACAGTAAATAATATTGGTACTTCTGAAATAAATTTATAATGATATCTATTTGGTATTCTTAAAATAAGTATTTCTTTTAATAAATCCAAGTGAGGCTATTCAATAGTGAATCTTTATGTGAAATAGATTATTACTGACTCAATTTAGCAATGACCATCAATGTAGAAGTTGGAAAATATAGACCTGATGTGTATAGTATGAGGTTTCTGGCCCATACTTTGGGTCTAGCCTCAAGGTTTGGATCTGCTGACCCACAGACCTACAGTCCCACAGTCCCACAGAGACACACAGATGCTTACATTAATTGTATTCTGATTTTCATGGGGCCCATGCATATATCTTGCTAGCTCTTGCTCTTACTCTAACCCATGATTCTTATCCTGTCCAGCCATGCAGGATTGGTACCTTTTCTCAGAGCAGCATGGTTGTTCTCTGCATCTTCTGGATTCTCTGTGGCATTTCTGCCTTGTTCTTCCTGTTCCCAGAGTTTTCTTAATCTGGTATCCCTGCCCACACTTCCTATCTGCCTTTGGCCAATAGACATTTTTATTAAATTCATAGGCAGGACAATTATTTACAATGTAACAATGTAATTCCACTACACTGAGGTCATGAGACAGCCTTTCCTACAGAGTACATGATGTGGGAATGCCTTTCTGTATGCTGTGAATCTCAATCTTTAAATAAAGGAGTTGTTTTGGGCCATGACAGGCACCATAGAAGAAGTAGGAGGAGGAATCAGAATAGGTAGGAAAGGAAGGGCAGAGTCAGAGGCAGATCAAGCAAACTGCCAAAGGAGCAACATGTAAGGAACACAGGTGAGCCACGGGCCACATGGCAGACAGATTAATAGAAATGGGTTGATTTAAGATGTAAGAGCTAGCTAGCAATGTGCCTGAGCCATAGGCCAAACAGCATAAAGTTAATATAAGCGCCTGAGTCATTTCTGGGGACCTGAGCAGCTGGGCGGCTGAGGAGTCTGGCGTGGCAGGGTCTGGACCTCTGGCCGCCCGGGACCTAGAAACCCTACTACTACAAGTACATACAGTCAAAATAAAACTAATTAATTCAATTTGACTCATTCTTCTTAAACATGAGGCTACAGTGTAAGATGCTCTCAAGCATTAGAGTCTTATAGACCTGATACATCTATATCTGGCTGGTTCTAATTTAAAGACTGATTTATCTTTATTTTTTAAAGTATCTCATAAATACTTCATGTCAAAAATCATAAATATTAAACATACAAGTCTTAAGAACAGAATTTGAAGTACTCCATTTATGGTAAATGGGTTTATATTAAATACAGGCAAGTAAATGTATCTTGCCTTAGCTTGCTGTAGCCAGAATGTATTGACATTATTCTAAATTCATCAAAAGAACAGTGGGACAAGCTGAGCTCTGTTTTACAGATGAAGATCTTAAAGTCAGAGCAGGTAAGTGACCTGTGACAGTTTGGATGCTTGTGAATACAGACAGCTGGAATGTCACTCTGAAGAATTTGTGTTATAGCTCTGATTATATAGAGTGAGGTTCAGTTGTATTGGAGATTACTGAAAAATAACCCAAAATCTATACATTTGTTCTCTTTCCTTCTGTATTTGTGTATATGTTCAGGATCAAAACACTCACTCACATTAAAACTGAATTTATTTATAACTACAATTTAATCTTCCTAATTGTATTTCCTTGTCCTACATGAAAATTTATTTTTAAAGATCTTAATGAATTAAACAGTTTTGGAAATTACACTTTGCTAAACTGTGCTTATAAAATATAATTTTAGGAAAATGCATTCCGATTGGTTTTGCATTTGAAATCTATTTACAGTACAGTGTACTGATTCTTAAAATGCACAGAAGTGTCAACATGTTTTTAAATGAGTATTAAAAAGGCAGTCTTGAATTAACTCTGCATATCTACACCCTTAACTTTCCATTTATCTTAACTTAAAAGCTCACAGTGGGTTTTGTTCATTACTTTTTAAAGCTCATTACTGGCCACTGAAGTAAAATGGATTTTATGTTATTTAGTAGTGCAGTGTTCTATATTTTGAAGTTTTGTTTATTCATTTTATGAAGCTCACATATGTTTTCTTGTTGGTTAATATAGTTTGGTGCTTGATGTTTCTTGAGATGAAGAAAAGAGGAGCTTTAAATTCAAAATAAGGAAAAGTTAACCATTGCAAAGAAAGTGGCAAACAAATTTATTATAAGTAAATGTTACTCAAAGGCTTATGACTTCATCACCAATATGTTACATGGATTTTTGACCCTTGGAAAGCAATCTAGACAAAAACCAGTTATCTTAAATAACCACACTACCAGTTGCATTAACAACATTACAATTGGATTAATAAAACCAAATATTCATCTTCTGTCTGGTGTAATTTGTTTAGACACAATCTCATGCTTCAAGGAAAGTTGTAAGAACTGAAAGGTATTCAGTAAATATTTTTCTCATCGCATTAGAAAGTTAATTTTTAAGAGGGCTTTAACTTTTTAAATATAATTTTCTGAATATCCTCAATTGTTCAAATCACATAGTTCTGCTCTTTCCATATAGTGGGTTTCTGCTAGTTTTCTCAGTCACTGTAGGCAAAGTTGAACTTCACTGACTCCCTTCCTAGCAGTGTTTTGCAAGCAGTATTTTTTCCAGAGTATGTTACTAGGAGATTCTTTTTTTTTTTTTTTCCACATAGATGTATTCCTGAATGATTTTCATTATTTTAGAGAATGTATTAGTTTTTATTTTAACAATGAAGTGATTGAACAGTCAGTGAACACTGAAACTTCAGGAATTTTGCTTGATTAATAGGACATGATTAGTATTGATCTACCAACTTTAACACCATGACACACAGTTTCACACTCAAGAGAATGAATCACTGTTAGATTTATAAAAATACAAAAAGGGACTCCCAACATAGAGAGAAAGTAAATTTAAAAAAATTAAAGGCTAGAGAAATAATTGTCTCTATGTGAGAGGGGACAACTTTTTATTATTACTAAATTTATTTATTTATTTTATATTCTGAAAGCAGTTCCCCCTCCCTCCTGTCCTTTCAACCTCTCTACTCCTCCTCTGTTTCTATTTAGAAAGGGGCAGGCCTCTGTGAATGTCAACAGTGCATAGTAATAGGCATATCAAATTGAGGTAGGACTAAGCCCCTCCCCCTGTGTTAAGGCTGGACAAGGTAACCCAGTATGAGAAATGGCTCCTGGAAGCCAGCCAAAGTGTTATGGACATGTCTTGCTTCTACCACTAAGAATCCTGCAAGTAGATCAAGCTACACAACTGTCAAACATACTTAGAGGACCTAAGTTGTTCCCATGCAGGCACTCTAGGCTCTCTGTCCAGAGTCTTTGAGCTCCTATGGTCCCAGGTTAATTGTTGTTGTGGGTTCCCTTCTGATGACATTAAATCCCCCTGTCTCATACAATCTCTTCTCCCACTTTTCAACAGGATTTCCAGAAATCATCCCAGTGGTTGACTGTGGACCTTTACATCTGACTCCATCAGTCATTGAATAAAGGCTTTCTGATGACAATTGCTGCATTCACCAGTCTGATTACAAGGTGGCCAGTTCAGGCTACCTATCTACTAGCTCTAGGAGTCTTAACCGGGATCATCCTTATGGATTTCTGTACTTTCCTTTGCACAAGTTTTCTATCTGACCCCAAAATGCCCTCATCTTTTATTACCTTCCCCCTCTATCCACCTCTCAACCCTGTCTCTCATGTTTCCATCCCCGACAGCCTCCAATCCACCTAGGAGAATTTTTCTTTTTTTTTTTTCTTCTCATAGAAATTCATTCAGAAGAGCAACATTTAAATATATCATCTGAATTCATGGCCAGTGGATACACACACACTAAAACATGGCTTTCTTGATTCATCAGGAAAATTCCTTGGTACAGTGATCAACCTATGTAATTGCATGTCAGAAGTAGTTTCTTTGGAAATAGTTTGCCAAATAGACTACAAAAGCTGTAATAGAGAAAGGTCAGAACTGGGTCCAGATTGGAAAAAAAAAAAAGTAGATTTATGTGGGAATGTCTTTCTGTGTGCTGTGAATATCATTCTTTAAATAAAGGACTGTTTTGGCCATGACAGACACCTTAGAAAAAGTAGGCAGGGAAATCATAGAATAGGTAGGAGGAGGGTAGAGTGAGATACCCAAAGAAGAAACAGGTAAGAAACACAGGGGAGCTAGAAGCCATGTGGCAAGACAGATCAATGGAAACGGGTTGTATAGGAGGATTGTGTTGCTTCATTGTAAATAATTCTCCCACCCACTGGTTTAATAAAAAGTGCTGATTGGCCAAAGGCAGGCAAGAAGTGTGGGTGGGGCTACCAGACTAAGAAAACTAAGAAACAGGAAGCACAGAGCAGAATGCCAGAGAGAAGCCGAAAGAAGCAGAGGACAACCATGCTGCTCTAAGAAAAGGTACCGAGCCACATGGCTGAACAGGAAGAGTCATGGGTTAGATGAAGGGTAGAGAGCTAGCCTGGGCCAGAGGCAGATCAGCCTAAAACTATCTTTTGTATCTGTGTGTCTGTCTCTGCGAGTCTGCGACTCTGTGGGTCTAGGGGCCTAAACCTTAAGGCTAGGCCCAAAAGTCAAGGCCAAAAACCTCATACTACAGGGTTGAGTTAAGATGAGAGAGCTAGCTAATAATGTGCCTAAGCCATAGGCTAAACAGCATGAAGTTAATATAAATGTCTGAGTCATTTTGAGGGGCCTAAGCAGCAGTGGCAACTAGGCACTCAAAGATGGCAGGTCTGTGGGCCTGGACCTCTGGCCAGATGGGGCAAGAAACCTCATTGTAGCAATAGACGATTGTGCAGTAGTCATTGTTCTCTGTGGGTAATGTGTGTAACTGTGTATTTGTGTCCCAGTCTGTGTGAGATTCTAAGGCTAACTTTTGGAAATTATTTTCTTCTCTTCTATTGTGGAAATGAACTTAGGTCACTTGGCTTGCAAGGCAAGAGCTTTTACCTGTTGACCTGTCTCACCATTTTTTACCTTGTCTTTTAAAACATGCTTTGTCAATGACTCTGAAACTTATTGATCTGGCTAGCCAAGGAGCTCTAGCCATCTGCCATATACATATGTATGTATTATGTATGTAAGTATGTATGTATGTATGTATGTATGTATGTATGTACGTATGTATGTATATATACATGCATGCATGTATGTATATATGTATGTATGTATATATGTATGTATATATGCATTGTGTATATATATGCATGTATGTGTGTATTTTTATATGTATGCATGTGTATATGTATGTACGTATATATGTATGTATATATGTATATATGTATATATGTATATATGTGTATGTGTATATGTATGTATATATGTATGTATATATGCATATATGTATTACATATACATGTATGTATGTATATGTGTATGTATATATATGTATGTATGTGTGTATATGTGTATGTATATATTTATGTATATATGTATATATTTATGTATATATGTATGTATATGTGTATGTATGTATATATGTATGTATATATGTATGTATGTATTATGTATGTATATATGTATATATGTGTGTACGTATATATATGTGTATGTACGTATATATGTATGCATGTATGTATGTATTATGTATGTATGTATTATGTATGTATGTATTATGCATGTATGTATGTATGTATATGTATTTGTTCCTAAACCTGGTTTTTGATGCTGATGTTACTGTTCCAAACTAAGGTCATTATGCTTGTATGGCAGATACCTTTCTAACTGAGTCATGTCTCTAGACTACAGTAAGATAATCTTAATTGATAAACATGTTAATTTTTCCTACAAAGATGTAAGCAGGGGTATTTACTCTAGATAGGTAGGACATAATGCCAAACAAATAAAAATATTCAATCAAAGTCCAATTCTGAGAACCATTCAATCCACTTGACTGACAGAGAATAAATAAGGTGAAACTTACCAGAATGAACATGATCCAAAATAGTTACATCATTGTAAAGTTCTACTTCACAATATGGGATAACCTCGTGAATCATGAAATCTCATTTTCCAACACCCACTGCTTTTAAAGAACATGTGAATTTGGAGTGGAGTGGGGTAAAAGGAGTAATGGATGGAGGTCTCTCTGAGGATTCCAGGAGCCTTCCTTTTCTCCTTCCATCATGGAGGATTAACAGCTCCATCACCACTGAAGGACCTTTGTGTTATTCTGCTTGCCGTATTACTGTGGCTACTGAGTTTAGGTTACCTTTCTCCAAGAGTGATGAGATTGTGGTATCATGCCCAAATGAAAAGCCTACATTACATCAGTAACATTTCAGGCACTTGTAATTAAAGAGGAAAGTCACATATGTAGTAAGCTTGGATAAATGGAAGAAATGTCACTTTCTATCTCAGTCACAGGTAATGTCTATCTTTACCAGAAGCAAACTTAAAAATATTTTTTTTTTGTTTTTCAAATTAAGTGGTAGCAGTACTAAAGTTTCTCTATATCATCAACTTCTCATAGACATCTCTGAGGACCAAGCTATCCTTGATATCATTAATGCCTAAGGAGCAGTCTCAGCAGGGTCTGTAGACAAAAAGATAAACTTGCAATCATTTATGTGCTTGTTTGCAGAATAGGGGATTTTCTACCAAGAAGTCCTGATCTATACCATAGCTGTAATCCACACATTGTAAAAAGCTTAGAGCAGGTTATGGATTATAAGGAACCTTATCACCTAGCATCTGTGAGTCCACAAAAATATCTAATTTCTATGTCAACTGAACACTTGCACAGTCTGGCTTCTGTACATTTTATTGATGTCCCTACTATACGAATTTGGTGCATTTTACTGTTTGTATTGTAGTTGCTTGAAATAAGAAACTAAGTATCTTCAATATGATGACCCATTAGTAGTGACAATTCATAAATTTCCTATGTATACAAAAAAATTGATGCTAAGAAAATGTGCTCAGTGGATGGTTTATGGTAAGGCATACTTAAATTATTAAATTGTCTTTCAATGTGAATTTCAGCCAAAGGGGAAGTGTCCTTCCAAATTAATATGGCTGGGACTTAATAGTCTCTTTCTTAGTACATTTTCCCTATAGAGCAACTATCACCAATGAATTGTTAAAGCCTCATTAATTTTCTCAGCTGTCTCATCCAAAAATAATAAATTGAAGGGGGTGAAGAAATGACTCTTTTATACTTTTTCAAACAAACTAGGACTTTGAAATGGTTTATAAATGTGGATATGTCATTACAGCCATTTGTTTAAACGCATGGATATATACACACACACATATGTACATATATAAATATGTATTTATATATTTATGTGTGCCATGGTAAATTATGGAGACAGAGAATATCTGAAAATCAATTTAACAATAACATATAAGAATATTCCCAAGACCAGAAGGTTTCACCTAGTGACAAATATATATTATACCTTATCTTTCTGAAAAAAGTTAAGCTATTAATTTTGTATATTCTTGTCTATTAAATGAAATATGCAGAGGTATGATTCCATTTCCAAGGCCATTCTGAATTCAAGCAAATAGACAAAGACTATCAATCTTCACATAGTCTACTCATATTACACAGTGTGTGTGTGTGTGTCTTCATTAAAAATATACTTTTTTGCTGTAACTTAACTCATCCAACTTTTTTATTTTTGAAGATTTATTTTATTATAATTAATGTGTATGTGTGTGTGTAAATGCTTACAGAACACAACTGCAGGACCCAGAAAAAACAGTAGTATTGCAATGTCACAGACTGCAGTAAAGTTAGGTAATTGTGAGTTGCTTAATGTTAGAATCTACTCTGGTTCTTTGGAAGAGCAGTCTGTGTTAACTGTAGAGCTATCTTTCCATATTCACCAATTTTATTTTTCATTTTATCTGCATGCTCAGACCCTAAGGTATAATATATGTGTATCATATGCATGCAAGTGCCCATGAAGAACAAGAGAGGTTATCGGATATTCTGGAACTGGAGTTTAGGTAGTTGGGAGATACTCCACAAGATTAACAAGTGCTATTAACTGCTGAACCAGCTCTCCATTCCCTATAATTAAGATTTTGTTTATAGTAATATATTGTTTGCAAAGCAAAATACTATAACAATCAGAAAAATTTGGACATGAGCACACAGAAATACATAGAATGTATTGTGGACAAGTTATGAAGGAAAGACATCTAAAAAAAGAAAATTAAAAATAACTAGGTGGAAAGCCCCTGGTGTGAAACAAAACACAGATTGTCAATTTCAGAACAGAGGTGCAAACAGTGGGGACTGTGGAAAGTATATGGTATCTGGATAGATAGACCCCAAGTTCCGCACGTCTTTTAGACTGCATCAGAATCTGAATTGGAGTTTATTCTTAATATAATAGACAAAGATTGAACTGTTTGAGAAAATAAGTGAGATGGGATAATCACACTATTTTGTGAGAAAATAATAAAATAAGAAAGTAACAATGACTTTAAACACTTGGCAGGTTTTTTGTTTGTTTGTTTTTTGTTTTGTTTTGTCCAGCACAAAGAAGAGAGTAATTTGGATAAGACACTGGCAGTGAAGATGTCAATAGAGGTGTGAAATGTATATTCTCAAAATCTAGATATAGAAGTAAGAGAGGCAATATATAAATGCAATTCAGAATCTAGATGGGTTTTTTTGAACATTTTTTTTTATTTACTGAATAGAAGAGATACAAGCTTTAAACACATTGCTATATTTTCTTTATTTCTTCCTTATTAGTAATAGCACATATCAAATTAATTCATCTTATTTTTTTCTAAAGAAGTGATTGACCATAAGTAAATTGCTAGTTATTATTTTTTATTTATCTAAGACCAAAAGCTTACAGCCAGACCTATAATCAAGAATCTTTTCAAAGAGAAGATAAATGCAGCATTGGCCAGGGCAGACAGACGGTTTCAAATGTAGTTTTTCTGTCCCATTACCTATAATATCACCTAATGTGCAACAAATTAGCTTTCATATTCTACTTTCCACTTGGCCAAGTTAGAAAAAAAAATCTCTTTTTCTCATGGTAATAAGGGCCTTGAAAAATGATAAGGTTGTATTTAAATAGTTTTACCTTTAAACTACAAAAGCAATTACTAGTCATATAACACACTGCTCTGGTTGGGATAAGTTACACACTACTACTCTTCAAGAAGATAAATAGATGGGTGGAGGGTGCATGAGAAGCCATTTTCCATTAACCATTATTAAATCGGGTAGAAAATGAATTTCTGTTCTTGTATAAGTTTAAAAGCTCACTAAGAATCTGGCAATAGCAAATATTTTTTTCAAGAATTTGTTATCTAAAATTAATTTTCTTCTGGAACATGCTTTTTTAATTAAATCACTACAGAATTGTTTTGAAGGATAATAATGTGCACTCAGAGTATTAAAAACTGTTATTCAGGTTAAAGAATATACAACAAATGATCATTTGGAATTTAGTCAGATACCTTTCCCAGGAAGGATATAGTTTAGCTGAGAATATGGACAATGAATCCTGTAGAGAGAGTTATCAGAGTAAACTTAGATCACTGATACCTTCTTGGATTTTGCTAAAAAAAAAAAAAAAAAAAAAAAAAAAAAAAAAAAAAAAAAAAAAAAAAAAAATTCTAGAGTCTCCCATTATAAGAAAAGTCAAGGGAGAAGTGTGTCGATGTAAACCATCAAACCATCAGCTACCAGCATTCTTTCTATCTTTAAAGCTGATAACATTGCCATGGTAAATCATGTTTCACTGTAGGAAGGAAGACTTCATTCTGATCAACTTTAACTATCAATTTGACATATCGTAGAGTCATTTGAGAAGTTGGTCTTCATTGAGGAATAGCTCAGATCAGATTGACCTATGTGCCTGTCTGAGTAGTACTGTTTTAATGTTAATTGGTACAAGAAAGTCTAGCTCACTGTGCACAACACCATTACCTGGACATTAGGCTGTCTAAAAATAATAGATAATATTGGTCTGTGATTAAACTAGCAAGCAGCTTTCCTCCACAATTTCTCCTTCAAGCGCCGGCTTACATTCCCTGCCCTGACTGACTTCTATCACTGATGGAGTCTGTAAACTGAAATAAATTATTTCCTCAGCTAAGTTGGTTTTGGTCAGACTGTTTTACCACAACAGCACATATCAAACTAGAACACACTGATTGCCCTTGCTTTTGTAGCTTAATTTCTGTGTTGCATTTCCTGCTGTTTAAATGCACCCCAAGTGTAGTTTCAAAAAGATGGGCCTCTAAGAATTATGGAGGGGGTTCAGTGTTTCTAAAACCATAGCATACATAGGAAAGAGTTAATAACTACCAACATCATGACCTAAACCTTTGGATGTTTGGAATTGTCCAGGTTCATGTGGCTTCAGGATCTATCTAATTGCCCCAGAGGAATAAAACCAGTAAGTTGGCAAGATAATATTTTGTGAATATCAATTGTGGCATTCCAGTAGTTTGTGGTACATTTCAGATTAAAATGAATTAAACTATTTTTTTATTTCTCTCAAGAGGCATAATGGTTGCTTAGACTTGTGTGGAAGCCAGCAACTCCAGCCAGTTTCAGCTTAAATCTTCAGGTACAGTGGTCTGCTCCATGTCCATGTGCTCCAATGTGACTCATTACAGTAAGTTTCTTGGGTTAGGAGATAGAATGAAAGGCTTAGAGAAGGCTTATATATACTTTAATTTTAAATATATGAGTAAATGGTAGTACAAATGTGTAGACAGAGGTAGAGGTGTTTTTGTCCTGCCAGCTCCAGCAGCCATTTCCCAGATAATTGACTGGCTCAGAGACTTAAAATTAATTACAAGCTTCTTGGCCTATGGCTCAGACTTATTACTAGCTAGCTCATACATCCTAAATTAACTCATTTCTATCTATCTATGAATTGCCATGTAGTAGGTGGCTTACCGGTACAGTTACATCCTTCATCTTAGGGGGTTTGCAATATCATCTCCAACTATACCTTTCTTCCCAGTATCTATGTTTGATGCCTGCCTCACTCTACCTTACAGTAGGACAAAGCAGCTTCTTTATTAAATAATGGTAAAATATATTGACAGTGTACAAAAAGAAATCCCATATCACTTCCACTTTTCTGACTAATCAAAAATTACCTTTCCCATGTTAAAATTACAAAAAAGCACAACAGTTAAGCAAGAATTGTTGTTAAAATATCTAGCCTATTTGTATTTGACAAAATTAACAAAAATACTTTGTCCTTTGTCCTATTTTTGTGACTCTAACATTTTATATATAATTTAGATTGTATCATAACTGGGAAAAATTATAACTAGTCTTCAACTCTATCAAATATCCCAGAAGGATATAATATTACCTGAGTAAACAGAAAGTGCTTTACAAGAAACTTCCAAAACTCTAAAAATGACAAGAGACATTTGTATGCCTAGACAGCCTTCCCAAGTTCTTTTGTCGCAATAGATCACCCATTTCAGCCTGCAGACAGGTCTAGAGTATCTGACAGATTTCTTAGTGAAGAAGGACATTTTAGGATGGTCCTCGCTTATTTCGGCAAAATTCATCAGTTGCTTTCTTTTGTGTCTTGCAGAATATCTG
Organism: Phyllotis vaccarum; assembly: GCA_033318265.1. NCBI lineage: Eukaryota > Metazoa > Chordata > Mammalia > Rodentia > Cricetidae > Phyllotis > Phyllotis vaccarum. Next base: position 10,627,554 of record JARWLC010000012.1, on the reverse strand, counting down.
ACAATTTCTTCTGTGAAACATGAACCTGAAGGACCATTCAACCTTATTTTGGCAAAGTTCAGTGGTCAATTTTCTATGGGCTCTGCATGTCTAGTTTATATAACATATTATCAAGCAGTCCAGATATAGCAGTTTCTTTCCCAATTGGCAGGATTTGACACATTTAAAAAAAATCAATAAAAAGTTTCATCAATGTCTATTATCCTTTTGAAGTAATTGGTGCTGCCAGGAGCAGATGTAACTCACAGTCCAGAAAAGTCTAAGCTCTTAAAACATTTTAAATATTACATTCTGTAGGTCTTTGAAGTATTCGAAGATTACCTACTTATCTGAAATATATCTCTGCATATCTAGAAAACCTAAGTTACATGAGAATAAGTTTGAGCATTATATAAAACTAAAAATTTGTATTTTTAACTATACCCTATATATTTAAATGGGTTATATAAATATAATACCTTAAACATGAGTAGAAATATATAAATAGTACAACATAATTGAACTTAAAAAATTATATTAATAATTCAAAATTTATATCAAATTAAATATTTTGATATAAAGTTGCTTTAGGCTTAAAGTGGATTTAATAATCTACCCCCTTTCATCATTTTTATGTCACAAATACCACTGCCAAACAAGGAAATAACCTCTTGCTAAAGGAGCAATGGCTCTCAACCCATGGGTTGAGAACTATACTATGTTGGTCACAAACCAGATATTCTACATGTCATATATTTACATTACAGTCATAATAGTAGCAAAATTACAGTTATTGAGTAGCAGTAAGATTATAATATGGTTGGGGGTCACCACAACATAAAAATTATATTCAAGATTTTCTACATCAGAAAGATTGAGAATCACTACAAAAAAAGCTAAAAGATGTAGTTTGTTACAAAGTGAAATGGCAGATATGTATCTTTCCATATTCTCTCCCTTTGATGACTTAAGTATTGTTATATGCATTCCATGTAAGATATTTACTCTATACATCACATATATGAAATATATAATTTATTATTTTCATTATTTTACTGAACATAACTTACTAAAAGGTCTCAATGATACACAGCTACCTGAGAAAGTCAAAATTCTAGAAACCTCAGATCATCAAGTAAGTTACCCAAAACTTTACCTATTTATAATTTGATGTTTCTGTCCCATCAGCAACTCCCAAATACCCAGCCATTCCCCCAATGAACACAGACTGTTATATTAATTATAAATTCTTAGCCAGTAGCTCAGATTTATTATTAAGTTGCTCTTACACTTAAATTAACCCATAATTCTATGTTTAGCCACAGGGCTTGATAAATTTTTTCAGTGTAGCATTTTCATCTTCCTTCTCCTACTTCTGGTTGTCAACTCCTGACTCTGCCTTTCTCTTTCCCAGCATTCTCAGTTTGACCTCCTCCACATATATATTCTTGCCCAGCTATTACTTTGTTAATCCAAATCTAATGATAAATCTTTAAAGTGTACAAGAGAATTATTCCATGGAATTTCTGTTTTTGTCTAATCAAAATAAAATGCTCTGACTTGAACATGGTGAGATTAGGCACAACAAAATCAGTTATCAATTAAACATTTCTTTAACGCTATCTAATACACTTGAACTAGGAGAAATTAGAAAAAGTTTTGTTTCTAATTTATTTTTTTCATAACTAAGGAAAAGTAAAATTATAACTAGTTAGTCTTAATGTCCATTAAAGACCCCAGAAGAGTAAGGTGTTATCTAATTACAGACATTTCATGGCACACACAGTTCACTTCTCTGAAATGTTAAACATAAGCAAGTAAAATACAATGGTGTAGTTCTCTTTATTATTCCAAAATAAGCAAAGCCATGGTCACCCTCTTTAAAGCTTGGTAACCCTACCATGAGCTTGGCTGGCAAAGAATGCTGGGAGCTTCTAGAACTCTGGACATGTAGTAACATGTTGCATTACATTTATAAAATACAAGTTATACCCTAATGGTTTTAATTTTCTAGTCACATGTTACATATCAGTAAAATAAATTTGGCTCTTCATCATTAAACATAAATGAGTATATTTACCAGAAGACTAAAAGGCTTAAATAACCTGGCTTTCAGTAAACAAAACCATAGTATAAAAGAGTAATAACACTTTTATGTTAAATATGCAATCTTAACCAGTCATTATTATTTTTGGAAAATTTGATTGATATAATTATACTAAGTAGTTTGTTGCACTATTTTGAAATTTTAGGATTTTAGTTGTAGCACACAACTATCTTAAACATCAAATTTACAACAAATGTTTGAAAAAATTCTGATTTATTCTTTCCTTGGATGTTTTCGAAGTATTCATATCATCTAACAATAGATTTGGAAAACAGTACCTTTTAAAGATATTTACATTCTATTATTTATAAACTGTTGGAAGTTGAATGAAGATAGAAAAAGACAACAGAATGGTCAACCCAATAGAAAGTTAACAGTCCTGCACATACCACATATGTTCCCAGACACATAGAAATTCAGAGTTCACATGCATACAGAGAGAGAGAGAGAGAGAGAGAGAGAGAGAGAGAGAGAGAGAGAGAGAGAGGATCTGGGAAAGCAATAACCTAATACAGCAATAGTTAAAATTTTACCAAGTACTTCCAGTAGCCTAAAGAGTCCACATGTATTTTCACTTTAAATTTACTTTGATTGTGTATAAGGAAACTCCAAAATTTTATGATTATAAAACCAAGGATACTGCATAATTTTTATTTGGTATTATAATAAAAACTAGGAGCCAGTCAGTATTAGGGAAATGCTGAAGTATAAGAGAGACAGGAAAGAAACAAGAGCAACTCTTCTGGACTGTTGCTTCAAATCTTCTGATTCCAACCTCTTTGTCTTCAGCCAAAGACACTTCACTTGGAAGTTGCAAGTGAAGCTGGCTCCTCCCTTTCTCCTCTACAAAGCTATTTTGCTTTCTGGTCAACTTTTCTTGAGCTCAGGGTGTGTGCCACCACTGCCTGGCTCTGTTAGGTCTGTAACTCACAGAGATCCACATAGATGGGATTAAAGGCATGGGTCACCACTCCCTGACCTTTCTGGCTAGGCTCTGTCCTCTGATATTTCAGACTTTTTTATTAAATACATCACCACACGAAGCAACAAGAGAATCAGCAATAATGAATATGGTTTGCAATGCTCCAATGAGAGCTAAAAGGTACTTTAGAGTTCTGGCCTTTGCTTTCCCAGCAAACCTTTTTGTGGGGCCAAGATGAATTCTGTGAAGGAAAGTGCAAAATCTAAGTAATGTTATAAAGTGAAAGACCACAAAGAATTTTTAAGTCTTATAGGTAGCTTATCAGTTAGTTGCTGCTATAGTATCTCTCTAAATTTTACTTCTAGTAATTTTTTTAAAATCCTACATTAAAATACCATCCTAATAAATCAGTCATGTGAGGGCAGCAATTAATAGAAAATGGCTACAATCTGCTGGAAGATAAAAATATAAGAGCTGAGATTATTGGGACAGAATTACATCTTCTGTTGAAGAATTTGATTTCACCTCTAAACTCAATTTATGTCTTCAAATTTGTCATCACTATTCACATATTGTACCAGGTGAAGAGACTAGCTTAACCTGGGGTAGGATACACCTGTTGACGAAAGTCTTTTTTTAGTTCTGAAAATATTTCTTCAGAGACTTAAGTTAGAATCAGACGTTAATTCATAAAACAAACTGGCACACCGATTGTGATGCATTACAGATACACCCATGAAGTTGCTAAGAGGTATTTTATTTCTATGCTGCCAGACACATTAAGAGGATTTTTCAACTGTGAATTATTTATCCAAAGGGTAAACTTTAAACCTTCCCCCAGCACACACTCACACACACACACACACACACACACACACACACACACACACACACACACACACACACACACATGACAATGCAATAGCTGGCAGACTGATAGTGTTTGGGGGTTTCTTCTTTGTTTTTTGTTTTTTATATTTCAACTGATTATTCTAGCTTTGCAGATAGTATTATAACGAATAATACATTTTGCTTACTACACCCTGAGTTTCTCATATCAAGTCCTAGGTGCAAAAAGTTGGCTCAACTCAACTCATTTGTCTAGTAGAAATGAAACAAGGTAGTCATTTTCAGTTAATTCCTTTCTTAAAAATTCATGAAAATCAAGCAACACCAATAAGTACTTACATTAATATATTTTTTTACAGGGATAATTTATCAAAATGTACAAAAATTCAGAGGTAGCAAAAGAAGCTGGTAGATTAGAATACACTGACAAATCATCAGAATTAAATGTTTGGGAACAAAGTTTCAGGCAAGTATGTAGCATTTGTTGAGATCATTCAACTAAAATTTTACCATATTGTTAAATTTTAAAAAAGTTTAGTGTGTGTGTGTGTGTGTGTGTGTGTGTGTGTGTGTGTGTGTGTGTGCATTATGTGTGTGGGATGGGCTAATATTCTTGTACACTGCAAAGATTTATTACTCATATTACTTTAATAAATACTGAGTAGCCAGTAGCTAGGTTGGAAGTAGAGGCAGAGTGACCAGACTAGGAGAATTTTGAGAAGAGGAAAAGCAGAGAAGCAGGCACTATCCAGATGCAAAGGAAGCAGAGTGTCCTACTGAGCAAAGGTAACTACCTATGTGGTTAAACATAGATAACATAAACATTAAACATTAATTTAAATGAAAGAACTAGTTAGTAATATGCTTAAACTGCTGGGCTAGCTGGTATTATAATATTAAGCCTCCAAGTAAATTTGAGAAGCAGCTTCCAGGTATTTCAGAGTTTCTTGTTGGACAGAAACCTCAGACTACATTTAGCATTCCAATGTGGTGGTGCAAGTACATCCACATAAAGCCTGAGAAAGCTTATAAAGGGTGCTTAGAACAGAGAAATGGGTCCAAAAGCAGCTTTCTAGTTGTGTTTCTCAAGTGGGCCATGGTACAGAGATGCTGTGGATATAGCCTTACACTATAACATGTCAGGTTCTCACAGTTTTATATAGCAGCATTGGTACAAGCAGTGGCAGCATACGATCAATTTAATATTTCTATTAATACAGACAAAAAGGAAACAGAATTAAGGACAGCTTCATGGTAGCAACATTTCCCCAGCTGGGCTCTGTTTTCTGGTGGCAAACAGAGATGCAGCTTCTTTAAAAAAAGGCTTCTTGACTCAGCCTTACTAGCAAAAACCCTGTGGCCCTTTTAAGAGGCCCTGCTGCCAAATACTTAAATGAGTTTTGTCAGAAGTATGTGGTGGTGTTCTACGTGGTAGCAGAGTGGAACCTAAAATTTCCAAGAGTTGGGGTGGTAAACTTGGCTCTTGCTAGTACATCTGCCATAACGCTAAGTTCTCACAGACAAAGGTGCTGGGTGGAGCCAGCCTTCAGAGCTGAGGCTTTAATCCTAGTCACAAGGGTCTAATCTTAGCCATGCCTTTTAGCAGATTAAAGATCTTGTGATTAAGAAAAAAAATATAGTAGAGACAGATTCAAACCAAAAAAAAAAAAAAAAAAAAAAACCCTCTAAACAGTTGACAGTGTGTTTAAAAATATATGTGATTTGGGATACAATAGAAAAAGAGCAGAGAAAGACCTTTAAAAGAAATATAATTAAAAATAATATTAACAAGCCACATAAAGATGGAAATTGCACAGAGAGTCTGGATGGTGTATGGTATTGTGTTGTATTTGACTGTTTTGATTGCACAGGAAGGAGCATGAGCTGCTAAGAAACATTTAATTATAAATTCTGCTAGATTAATCTAACCTATATATCTTGAAGATGCCTTGGCTTCAAAATTTAATATAAAAGATATGTTATATTGGAGAAGAGTTTGTGCTTTATTTCCTACAGAAAATTAGAGGATGTGGATTCATTCTGGGTTAAAAATAGATTTTTTCATAAAGGAATCCCCAATGAAAAGTCTATGATGGGAACAATTGGACCATATGATCCAATGTTTCATAGCGCCTTATGCAGTTTCCTCTGAATATCTGTATCCAGATAGCTTCAAGGCCACTCGCTGAGATGAATCAGCCTCACAGAGTACTCCACTAAGGATTTGCCAATAATCCTAAAGTTTTGGGGTTGCCATAATATTAACAGCTCTCTCAATCATCAGGATACGTTCTTAGTTAGGGACCCATGTCCACTTCCCCTCCCAGTTCTTTAACTCAGACTTAGACTGGTATAGACCCTGTGCACGCTACCACAGTCTCTATGAGTTCATATGTACTTCAGTTATGTTGTATCTAAAAACTACTCTTTTCTTGTTATTTATCACCTCTGCAAATTACAGTCAGTCTGTTCCCTCCTCCTTACGGATTTCTGAGCTTTTAGGGAAGGGTTTAATGAAGACATTCTAGTCTCTTGCTTCTAAATTTTGTCAGTTTTAAGTCTCTGTATTTGTTTATATCTATTACAAAAAGAAGCTTCTCAGCTGATGGTGGAGTGAGCCACTAATCTACAGGAATAATAGAATGTTATTAAGACTCATTTTATTGTTATATTACTTTAGCCTAACAAGAGTGTAGTTAGAAGTTTTCTGTCCCACCTAGTCCCAAGTCTAGACAAATTCTCCCACTAGCATAGCAGTCCCACAGCTGCTTATAAAATAATTACTTACAGGCTTAATATTATAGTAACTGTTGATCCAGTAGTTCATCCTTATTAACTATCTATTAAGCTTAAATTAACCCACAATTATATTTATATTTAGCCACATATATTTGAACCTTTGCTTCAGTGCAACATTTTCATTCCCCTTCTACGTCTGGCTGGAACTGGCTCTCTGACTTTTCCCTTCTCAGAATTCTCCTCATCTGGTTGCGCTGTCTCTACTTCATTCCTGTATACTGTCCAATCAGTGTTTTATTAAATCAATACAAGTGACAAATATTTACGGTTTATAAGAGCCTAGTCCCACAGCACAAGAGGATTAGATTTTTCCCTAGGCCCATGGCCTATCTAGTCTAAGATTCTTGGGCCACACAAACAGTGCAGAGTATGGGTTCTATTTGGCAGAATTGGCTTTAAATTAAATCATCCATTTATGCAATTAGCCATTTTCCCCAGGTCCTCAGAACTGAGTTTTTAGTTCTAAATTCTATTTAATCTGTATCTCTGTCATAATGTAAATGCATTGGTAGAAGAAGAATCATGATAGAAAACAATTTTGATATTACTAAATATTTTAGTGTCATTTTCTATTTAATATATATATATATATATATATTGACAACATGGTACATTGGTTACTACATATGAACAAATGTTAACTAAAAGGATATAAATATATATAATTATGTGATAAAAATTCTTTGCATAGTTTATAATTAAGTTCTCAAGTTAATAGGAACAATAAGGGCATTATGTGGAATTCATTTGTGTGGTCTTAAACAGGTTCTGTTTACTTACAGTATTTTAAAATGATAGTATTTTCCATATACCTAATTATTAAAATGAGCTTCATCTTGTGCTGGGAGAGTAGGCTAAAGTTTTATGTTATTGTGCTTTAAAACATAGACTCACACCAAAAAGGAAAATTACTAACAAGTAGTGTGTTGGGGCTTTTTATACACTTGCTGTCTCTTCCAAGCAGTAACAATTAATTTGAGCTTCAGGAATCAGTCTTCCTTTCTCACTGAAACTGAAAACTTAGCTGTCTGAAGTCTGCAAAGCCAGAGTGAAAGCACTGTGATTGGAAACTCAGTCTTTCTTTGTCTAAGCAGAAGCTGCATATCTGTGTGCACAAACTGCTTTCTCCTGAGTGCATGACAGCTCACACTAATCAATTTCAATATTCTTTTTCTCTAAGCTTAGGCATAATCTCAGATTCCTTTTCTTCCCAGAATTTGAAGATGCCATTACCAATCAATTGGAATCAGTGTACAACCTAAAAGTGGTTTTCTTTTTATGGCCACTTATTCCACTGGAGTGAGATGCCTCTTCAGAAATGATTAAAGAGTGGCTACTTCCCAGGTATTCTGATCATCACATAGCAGACTCATGGTGACAGGGTCCTGCAGGATGAATTCTAAATTGCTTCTGTTATTACTGCCAGTGTTCTCTGTATGCACATTGGCCTTTTTGGAATGATTTTTTTTTTAACATGACATAATAAGCTAGTAATTTTGCAAACTAATGAGTTCTCTAGCATATTTAAGTGCTTTGAAATGATTCAGACTCTTACAGTGCTCTTCCAGAGGTTGTGGTTCATGATCAGAAAACCATATTGGAGCTGTAGCACTGAACTTATGTTAAGGCTCCAAGCAGAATGGCCCTCGGAAACAATGGCTCCCAACTAAAGCCCTATACCGTATATATGGTTGTAGAGGAATGCAATGCCTCATTAGATTCCGACTATGGAAACTGTAGTATGACTCTAGTCCTGAAAGAAAGCAGGGGAAGTAGCAGTAATATGGGAGAACAGGTTTAACCTTTTGAACAGTTTCTTACATTCACTAGAATAATAAATTTCTGAGTTTTTATAATGAGGTTCAAATTTGATGAGAAATGAAGCATGACATATTTTTTAATTTCCTATTTTTTATATTTTAATTAGCCTATATTCATTGTGTATGGTTCTGAGTTTCATACAAATATTTTCATACAAATATAAAATGTATGGTGAGCATATTCCCATCATCTTTATTTTCTCTCCTCACCTATCTTCTCTATCACCTCTATCCTGGTGCTGGTTACCTTAGTTCACCTGGGCAATTTTATTTCAAGTTTATGTCATACATATGCATAATTTTATATATCTACTAAAATCTAGGAGCTACACAAGACAAAGTATGCAAAAATTATACTGCTGAAACTGACTTCATTAACCAATGCCCTAACTTCATTTCCTTCTGTGATTAAAAAAAATTAATACATAGATTACATATTCTTTGTTTTTATTTACAGATTTTTTTTGACTTTGTCTTTTTATTGATTCTTCCTGGATTTCTCATCATGCATTTCAATTCCATTCATCTCCTTTTCGCTTCCCATTTACCATCTATCCTGCAACACTGTCCCCAGAATAAAACAAAAGAAAAAAATCTTGTCATGAGAGCTGTAGTGTGACAATAAGAAACACTGTACACGCTTTAGCCCATATATCATTACTAGCAAATGTTCACTGTACTAAGTCACTTGTCTGATTCAAAGGTCTCTGTAGTAAGAGGTTTCTGGCCCAGACTTTCAGGCGTACCCTCAAGGTTTGGACCCGCAGATCCACAGTCTCATAGTCCCACAGAGACACACAGATGCTTACATTAATTTTAGGCTGGTCGGCCTAGGGCCCTGGCATATAACTTGCTAACTTTTTACCCTTAAACTAACCCAGGACTCTTATCCTGTTCAGCCATGCGGCTCGGTACCTTTTCTTAGAGCAGCATAGTTGTTCTCTGCTTCTTCTGCTTCTCTCTGGCCTTCTGCTTTGTTCTTCCTGTTTCCAGAGTTTTTTTAGACTGGTAGCCCCGCCCACACTTCCTGTCTGCCCTTGGCCACTCAGAGCTTTTTATCAAACTCATAGGCGGGACAATTATTTACAATGTAACATCATAAATCTACTACAGGTCTCTGACTTTAATACCCTGTCAATGATCGACCCCTCACTTGGTCTCCTCTTTGATATTTTGTCAACATCCTGTGTCATAGAGATCCTTAAATTGGGGTCTGCAGAACTAGCCCATTTATGTGCTTCAGCAGTTCATAGATGGGGCAAATGCTGGAATAAGCCAACTCACAGCCCTGGATCTGGCAAAGGTTGCTCAGTTTCCTAATTCTCCCTGTCTTTAACATCAGGGTGAGGTCCTCAGAACCTTTCCAACTAGCTTATCTTATGAAGTAAGCAGCAAGAGGTTGGGCTAGATCTCTTTCTTTCATGTCTGCAGGGCTAGCTCTACTGCATTTTCCTTGAGAGGTGTAAGGGCCATTTTCCCAAGTGCTGCAGCTGGTGAGAGGCAGGGCCAGCTTTTTTGCTCTCAGGACCTCAGGAAATGCTCTCCTACTTGCCACGGGCCTTGAGAGGCATGGGAGAAGGGGAGAGGAGGGTCATTTTTCACCTATATCCATTCTAAGATATGGTAGGTGAAGAGTAGGGAAAGATCTCTCAAGTTAATGTTCTCAGGACAAGATCACTCTGCTCCAGCAACAGGGTTAGCTCTACTGTGTTTCCTAGATTACATCTTCGAATACTCCAAGTGAGGGGAAGAATCAGTTCACTTGCCTGCTGCAGGTTGCATGGTAGAAGAAGTGTGGAGGGGCCAGCTCTTCTCCTTTGACAGCCTCAGGACATATTCACCCACTCCCTTGACAGTAGGATCCTCACTACTATGCTGCCCAGATAAGATGTAGAACCTGCTACTCTGAGTGCGGCAACAGGTGAGGAGCAGGACCAGCTACTCCAATCTCATCACCCACGGGCCAGCTCTCTTGACTGCCACAGGTAGTTAGAGGTGATGAATAAAGGGAGACGTATTTCCCAATAGTAGGACTAGCTCTCCCATGTTCAGACTCCCTGGGTTGGCTCACCTGTGTCAACACCAGCAGGTTCAGCTCTACTGTGTTGCCAGAGTAGAGTGCATGGCTACCTCTCTTATCTGCCACTGGAGGTAAAGGATGTGGGGGACACCTCCTCCCTCACTGACACCACCATATGGCAAATTATAGGCAGGGCCAGATCTCCCAGGCTCACCTCAGTATTGGTTCACCTGAGCCCTCATCAAGAGTTCTACTGTGCTGCCTAGATGGCATAAGGGCCTGCTCTCCCTAATTTGGGGCTGGGTCAGTTCTGCCATATGGGGTAAGGAGCAAATGGGAGAGGGCATCTTTCTCTTTGCAGTAGGTGAGAGATAGGACAAGTTTGCCCTAGTGCTGCAGCTACTGAAGGGCAAGTCCAGCTTTGAACAGTGCTTTCCTCTCAGCCTTCAATGGTGACAGGATACTCAGACATGAACACAGACAAAGGATGTAGCAGGGCCATAAACACAGACATGACCCTTGGCTACAGCTTGGGCTCTAACAACAGGATGGCACCTATGGCAAGAAAGCCAACCACCTCTGCCCACTCCTCAATTCTTTTTCCTCTTAGAATCAGTATCTCTCTACTGGATATGGACCATTCTGTCTCTTTCATGCACTTCAATATAATTTCTTGTTCTAATAGGGCATTGAGGTGCTGGGCATGGCGGGCTTGTGTTTTCCCCTGAAGGCCTGGCTTTGAAAGTGTTGGGGTAGCTGGTGGATCTTTGTCTCTCTCAGTCTTACTGACCCTAGGCAGGTTCCTATCTTTTCTTCCTGGCTACACATTGTTGCAATGGGGTTTCTTGGTCCCAGGCAGACGAAGGCCCAGACCCTGCCACACTAGACCCCTTAGCCACCCAGCCACCCGCTGCTGCTGCTCCCCAGAAATGACTCAGATGTTTATATTAAATTCATGTTGTTGGCCTATGGCTCAGGCACATTGCTAGTTAACTCTTACATCTTAAATCAACCCATTTCTATTAATCTGTCTGCCACGTGGCCTGTGGCTCACCTGTGTTCCTTACATGTTGCTCCTTGGGTGGCTTGCTAGATCTGTCTGACTCCGCCCCACTTCTCCTACCTATGTTCTGATTTCTCTTCCTACTTTTTCTATGGTACCTGTCATAGGCGAAAACAGCTCTTTTATTTAAAGATTTGAGATTCACAGCATACAGAAAGGCATTCCCACATCAACACATATTCTTGGTTGCTGGGTTCTAGTGGCTCCCCCATGGGAAGAGTGAGATGGCACAGAGTCGTGGCACAGACACCTGGAGTCAGGTAAAAATCAAACAAAAAACTTATTTATTGGGCAATGGGGAGAGACTTTCCTTCTGGCATCCAGGCTGGGTCTCAAACTGGTAATATTGTATGGTCACTACTCATGGGCTGGGTACAATCAGAAGCTCTGGCAGTGCTTGTTGCTAGACCCTCAGGTAGACTCAAAGTTGGCTCATAAGGAAGTACATTTTGTGTGTGTCTTGGAAACACCTTTGATCCTATGTCTTACTACATATAAACCCTTTCTTGTTTTATTACATGGGTGTTCAGCAGGAGTCAGAGTTCTCTGCCCTGACCTTGTTGACACCACCTCAGGAGGGCTCAGCAACTAGACTGTCCCTGTCTTAAGTTGGCCTGCCTAACAAACTCTTACTTATCATTGACTACCAGCCCTAGAAAAACATCCATTCCTGGAGAACAAACCAGGTGGAAAGAATTAAGCAGTAGCCTTTTGCATTTCAGAGAACCAGATATGCATAACCTCCAGCATAGGGCTTATGCAGAATATCTAAGAGTCATTAACACCTGAAGAGTCACCTTATTTAATGTCTGTTCCTATTGGATGTACTGAGGAGACATTTAAGAAAACAAAGATATGCAGTATCTCCCTGCCAATCAAAGCATATGTGAGCATCAGTGAAGGATAAAATATCTTTTTCATATTATTTCAAAACTTTTTTTAAAGAATGAAGAGTCAACGTTTATAACTCTGCCATTGTCAGAATTCGAAATTTTAATTTTAGTTCTAAGGAATAATACAGCAACATAGTTGTCCATGGGTTCTTAATATATTTAGCCAGCTGCTGAGGTGCTAAACTAATATTTCTCACCTCAAATGGCATCATACAAAATAAAGTCTAGAGTCACAACTGAGTCTCACCAATTCATTGTTTTGGATTTAATATTGACATATGAAAATGGGTACTTATAAGGTTTTTGCATTTGTAAAGCCTTCAAAATGTGCTTGATGTATTCATATTAGAGATCCAGATTGGCATAATACCTACAGAAATCCTCTGGGTGTCCAGAAGGTCATAGTTAATAAAGCTACTTGAGGGTCATGGCATCACAAACTAGAAATAATTAAAATGGTCAGGGCCTTTACAGAAAATCTTTAGCTTCTTGGGTGAGCCTGATTCTAATGGGCATATAGGTGGGGTCTTCCAACAATAAAAAAGAGGTATCACATCTCTTGATCAGGGATGGGCAGAAAGGGTTTGAGCCGATTAATTGTCCCACATAGTTGTTATAATTCAGAGAATAAATATGTTTATTTCATTTCTAACTTAAAGGAGAGAAGGTAGACATGCCTAGCAATGGAGAAGTCCAAAAAGGAAAAGAAGGTACTATTTGAAACTTATCTGGCACCACGACCTATAGAAAGTGATTTATGGCCCCATAGGGCCAAAGGTCCAGACCTGCCCATGACCACATTTCCTCCCCCCCTCCAAAATGACTCACATGCTTATATTAATTTCATACTGTTTAGTCTATGTCTCAGGAATATTGCTAGCTAGCTGTTTCATCTTAATTAAATCCATTTCCCTTAATCTGTCCTGCAACATTGGCCTGTGGCTTATCTATTTCATTATATCATGCATCATGAGTGGCTGAATTGTGTCTCTGACTCTGCCCTTCTTCTCCTACCTATGCTCCAATTTCTCCACCTACTCCTTTGTTGGTCGCCATTGCCAAACAATCCTTTATTTATAGCATATAGACATCTCACATCACTTCCCCTTTTCTGTCTAATGAAAAAGGAAGGTTTCAATTTCAAAACATAAAAATTACATATAACAAACAGCTATCAAGCAAGAATTATAGTTACAACATCTAGTCTATTTATATTTAATAAAATTAAAGAAAATATTCTACGATCTACCTTATCTTTGTGAGTCTAAAGTTTCATATCTAATATACTTTTTAAAATAACAAAGAAAAACTATACCTCAAACTATGAAATCTTCAGCTATATCAAAGACCACAGAAGGGTACAATATTGCCCAAGTAAACAGGAAGTGCAAGCAACTTCCAAGATCTAGAAATGACAGAGATGACACCTGTCTGCCTGGACAGTCACCCAAAGTTCCGTTGTAACATTGAGGCATCCAACTTCAGCCTACAGTCCCAGTCTCTGGCACACTTTTCAGTGAATCAGGAAATCGGAAGGACTGCTCTGCCAATTCTGGAATAGCTCGTTAGTCACTTCTCCTTGTGTCCTGAAGAATGCCTGGAAGTTTTCTCTGTGAAGCAGGAACCTAAAGGACCATCTCAACTTCTCAGCTTGTTCTGCCTAAGTCCTAAGGTCACATTACTATGGAACCTGCATGTTCAGTTTATTCAGCATATTGTCAAGCAGTCAATACAAGAACAGTTTCTCATCCAATGGCTAACTTTTGTCACTATGGTGGGGTGGGGGAATAGTCCTTCTGGAGATTTTTGATGCCCATTTTTCTCTTGAAGCAGATTGGTGCTGCCAGGAGCAGATCTTTATCACTGTCCATAAAAGTCTCAGTTTTTAAAATATTTTAAATGCCACATTCTTAGGTCTTTGAAGTATTTGAAGATTATCTATCTAATTGGAATATTTCTTTGTATACCTAAAAATCTAACTATCATGACTATAAGTTTGGTTATCATAAATGAGTATTAATCTGCATTTCTTAATTATACATTATAATTTTAAATGAATTACATAAACATCATACCTTAAATAAGAGTAATAAAATACATACAGCATAACAAAATTGACCTTAAATTTCTATCAATAAACCAAAATACATACCAATTTAAAATATTTTGAGATTAATAGCTGACTTTTTAATTAGAGTAAATTCAGTAATCTATATTTTGTAATCATTCCCATATAATACATCCCCTTCTTAGAAAGAGATTAACTATAATTTGGGAATTTGGGTGAAGGTTTCTATTTCTACTTCCTACTGATTAAGGGGTGCTGCCAGTCTTTTGGTCCTGATGCTGGATCATCTTAGCCTGTAATCTTGAAGTTGATGTGACCATCTCTTCCCATCAGAGAACTTTCAAGTGGTCTTGGTTGATAAGGTGTTAAGAGCCCAGAAGCAATTCATAGGTTCTCATCTTCTGTGGAAACAAAAGCAGAACCTCTTTTCCAAAGCAACATATCCTTAGATCCAAATTTCAAATTCAAGATACCTATAAATTATATATGTTGTTTTAACTTAGCAGGCTTTGCAATCAACTGTCTTTCTGCAATTAGCCCATTGACAGTTAAAAACTTAAAATAAAACACAATAATAACTATAATCCAGACTCTTTGTCTATCTTCCATATTTATGTGGCTTTTTATAATTTTATTATTCTATTTCTCTTTTTAAGAGACTTTCTTTATCCTCTTTCTTTTTTCTCTGAAGCCTAGGTATTATTTTTCACAAACATTGTAAACCGTTTAGAGGTTTTCTTTATCTGAATCTGTTTTATTATATATCATTAATCATGTTTCACCCAGAAGGGCTTTTTAAAATGCTAGACTATACAGAGCTGCTTTTACTGTTGACTCTGCCCTGCTTTTCCACATGACAGAGGCACTGGAGCCATATTTACTTTCCATTCTTTGAATAGTATTAAATTTTGTAAAACTTTTTACCACCCCTACTCTGGAGAATTTTGGGTTCCACACTGCCACCAAGTAGAGCACAGTCACACACTCCATTTAAGCATTTGGTAGCAGGGCCTCTTAAAGAGCCAGACAGTTTTTGCAATTAATGCTGAGTCAGGAACCAGTCTTAAAGGCACTGCCTGTTGCTGCAAACAGAGCAGTCCCAGAATAAGTTGCTACCAAGAAACTATCTTTCACTCTGTTTCCTTTTTGTTCAATATAAATAGAAACCTTAAATCTATCATCCACAGTTTGTTGCTTATACCAAGTCTTCAGGAACCAGCCTTGGTGCAGCTTAACCTGCCTGCACCAAATCTGTCACCATTTTGTAGTTCAACCCCACATGCTACTCTGGACTACAACTCACTTCAGAGATACAACTCTGAAGCCACCTTTATCTCTGTTTCTGTACTCTAGAACCCTTTTTAAGCTTTCTCAGGCTTTATGTGGGTGTTTGGCCCACCCAAGAACACCATCAATAGAATGAGGTTTCTGGCCATATTGGGCCAGAGGTCCAGACCTACCCATGGCCACTTCCCCCCAGCCTCCCAAAAATATGACTCAGACACATATTAATTTCATGATTTTTGGCCTATGTCTCAGGAATATCGCTAGCTAGCTCTTTCACCTTAGTTCAGCCCATGTCCCTTAATCTGTCTGGTCACTTGGCCTTACATATTTTCTTATATCTTGCTCTATGTATTGCTGGATCATTTCTCTGACTCCACCCTCTGTCTCCTACCTATACTCCATTTTTCTACCTACTCCTACAGTGCCTGCCATAGCCAAAACAGGCCTTTATTTGCAGCATATAAAAAGACATTGCCACATCAACTACGACATGTACTGCTGCAAAATCCTCCAATACCTTTTGACAGTTTCTCACAGACATACAGCATCTAGATGTGCTAGAAGGAGATTTTGCATATAATTAATTAAGAGGAATCATTAACAAAAGTTTGGGAGGCATATAGCTGATAAGTCATGGGACTGTTTCTCATCCCTTAGGGTAAAACAACCCATTGATATTTCACAGCTGCCTTATTCATATTAGGCTCCCATACCATAAAGGCGAATCCTTGATCCTGTGATGTCAGGTTTTTCTTTTTTTTTAAGCAATTCTTTATATTTAATACTAAAATATTGTTTGAATATTGTGGACGATAGGGCCAGTTTTAGGAAAAGTAAGCTAGCTGTAGGCAGTATTCTACTTTGAGTCTCTAGAATTGTCTTGGTCTCAGGTAAAGTAAAGTCATGTTTATATCGTGGGACGCCAGGCAGTGGGGATTTGGTCTGGGCTGTTAGGCAGGCTTTAAGGAGTGTTCATGTGATGGTCTATGTTTACCTGGGGTCTCTCGGACCTGCTTGGCCTCCAGTAAAGCAGCCAGGGTTGTAGACTTGGATATGGAGTCCAGGAAGGAAAAATCTATGATATATCCTTGATCTATTCCTCTATTGATAGACGCTCAGGCTATTTTCATATCTCAGTTATTATCAGTAGTGCTGTAACAAGCATTTGTGCTTAAGTTTTCTTGTGATATGTTGATATAGAGTCATTCAGATAAATACCCAGATACGGAATAGCTAATGTGATATAGCCACATGATAGATCTCTTGGGGAAAGCCTACATACTGATTTCTATAGTGGTTAAACTAGTCTACATTTTCAATAACAGTATATAAGTTTTTTTTCAATACATTCTCATTAGCATTTGTTGTTCAGATGACTGCTATTCCAACCAGAGTGAGTTGGAATCTCTAATTTTGGTTTTCCTATTTCTGATGACTGATAGTATTGAACAGCTATTTTTTATTGATTATTTGTACTGCATTTTTTGAATAATTTTTCAATAATGTCTGGTTTGTTTGTTTTTTTACTGGATTTTAGAGTCCTAGATATTAGTATATTATAGATAGTAATCGTCTGTCAGATATGCAAGTAGCAGGGGTTTTTTATTATTTAAAATATCTCTTAATCAATATCTTATTCTGCAATGCAGAAGTTTTTGTTGCATGGAATCTTCTTTTTCAGTTGTTGGCATTATTTCCTGAATGATTGAAATTATTTTCAGAAAGTCTGCCTATATTTTTATTTTGAAGTATTTTCTTCTGCTGTGTGCTCTAACGTCCCTTTTATATTAAAGTCTTTGATTCATTTGGTGCTGATTTCCTATATGAGAGATAAAAAGTTTGATTTCACTCATCTTCATGTGAATAAGTAAGTTTTAGCAATATTTTCAGAATTTGTCTCTTCTATAGTAAATATTTTGACCTTCTTTATCAAAAATCTTACCTGTGTGAACTTATATCTACTTCCTATGGCTTATTCCATTGGTTCGACTACCTGTTTCTTTGTCAGTACTGTAGTGTTTCTTTTTACTATTCATTCTTCACTTAATTTGAAGTGAGATATACTATATACCTTCAGCATTGTTCTATATGCTCTGGATTGCCTTGGCAATTGGGTCATTTGTGCCTTTCTGTGAATTACAAAATTGTATTTTCTATTTTTGTGAATAGGACTCACTAGTCAGATTGTAATGTGTTGGGCCTAAGGCTAACTGATATAATTTATTCTTTAACAAATTTATTTATTTTACATCTTGGCCACAGTTTCCTTTCCCTCTTCTCCTCTCAGTCCTTCCTTCTACATCATCCCTTCCATTTCTATCTCACAATCCATTCCTCCTCCATTTCTTCTTGGAAAAGGACGAGTTTCCCATGAGTATTATCAAAACATGAAATACCATGTTGTAGTAAGACTACGCATCTCTCCGGATATTAAGGCCAGACACATGACTGAGTGTGATAAGTATGGTTCCAGAGCCAGTAGAATAGTCAGAGATAGACTTTGTTCCCACTGTTTGGGATCCAACAAGCAGACCAAACTACACAATTCTAACATATATGTAGAGTGCATAGATCAGTCCCTTGAAGGCTTCCTGGTTGTCAGTTCAATCTTTGTGATCCCCTATTAGGCCAAGGTTAGTTGATTCTGTAAGTTTTATTGTGGTGTTGTTGACCCCTCCAGCTCCCACAATCTTTTCTCCTCCTCCTCCGCAGGATTCCCTGAGCTCCACTTAATATTTGGCTGTGCTTCATGTGTTTCTATCAGCTCCTGGTTGAAGCCTCTCTGGTGACAATTGGAATAGACACTAATTTATGAATATGTCAGAATATCATTAGGCATCATTATATTTACATTTTCTTCTCTAGTCCTCTAGGTTGGTTCCGTCGTAGCTCACTGGGCCATTGGGGCCTGGAACTACAGACAGTGTCAGGGATGAGCTCATTGTCCTTGCATGGGTTTTAAGCTAGATGATTATTGGCTGGAAACTTTTTTTAATCTCTAGGCCACCTTTACTCCTAGGCATGACAGACTGTAAGTGGAGGATATGTGGTCGGGTTGCTTTCCTACTCCCTCCATTTGAACTATTTCCTGAGCATAAGAGATAACATTGAATGCATTAGAACAGGAGACAACTTCATGAATAGGGCACCAGTAGCAAAGACACTAAGCTCAATAATTAATATATGGAACCTCATGACATTGAAAGCTTTTGTAGAGAAAAGGAAACAGTCAATAGAACAAAACAGCAGCCTACAGAATGGGAAAGAACACAAGAAACTAGACATAAAAGTTATCAGTACCAAATAATCCAATTTAAAATGGGGTACAATGTAAACAGAATTCTCAGCAGAAGAATCTTAAGTGGTTAAAAAAACATTTAAAGAGATGTTCAACATAGTTATTCATCAAAAAATGCCAATCAAAGATTGTGAGATCTCATCTTACACCCGTCAGAATGGCTAAGATTAAAAATATAAACTGAAAGATATGTGAAGCAAGGGGAACACTCCTTTATTGCTTGTGAAAATAAAAACGTGTACAGCCACTTTGGAAATCAGTTTGCCAGCTTTGCATAAAATTGGGAACTAATCTACAACAAGACTCAGCTATACTACTTTTGGGCACACAGCTAAAGGATAAGTAGTCTAAACAGGATAATTGTTGAACTATGTTTGTAGCAATTTTATTTGTATTTCTAGAACCTTGGAAACCACCTAGATGTCCCTCAACCAAAGAATGGATAAAAAAAAAAAAATTAGAACATTTATGCAAATGAATATTGCTCAATTGTTAAAGATACAAAGATTTTAAAGCAAGTGTACAGAACTAAAAAAAAAAAAAGAATCCTGGTCAAGCATCACAAAAACATATTTTGCACTCACACAGAAATAGATATTAGTTTTAAAATAGTATAACCATAATCATATTACAATTCACAGCCCTGGAGAGGATAGATAGCAAAGAATGTTAATTGAACTATTTAAATTATTTAAAGCAGGTCCTGGAAATACAACATGTCTTCTTCTAACAAAACCCTTAAACTTTAGGATTTTTCATCAAGTTCCTGAAAAGAAGGTAGACTGTGACTACTCCAGAAACTATATTAGAAAGTAGGAGCAGTACTTCAGTGTTTGAGAATGTCCCAAAAAAATGATTCTGAAAATTTAAGCACAGACTTAGGAACTCAGAACCTGTAGGAGGTGTCACCTAGTGGAAGAAAGTTAGTATATTATTATAATATCCCAGAGAGGCTTATGTCTTTGTTCCTAAGCCATACTTTTCTGAAATATATTTTTTAAAAAAATGAGTTCTTGTTGAGGTTTCAGTAAACTTATTGCAAGACTAGTCATCTTTAAATTTTTAATGTTTGTTAATTTAAAAGCCATAATTTTTTTTAATTTTAAATTTATAGATTCATAAGGAAATTAAACATGAGTTGAAATGGTTTGTTTTTCACTTAGAGATAATGCTTTTACAGTAAATAACCAATTCCAAAGAATTGAAGACACAAGTCTCATAAAAGAATAATTAATAATTATACTACTATCTCTTTAGGTGGCTACTAAAGTGTTCAGATTTCAATTACCTTGATATAGTCAAGGTAATCACCTTGATAAAAGAAAAAATCTCCATGGAGGCACTATATTCAAAGTATCATATGATCTTTTGGCTTTATGACAGCATGATATGGTCAAAGCTCATTATAAAAAAATACTAGTTTATCCTTCAACAACTAAGAACTAAAGGAAGAAGATCATGAACCTCAACCTTCCTAGTTCTGGGATTAAAGGTGTGTCATCTCAAGTGTTGGAACTAAAAGTATGTGCCATCACTGCCTGGCTCTGCTTCTCTTTTAGACTGTACTAATCTCCTGAGTCCAGAATGGCTTTGAACTCACAGAGATCTAGATGAATCTCTGCCTCCCAACTGCTTTGATAAAGGTTCGTGTAATCACTGTCTGATCTCTATGGATGACTCTGTGGCTAGCTTTGTCTTCTGCTCTTCAGGCAATCTTAATTAGTTTGCAAATAATATATCAGCACAGATAAGATTATTTGAATTCTTCTTGAGCATTGCTTACATGTATTGTATACCAACCATGGTTAATACCATATTAGGAATTTCATAAAAGGCTCTTAATTAATCCTCAAAAATTTACAAGGTAGTTGCTATTTTCTCCTTGATTTGTAAAAGAGAAAAGGATGCTTTCCAACTCACTGTAAATTGATTAAATTGGAGTAAGTTATGTGCATCACAATGTTTTGACACAAAGTTCTGTAATTCTGTGTGCGGCCATGTCATCAATTCCTTTCTTTAAAAGTTCTGAGTCTCATTTTCCCAACTGATATAATATACAACATGAGATACTTGTATTAGAATAAAATGAATAAATATAAAAGAGTACCCATAAATAGAAAACCTAAATAATCAATGTCAAAACTACTATTAATAAAATAACAAATCCAGCGATACTGTTGTTCTTATTTTGGGTAGCTTTCATTATTAAACTCTTATTTACTTTAGTAATCAGTTTGTGGTGATAATTTTTATTTGTTGGCAGTATATTGCTTCAAAAATCTTCAGCATTACTTTCTTAGGTCACATCAATAGAATTTTTAAATGTATGTTTTTAATAAATAATATAGAACTGGATATGGCTAAGTGAGTTAGAAATTTGCTGGGAAAATGTGAAGACCTTAGTTTAAATTCTCAGCATCTATACACAAAATCCAAGTATGGAATCACCTGGCTATAAGTTCAGAGTTGGATAGAAGATCCCTGAAAAACTGAGAGACCCTGTCTCAAAATAGTAAAAAGTGGAGGAAGTTCCAGACATCTTCTTGCATCCTTATGCAAATGCACAGTTATACACAATCACACATTTACATATATCCACTATAGATATACATAACACATGCACAAAAAAAATAAGGTAATTTAAAAATCTTCAGAAGAAAAAATATATATGCACATATATATATTAAATAATGGAGTAAAAGAATTAGAAATACTTGAATTAATGTAAGCTTTTTTTATCTGGATTATACATCCTGTTTCTTTTTGGAATACTGTCTTGGAATGTTTAGTAGGGATTCTCTAATTGATAAATGATAGCAAATAGAAACATTTGAAAGTTGTGCATAGTAAATGACTAGTCTCTGCAATCATACTGCATGATGGGAGCTCAGAAATAACTGTGTCTCTTGCTTGTTGTGAATATTTCTCCAAATAAATTATTAGGGACTGGTAAAAATCAGAACTACAAGGTGAGCTTGACACAGCTACAGGAAGCAAGCACCGTTTACTAGTGTGCTTTGGAGTGATACATACCGGTCATTTGCCGGTTAACAGTGAAATAAAATGTGGGGAAGCTGTGTGCTCAGCCAAGAGGCATTATGTATAATGCTAATCTAATTCTATTTTTTTTTCCTCTAAAATGAAGAGTAAGATTGGGAAGCACTTTGTAAACATACATTGATTGATGAATGTATGATCATAAAGTAATGAATTTTGCATTTTTCATGTTCATTTATAACTGCATTCAGCAAACATTTATTTAATTCTTAAATGTTTTATAGTCAGGATATATTCCATTTGCATGTCAGATTAAACATTTCAAAGAACAGAAATCACCGGGTATCAATTCAATCTTCTTCTAATTCCAGGATTCTTGTTCTTCCCATCCTGGCCCCTTGCCTCAGACTGTCCATAGAATTCCCAGAAAGCAAGAATAACAGCTGCATACCAAGCCACATGCTGTGTCCCGCTTTCTGCTGCCAAGTTGTTTTTAAAAAACCTATTTTTGATTTGTATTTAGAGTTTGAAGACTAGGTAGAATTGTGGAAATGTATTTTTACAATTACAAGCTTGCAGTTTCAAATATAGCAACTATTTACATGAAGCAGATTTTAAGGAAGTTTCTGAATCTGTGAAGAGCATTCATTGATAAAGATCTAAAAATGAAAAAGTATGAAAAATGAATCACTTAAGTATGATATTGGGCTCAATATCACAATACATATTCATTAGGGATTTTTCATTTACTAGGAGTAAGCCATAAAATTTGCCCAAATTTTTATATTTAGTACAGACCTCAAATCTTTAAATTCATTCATTTAGAATTCCCTTTTTATTGCTTAGCCTTGTAAAGAATTGGAGTTTTGTTTAACCACATTGAGCGGTTATTACTAACACAGTCCATTAAAGCCTGGTGTTTACCTTCTCAGAAAGACTGAAGCAACAGGGTTGAAGTGTTCCTTTGATTTGAATTGAAGGATTGCAAGGTAATTAGGACATACTGTGTTTGGTTGAAGTCTGAGGCATCTGTTTGCACATTCATTCTGTAGGATGCTGCCCATATATAAAATAAAAACCATCTAGTTAGGATGCTTTTTAAGGGTCCATTACTGAAATTGAAACACTAATGTCAATTCATGAATAAGGTTTTGAAATACTGAATGGAAGAATCTGCTTCCTGATTGGCAAGTTTTCAGGAGAGGAAGAACACTGGTACATTCATATTCAGAATCTCCAAGTATAACTGATGTGTCATTTAGGTTTGGCCAATCCAAGAAATCTATGGCTGCTGACAATGAATTCATTAGAACCTCTCTTCTACAGCCAACAGGCATAGGAAAAAATGAAATGTTTCTGGCAGTTCTGAGTTGATGGAAAAGCCAAAGTTGCCTTCAATGGGCTAGTGGTAAAAGGAGAGCTTTGTTTTGAGTTCCAACTGCCTGAACATGATCATTTTGAAACTCAATAAAGGTGTGTGTTCTAGGAAATCAGAAAAGTTGTTTGTTAATATAACAGCTGAAACAGAGGAAGCTGGGGATCTGTTATCAGAAAATTCATGATTCATGTTTGAACTTCCTGAGCAGGTTCCCCAAGAACCCTGAATTAAGAGAAGTCTTTGTTAGTCATAAAATTGGATGACCCCATAAGCATCAGAATTAATTGTGGATTGATTTGCTCTAAGTTTAATTCACTCATATTTTGAGGTGTCTTAATAATCCATATAATAATTTATTGAAAGAAAAGATTAGGAAAGAGGTGATTTATGCAATAAGTATTATCATTAAAATATTTTGTTTATAAACTTGATCAGTATTCAAGGCTTTGTAGGAAGCTTTAGGTTTTCCACTGCAGTCCACATTACCCCATTTTCCACAAAGTATTACAGAAAATTCCTTTCAGTGCCTCACATAATACATATGGCTTTGTATTTTTATTGTTACTGAAAGAACTCTTGATGAATCAGAAATCCAGAGAAAGATTGAAAACATCATGGCATAAATACTTAAGATTTTTAAGACAGGATATTTCCTAAGGGTAATTGCCTCCATCTTCATCATTTACAATATAGCAACAAAGGCTATTTGAACATTTTTCATTGTGGGGACAAAAATATTGGTTTAAAATTAATTGCATCAAAAAAGTTAAATGAAATTATTTTGAAGTTTAAAGATATTAATAGAATCAATGTCAATTTAATGTAATATGTTATAATTGAAATTATTCATATGACTTCCATTTAGAGCTTACAGCAATCAACAGACAGAAGATAAAATCTAGCGGTGCTAATTCAGAGCTAAGACTGTCCTACCTGGCCTCACAGAAGACATACTTATTAGATGTTGACAATGTACAGCTAGGGAAACCCAAAGTACTAAAATGTGTATCAGACATCTTGCTACATTAATCTGAGTGTTTGTGTCTCTTATAAATAAAATTAGATTCCCCACCAAAGATATCACAGAGAGATCACTTTTCACCTCATATGAAGACAGAGAAGTGTCATCTATGTGTCTATAAGTAAGTTTTCACTGAGCAGTTTGCTTTGACCTAGGGCTTATTATTTCCAGAACAATGATTCATAAATTTCTGTTGTCAACATGACAACCGGTCTGTTATTTTTGTTATAGCAACACAAGTAGACAAAGACACATATCCACAGTTCACTCTCGATTTGCTAGGATCTATATCAATTTCAGTTTTTTTCTTACAAAGTAATAAGTGTCTCTCTCTCTCCTTCTCATGTTACTAAATTTTAAAGCAGTCTTTTAGTCCCTTTTTTGATACTGTAATGAATGTCCTGAAAAAAGCAATTTAAGGAAGAAAAAGAGTTTATTTTTAATAACATAGATTTTTATACATGATATGTCTTGCACTACATGTAATATGGTAAATATATTTTCTAGCCTCCAGGGTAAAAATGTGGGTGTTTTCTTCATTTCATTAACACTAAACATTTAATTGCCTTTAAATTTTTCTTCAGCACTTTTGTATGCATGTTTGTATTTGTGTATATGTGTGTGTGAATGCATATGTGTATGTTATATTGGGTGCAAGGGTTGTACACATGCCATGGAGTGAATGTTGAGATCAGATAACAATTTTCCATAGTTTATTCTTTCCATCAACCCTTGTAGGTTCTCATAAGATTGAACTTGGACAATCAAGTTTGTATGACAAGTACTTTAATTACTGAACCATCTTGCAACCCTCTTTTATTTAGTTCTTAAAACAATGTGTTTAAAACTGAACTAAGAATATTAAAAATTGTCTCAATATATTTTCTTCTAATTTTCTCCAGTGAATGTCAACCATATCCTTCCAGGCACCAAGGCAAAGATCCTTGGTGGAAACTTTAACTTGACTTTATCTCACACTACATTCTATATACTAGTGAAGTTTGTTAATTCATCTTCTAAGTGCGTCCAGATTTGAACTCTTCCTGCTGTTTCCTCTACAGTATTCTATTTGAAACCAGGATCAACTTTGGTTGAATTATTACAAGTCTTGGTTTAGTGGTTTTCTTGCTCTGATGTTTTCTTCTGAAATGAAGGGAGTGTTGCTCTTAAAATGTTTGTTGAATATTATGTTTCTTTAATCCTCTTGGTGAAACTTCATCTTATGCATAAAAAAAATAGCAGACCTCACAGGGACCCCAACTTCCTTTGAAGTATTCTATTCCTACCTGGATTCATATATGCCACTTATCAGTTCTGTTGGAAGACAAGTCTATTTTCAAATGTTAGCAAGCTCTTCTCTACATCTATCTTATACAAATGACACACGGTATAATGATTATTATTTGTTATTGTGTTGTAAAGATGATGAAGGAAAATGCTGAAATCCATCACCAACAGTGGACAGGTCCTTGCAGAGCATGTAAAGAGTCATCTGGGAAGGAAATGAGGGAGGCAAAATAGTCAGAAGAATCTTGTAGCCTGACTGACTGGAAGCCAGCATGCTTCTTTATTTATAGAAAATAGAGCAAGAAGGGATATATTCATGTTGTTCCAAAACATAGATCATATCATTTTTGTTTTGGGACATGTGTTTTACTTCCTCTTGCTCATCTTTTAGCCATCACTAATAAACTCTGACAGATCAGAGTTATTATCTTCAGTAATTTTCCTTCAAGTTTTGACACCATTGATGAACAGAGTTAAAATTTTTACTCACTAACCCATAACCCAATTTTTAAGACTCTAGATGCATGTGATAGCCTGTTCTTAGGCTTGTAGCTTTGGTTAAATCAAAAATACAAGACCAAACGAAATCTTCAAGCCAGACTAGGCATATTTCCATGTCCTAAGCAGTGTACTCTTAACTCAAGAGTGTTCAAGAAAAATTTTCAGGCCAACGCTGCTGCAGTTATTATTAAATTCTTGCACAATACAATCTTTATATTTTGATATTTTTGTAGAATTTGTTTATGTGTCTAATCCTGACATTTTGTTATTCTTTAGTCATAAGACACAACAGTATGTTGTATGTGCCAACTTTTCTAAGAAAAGAAGGTCCTGACATCTCTCCCCTTTATTTTTTACTTATTTATTTTTATCATTTTTGTACTCCCTACTTTGCTCAGCACTATATGTCCCTGGGTATGGCAGAGGTAACTTAAGCTAAATAACTTTGTTTCTGTATATGTCACATAGTTGCCTGAGTGTATATTGGGAAGATACTTGCAATCTAATTTGTGACTAACTCCTCTAGCCCACCAAATCTTATTGACTTTTTTAAGTCTACTCTGTTTTGACTATCTTTTTTTTTTTTTTTTTTTTTGAGTAGGTACAGGACAGATGTTTCAAAAATGTCCCATAGCCTCATTAAGAGACCCCTGACATCTTTATGTGTGGTACAACCTCCAAGACATAAAAAAGACTTTCAAGTAGATAAGAATACGTTCCTAAAAGTGGGAGGGGTAGTATGTTTAGGAGTTTCCTGGGGAAGTTTAGAATCAATAGTTCTGAGGTAAGGTATAAATGATTCATAAGACATTTTCTATCAACTTAGTATCCTCAATTGTATGAATATTAAATGTCTCTCAAGTATGAAAGCCAAAAGTGGTACATCATGTGCCTCAGCTTTGCTGGATCCTTGTCAAACAATTGTGCCGCCTATGCCTCTTGCTGTTTCCATCCATCAGATATAGTTGTGCCAGAAAAACATTTAATTGTTTCATATATAGATTTAGATGCTTTGTTCTTATCATCAGGGCAAGAATTATGTTGGTATGGAGACAGACATGAGGCTGATGGAGCTTAGAGTTCTACATCTGGCTGGAAGGTAACAGAAAGAGAGACACTGGGCCTTGCTTGACCTTTTAAATTTCAAAGCCATCCCCAGTGACACATATCCTCCAACAAGGCAACCCTCCTAATAGTACCACTCCCTGGTGACCAAGTATTTATAAACCCATGGAGGTTATTCTTATTCAAACCACCACAGCTGCCAATTTGATTTGATCCAGAATGAAGTCAAAGTCACTTCTCTGGGTATGTCTGTAAAAAAGATACTTTATTTTCCTTTCTATTGCTGTGATAAATTACTGACCAATTAACTTGGGTGAAAAGAGTTTATTTGTCTAATAGGTTACAGTTCACAGCAAAGAAGCCATGGTAGGAAGTCAAGGCAGGAACTTGAAGATGGCCTGAAGCAAAGGCCCTGGAAGAATTCCTTCTACCGTCTTTCTCTCCATGGCTTGCTCAATTTATTTTTTTGATTTTTTTTTAAATGTTATTTTTATCTATGTATCCCCCTGCTCCTCCTACCTTTCCTCCTCCCAATACCTCCCAGTCAGCCTTCAGCCTTGCCATCCCATCAACAGTTGCCTACCCTTGGAGGGCCTAGCTTCTTTTCCCAATGGTTCCCAGTGGCTGTTCTTGATTAGGTGAACTGTGAAAATTTCTCTCATAATCCCTATCCCCTTGCTCATACAGATTCTCCTCCCCTGCTCTCAGATGGACCAGGAACTCTGCCCAGTGCTCAGTCACGGATCTCTGCCTCCACCTCTATTCTTCGTTGGATGTAGGTTCTGTGATGACACTTAGGGTGGTTATTCATTTGATTTTAGGAGAAGTCCTGTTTAGGCACCACCTCCACTACTGTTTGGAGACTTGGCCAGGGACATCCTGTGAGTTCTGCCTGCCTATGGTGGAACACTGAAAAAGGGTGAGTAAACCAATCAGTTATCAGGCAAGAAAATGTTCCAAAGATTTACCTATAGACTAATCCAAAGGAAGAATTTTGTTGCCGAGTTTTGTTTGTGGAAGAATCATTTTGTATACTGTGAAGATTTATCACTTGGATTGTTTAATAAAAAGCTGAATAGCCAACAACTAGGCAGAACTTTCAGAGCAGAGAGGATGCTGGAAAAAAAGAAGGGCAGAAACACTGTTAGCCAGACTGAGAGGAAGCAGTGTGGGCAGTACAGAGTACAGATAGCAAAGGCATAAGACAAAAAGTAGATTAATAAAAATGAGTTAATTTAAGTTGTAAGAGCTAGTTAGTAACAAGCCTAAGCTATTGGCTGAGTTTTTGATTAACATTAAGTCTCCATATTATTAATGGAAAACCAATGATCTCAATAAAAATTGTCTTTTTAGATTTTCCCTCTTTTTATTGTCTTGAACTTGAGACAAATTGAAAGAAATACAAAGGTATTTCCTGAAAGGAATAAATGAGGAGAGGAGACTGTTTACAAGACTAGATAGCATTTTTGAAGTTCATCCCAAACAAAAGGAATTCTGAAGAAAGGACAAGATATTTGCTAGTGAGTTTATCTACCTATTTTTGCTGCTGCTGACACATTTCACTGACAGCGGAATCTAGCAACTCCTTTGTCTTTTTAATATAGATTGGAAACCAGTGACTCTCCAGGGGTCCTCCAGGTGTGTAGCACCAATATGAGCCTTCTGGGTAGTACAACTTTGAGGGCTGGGCAGGTGCCAGGCAATGACTCTTTCCAGAATAGTTTTGATTACCTACATAACACAGATCTTGTAAGCTAATATAGTAAATTATTTTGTAAATATATTTTCATTCCCTTATTTCTGACCTCTAGAGAACCTTGACTATAGTTCTGCCATTTTTTATCTTATAAAATAAATATATGAATACTATGTTCTGTGCAACATTACATGTTTCATGGATAAAGTCAGCAAAGTAATCAAGCATTTTGTTCTCATAGACTGTTCATGCTTGTAAGAAACTATTGCTTTCCAATAATAGTTATATTGGGAAAAACTATATAGGCATATTTGAATCTTGACTTTGTTTCAATTGTTTTCCCATAGTGAGAACGTACCAGGATAGTAAGAACTTACGTTTTTTTCTTTGTTAGTCTTTGCACATTACAATATTTGTTATAGTATAAACACTAAATATGCATTCCATAAATGTGAAAACAAGTTAATAAATATGTTAAATTTTTGGATTTTTAAATTCAGGATTGAAAACAAACTTATTAAAGTGTATAGCAATAAGTGCACTTATAAAAAAAATGCACAAATCTCATACTACCAACTTAACTGCATGTCTTAAGCTTAAAGACATACACAAAAGAGAAGATGGCAAAAAAATAAATACATAAATAAGTAACATATAAAGAAGAATAAAAGTAAAACAAAGAGATGCTCTGAGAAAATTAGTAAGATTTATGAACCTTTATCCCAATCACGTAAAAGGTAGTGAAACAATATACAGATGAATAAAATTAGGAGTGAAAAGAAGGTCATAACATTGGACAACAAAGAAATCTAGAGAATCATAAGAATATATTTTAAAAACCTGTACTCGGGGCTGAAAATATTTCTTGATAGTTAAAGGTTTCTGTTTCCCCTTTTTCAGAAAATCCTGGTATGATGTCCATCACCAGTATCAGATGTAAACACATACATATGCATAAAGATGAATTTTAAAATCTTAAAAACATGCACTCAACCAAAGTGGAGAATCTAAAAGAAATGGATATTTTTCTCAATACTGAAAAGTTTCTGTACCCCAGGATTAGCTTTCTTTGCTGATGAAATAAGTCAAATCAGGCCAAATTAATAATCCCAGGTTTAAACTGAACAAAATATTCTCTGGTAGTTTCAAGAAAGAGAAGAAGCCACCGAGAGAAACCACAAGGGGCAGTCAATGGCCAGACCTTAAATACCCTCTGGGGGTGTAGCTACTGCTTGGTGGGGCTTTCTTGGGGTTAAGGGTTTGGGGATAGAGAGCTCTAGTGGTGGCGTGAGGTTTGATGAAGGCATCTCCTGGGCAGATTCCTAACAAATATATACCCCTTACTAAGGTATAATCAAGATTAGATAAGCAATTTACAAAGACTTATAACTCCTGATGAAATAGGAACAGTAATTAAAAATCTCCCAATTAGAAAAAGTTCAGTGCCAGATAATTTTAAAGCAGAATTCTAACAGACTTTTAAGGAAGAGTTAATTCCAATACTCTTCAAATTATTCCACAGGTGTGGACTACATGATGGCCATTGGTGCTTGACAAAATTCTAACATTTCAACTTTGGTAATTACAATTCTTAAGCATTTTTATGTTTTACTTTTAATGATTCTCACTATTTGTTATCAGAATTTCCTTATTTCATTTCTATTGGGTAATTTTGTGGAGATTTGAAAGATAAAAATATATAAAACTGCAGGCTCCTTAAACAGAACATTCTTTGGGAAAAAATCTTGCCACTATAGCACCAGAAATCCCATCGTGCCTTCGTAATTACAACATTAGAAATCTGTTAGACACACCGTCCCCAAAGGATGAAATGTCTACAATTCAGATCTGAAGCCGGAGGCCATTGAGAGCAAGAGTTTAGTTAATAAGTATGGAGAAATCAGAATGGTATGGAGTAATGGGAAATGATTAAGTCATCAGGACCTTCCCTGTGGGGAAGGTGAGGGGAACAGACCAACACAGTAAGACTAAGACATAAAAGGACACCTTTAGGAAACAGCTGAGTGCTTATCTCCTTGAGGAATAAGAATTGTTCTCAAACTGTAGTAGAGTAGTGTCTGGATCCCACCCCTCCCCCCTTCCCCCTTCCCCCTCCCCCACCCCGCGAAATCTTTTTCCAGAGGGAAGGCATTTTAAATAAGTTTCTCCATTTCCTCAGGGGTTTGAGGAAAGTTCATGCTTGCTAAAGCAGTCTTTCTCCTTATCTCTGGCAAAAGAAACCTTGCCCATCGTTGAAGTTAGACAAATCTTGGTAGAGTTACTAGATCTTGAGAAAAGGCATTTAGGTACTTTCTGAACTGACTGCTGAGGTTTCAGAAAAAATGCTATAAGGAAGTTAATGGCCCCTTTTTGTTTTTTAATCATTGAGTCTGCTTGCAATCTTGCCTGTGGCAAAACTATTGAGTACAAAAGGTGTTTTCCTTATTCAAAAAATTCACTCTCCTGATTCACCCAGAGTTCCTATCAGTTGGTCTCCTTGAGATCTCACACATCCTCTTTGGAACTTGAACCCCACAGCCACAGCTGGTCTCTGGCATTATACAAAACAGAAAAAGTAGGAACATTGCCCAATTCGTCTTATGAGGTCATCAGTATGCCCAAAGCACATAAATACCCAGAAAAGTCAATTACAGAACAATTTCCTTTAAAACACATACACAAAAATCTAAATAAAATACTTGTACACAGAATCCAGGAACATATCAAAGATATTATTCACTATGATCAAGTTAGTTTTCATCCTAGAGATTTAACAATCATCAGTAAATGTATCTCACTATATAAACAAATTGAAAGACAAAAAAAAAAAATGACATGAAAATCTCTTTAGATTTAGAAAAGACACTTGACAAAACCAAACTCCTTTTTATGATAAAAGACCTGGAGAGACTGGGAAACAATGGGAGAATAGTAGCATAATAAAGGCAGTTTACAGCAAACTCATAGCCAACATCATTTTAAATGGAGAGAAACAAATTCAACTAAAATCATGAACAAAACAACAATGTCCACTTTCTTTATATCTATTCAGTATAGTTGAAGTCTTAGAACAATAAGGAAGCACAAGGAAATCAAAGGGATATAAATTTGAGGAGGAGTCATAATATATTTATTTACAGATTATATGACAATATGTACGTGATTCTAATGGTTCTACCTGAAAATTCCTTCATCTGATAAACATTTTCAGAAAAGAATATGAATAGAAAATTATTTCAGAAAAATTAGAGCCTTCCTGTTAGCATTTTGACCCACTTCCTGGAGTCCTGGCTAATAAGTAAATAATATTCTGGCCTGCTCAGTGTTCTGACTCACCCTACATAAAACCCACTTTAAGAGCAAAAATTCTCCCTTCTCTTTCCCTCTTGCCAGAGGTTGCATTCACCTCCCACACCTTTTTCTCTCTCTTCTGTTTCTTTCCCTCCTTCTCATTTATCCTTTTTACCATTCTGCCCTTCTCCCTCATCACCTTTTAATAAAACCTTCAATTGATTGCTGCCTGTAAACTGCTGGCTCCCACTCACAGTGACTGCTGCTTACCGCTGGCTTATACATACCAATGACTCTTTCTCTTTTTTTATTACAGTATCAGTACTGTGACTCAGCACAGGTTTTCCTGGCACTTTGTTCTTCCTTCCAGTAGTCTGATAAATGCTGAGATGCTCAGGAACCTCCATTTGGTGAGCTTTCCATTTTGATTATTTCCCATGAGTGAGGATTCATATGTCTAAACCTTGGTTTCTCAAAGTTCTGGGGCCAGATATCAGACATCTTGGGCTCTGTTCTCAATTCCTTATTTTTACATGATGATCCACTGGCTATTTTGTGCTATTTCGGTCCTTAATGGCCCTCTAGGTCACTGGAGGTCAGTGAGTTGGATCTTTCTCTATCTCAATCATGAAAAATGTGCCCAGCTAAGGACTTACAATCACCACGCTTGGCTCCATAGCCCTTACCCCTTGGCCTCTGGCCACCTCTGCCTGTCCTCCTGCCCACCAGCTGCTCAGGCCACCACTGGAAAACCTATGGTTTGAGCTATAGCTCCCTTAACGCTTGCCTTATCTTCTGCTTCTTTCTGGCTTTCAACCGCCCTTTTGTCTTTCAGTTTATGCCTGTTGTCCTGAAGCTCCTTCTTTATACTGTATATTCTTATTTCTGAATTTTTAAATTGGTAGATTGGCATTTGCCCAGGAAGGTTTTGTCCATTATTTTGTTAAAAACAAAATGTCTATTTGTATGTACAAATGGAAATATGTGAATGATGTGTATTTCTGGCTGATTATGAATGCTTAAGAATGTGTGTTTGTTTTTCTTGGGGTGGGGGAGCATGAGCATGTAGGCAGGCACCATCTTGACTGAGGGCAAAGACAGACAGGTCATTTGGTGTCATCTGCCATCTTTGTTGTGGTCAGTGCCCACCTCCATGTCCTTGTTCTGACACAGTCTTTTACTCTTGCACTCTTTTGCTCTCAAACCCTCAGGTAGCTTCAGTGTTTGACGTGGTTGTCTCAAACCTCTTGGGCTAACCGTTCCATAAGACATGCTTGTTTAGTAAAGTTGCCCACTTTACTACATGATCTCATTCTTCCGCTGCAAATCTCCTTCCTCCCACCCATACAAGGTCTGCTTTCTGACTGACCCTCCCCCATGTATAAAAAACTTATTTTCTTGCTCTCCAAAAGCTTTACAGTTTGCTTCAATGTGCTAGTCAGAGATAGAGAAGTCAGCTTTGTCTCACTTACCATACACTGGTTCTCCCTTTTCAATCCCTTTTCAACATATTTCTATGTATATGTATGCAACTTAGATTTAACCCTATAGGTGTGAATGTATGATAGCTTTAAATCTGTTTTTATGCACACACAACTCAGTCTGTATATAGTCTATGCAAACATTCCTTACCTTAAGATTTATAAATTTATTTTTATAGGATATGATTAATAATCTATGCATAGATAAATTTAACAAGATGTTATAGCTGCACCTCATCACCCTTATACATAAGAATATGCCTTTCTCTAGCATCTAAACTTTGTAGATTGAGTCATCCAGAGGATAATGGTTTGGTGGTGATCTTGCCATATTTTCTTGCTCTCAAAATAAAAGAGAGTACTTTATTTTTGATATTGCAGAAAGATATCTGAGAGATTTAAACTGTTTTAAGAATAGCCTTCAAGGTATGTAAATTTATAAAGCTATGGCCAACTTGTAACCTATGAATATATACAATAAAGCCTATAAAAATGTATACAAGTTTTAAAAGTCTAAAAATGTTTTAAGATATTTAAAGATTTGAGAACATAAAATTCTACACAAGTTTTGAGGGTCTTTGAATATGATTTAAGATATAAATGCCAGTTGCTATGGATGACTTAGTTTCCCTTTTTATAATATTGTTATATTAATAAGTTCAAAAGCTTTAGTTATCTTCTAAATTTAAAACCCAAAGGAACATTTCATGAGGCCAACTTGAGGCTCTTTCCTGTCCTTGAAACTCTTCCTCTTCCTAGTTGTTAAGACTATTGCCCTAAAAGTTTTAAATAAGTTCATAAATTCCTACTTCTGTTCCTAGTTTGAACTTGTCTCAACAGGTTTCACTTGACTGGCAAACACATCCAAGCATCATTGCTCCTTCAACCTGCAACAAATAACCATGATTTCTGGACTTCCTGAATGCTAATGTGTATCAGTCCAGCCAACATGATTGTTTGACATCTATAAAGCTAGATCAGCTAACCACGTTTCTGACAAATGTTCCATTGTGTAAATTCTCTTCTTGCCTTTAACTAGCTTTTAAGAGTTTTTTGGGCCCTAATATGAACAACTTGCTTCAGCTTGAAACAGTTGCCGAAGATAGTATATTGTTCTATGGTCCCTGCCTATATTAGGGTGAAATGCTGAGTCAAAGAAAAGTTCCCTGGCTAAGGGACAAAATGCCCATTAATGTATCAGGAAACTTACACCCAGAGTTGTCAATTGATAGATGTATTAACTAAAATGGTTCTGCAATAAGACACTTGTAGTAGGAGGTTTCTGGCTTGGACTTTTGGGCCTAGCCTCAAGGTTTAGGCCAGCAGACCACAATCCAGCAGAGATACACAATGCTTTCAATAGTTTTAGGCTGACTGACCTAAGGCCCAGGCATATCACATGCTAACTCTTTACCTTTAATCTAACCCATGACTCTTAATCCTGTTTAGCCATGTGGCATGGTACCTATTCTCAGAGCAGCATAGTTGTCCTCTGCTTCTTCTGGCTTCTCTCTGGCATTCTGCTCTGTTCTTCCAGTTCCCAGAGTTCTTCTAATCTGGTAGTCCCACTCACACTTCCTGTCTGCCTTTGGCCAATCGGTGCTTTCTATTAAGCCAGTGAGTGGGACAATTATTTACAATGGAACAACATAATCCCCCTACAGACACTTGACCTTTTATATACAGGACTATATTATGAAGTTTCTGGCCAACCTATTTCTAAGATCCATATCAACAATCACAAATAATGACACCAAGTGTTGTAGTGTTATATTAATTATATAGCCTATGGCTCAGAAATATTACTTTCTAACTCTTACTCTTAAGCTAACCATTGATTCTTACTTTTTTAAGCCATTATTATCTTGTTTAGTCATGTGACTTTGTACCTTTTCTCAGAACAATATTCTTCTCTTCTCTGCATCTGCTGGCAACTCTGTTCTGCTCTTCAATTTCCCAGAATTTTCTTAGTCTGGTATCCCTGCTCATACTTCCTGTCTGCCTTCTGTTCAATCAGCATTTTACTAAACCAATCGGAGTGACAAATATTTGCAATGTACAAGAGCATAATCCCACAGCACAGTATCAAAAATGTATGATATGGTTCAAGAAATTATTATTTCTATATAAATTTTTCAGATTTATAATCTTGCTGTACTCAAAGATCAGGGCATTAGAAAAGATGGTACATGCTGATATCACTGTCCCCCCAAAAATCTGTTACATCTTTAGAGGCATCATTCTCCTCTGTAGCTAGAATAGTCCTCCAGAATAAAAGAGGCCTTGAGATAAAATTTGTTAAATCAGTCACTCCCCGGTTATCATTCCTTCAATATGAAGGTGACCTATACAAGATTTTAGGACAGCAATGCTGTGAGGTTAACTTTACGCACATGACGACTTATAAAAACTCTGATATCTCCTAATATATTGACATTTCTACACAATGGGTAGAGATATTTCCAGCCTCTGGAAAATATAAGATACAATGCTCAATACTCCTGAAGAACATATCATGTCTCTATTTGGCATGCTATCTCGCCAAGCTCCTGGGACTTCACTGCTGATTCCATCTCTCCAAGTACAAGTAGGCACCTATCCAACAACTGGATCCTGGTTTTCCAAGATGTCCCAATGAAGGGCATATCTGCTACCCTGTCTTACTCATTCACTCTTGCCTCTTCTGTACACCCAGGGCACTTCTCCATTCTACTCTTTCAGGCAGTTATCACTTTTCTCATAGTTAGCCCAAATGGTCAATATTAATCTATTTTTTTAATATCAATTTGCCTTCTCAACACCTGCAAGAGGTCTCCCACTCTGTGTGACATCAACTCCAACTTCTCCCTACCACTTTACCCCTTTTCAACAGGAAGCATTCTCAAGAATTTGGAGCTTTGATTCCCCCTACTTGCTATCTACAATTTACCTTTTTATCATAATAAAAATGGAAAAATATTAGCATTCGGAAACACTTCCAGGAGTCTTGGATGTATGCTGTGAATTATCATTGGATAATAAAGAACTGTGTTGGCCTATGATAAGACCTTTTAGAAGCAGGCTGGAAATCTGAGCATAGATAAAGGGAAAGGAGGGTGAAGTTAGAGAGAGATGCTGAGACAGAAAGATGTAAAACTACAGATAATACATAAACTATGTGGCAAGACATAGATGGATAGAAATTGGTTAAGATGCAAAAAAGCTAGGTAGCAATAAACCTGAGCCATATGGTGAACAGTTTATAATTAATATAAGCCTTTGTGTGATTATTTGGGTCTGATGGTGTAGACCTCCACGCTAGTCCAGGCCAGAAACTTCATACTACACTTGGCCAATAAGCAAGTAATGCCCTGGTATGCCCAGCATCCTTATGTCCTCCTACATAAAGTCCACCTCACAAGGAATATGCCCTTCTTCCTCTCTCTTTCTCACCCTCCTCTTGCCAGAGGTTGTGTGTACCTCCCACCTCATAGTACTCGTTTTTATCTATTCCCTTTCTTCCTCTCTTTTTCTCTCTTTCCCCACTTCCCTTCTCCCTCTCCTGCCTTTAATAAAGCCTTCACATGAGCACTCCTTGCAAGTGAGTCTTTCTCAGCAGCTCCTACTCACACTGACTGCTGCCCACCACTGGCTTTCATATGCCAAAGTATTTTTCTCATGAAATCACACATATACAAATGACAAATGTTCTGAGAAAAAAATTAGGGAAATGGCACCTCTTAGCAATATTTTCAAATAACATAAAATATCTCAGAATCTCTGTAAACAAGCAGGTGAAAGGTTTGTGAAATACAAACTTCAAGTCTTTGAAGAAAGTAATTGAAGAAGATAAAGGAAGATGGAAAGATCTCTCATTTATCCACACATCTATGACACCGGGTTTTGGATAAGAAAATGGTAAATACATACTGGAAAAAAGACAACATGTCTAACAAATGGTCAAACTAATTGTCTGCTTGCAAAAGAATGCAAATAAATTCACACTTATTTGATGTGAGATATCTTTCTGTATTCTGTGAATATCATTGGTTAATAAAGGTACTGTTTTGGCCTAGAGCAAGGCATCTTAGAAGCAGGTGGGAAATCCGAGCATAGACAAAGGAGAAGGGTGGAGTCAAGAGAGACTCAATCCAGCTGCCTAAGGAGCAATATGTAAAGAAATCCATGTAAACCACAAGCCATATAGCAAGACAGATTAATGATAATGGGATGAGTTAAGATAAAAGAGCTAGCTAGCAATAAGCCTAAGCCATAGGCCAAGCACAATGTAACTAATATAAGCACCTGTTTGTTTTTGTGGGACTTTGGGTCTACAGGTCTGGAACATGAGCCACACAGTCCAGAAACCCCTTACTACACTTATCACCCTGTACAAAAATTTCATCTAAGTTGGTCAAAGACCTTACCATCAAACCAGCTGAACTAAACCTGAGAGAAGAGAAATTAAGGAGTTGTCTTGCATCCATTGATACAGTCAGAATTTTCTATTCCTGCCATAAATTCTCAAAGAGTTGACACCTAGAAGACATTTTGTAAATGATTAACTTGGAGGCTTAATATTATATTCACTGTGGTGCCATGTCAGTAGTTCAAGCTTTTTACTATTTAGATCTTTTTAAAAATTATTATTATTTATGTTTAGTTGCATAGCTTAGTACCTTTGCTCAGTCAGTCCAGCATTCTCACTTTGCTTCCTTTGCGCCTGGCTAGCATCTGCTGCTCTGCACTTCCCTTTCCTTGTCCCAGAACTCTCCTTAGTTCTGTTTCCTCACCCATACTTCCTGCCTACCTGCTGGCCAATCCGTTTTATTAAATTAATACAAATAAATTTTTACCATGTACAAGAGCTTTATCCCACATTCTGCCATTTTTTTTCTTTTGAAAATAAGAACCCAAGTTTAATCTTTTTTGTTTAGCCTTTTTTGCTGACCATTATTCATAACAGCTAGTAAAAAGCACTCTAAACAAAGACAAATATCCATCAAATATCCATAAGCCATTTTGGGGGGGAGATTGTAGATATACTAATTTATACTTATTCCTTCTGAATGGTGGCACTAGTAATTGAATAGGGACCCAAAGAAAATTTAGAATTATGAGGAAGTCCTGAGTGGAGTAGTCTGTGAAGCTGGGTCATCTCAACAAGTCTCCTTGAAGCTGTTCTGGATTCAGGAATCAGAAGAAAATGTAACGGGTGCTCTGAAACATTTAATCATCTGGGCCCTCAATTTCCATTATAGACGTCTCAGGGGGTCTTCCTGGATCAACCCTTTTTGTCTTTACCTTGGAATGAATCCACAGCCTCTCATTTTCTGTGGAAATAAAAACAAAACCTCTTCTCCAAAGTGACATGTATTTTGACTTAAATATTAAAGTCAAGGCATTTTATCCTTGGATGATCTGGACCATTTATAATCAAATGTCTCTTAGAAGCTCTTGCTCCTTCCTCATCAGTCAAAAAACTTAAAGGTAGAACAAAAACAGACAGTATTCAGACTTGTTGTTTAATTTCTATCTTAGCTCATTATATTTTTTTAGTCTATTTTTTTAAGAACTTTCTTTATTCTTTTTCTTTTCTCACCCCAGCCTATGGTATATTTTTAAAACACCCTGTAAAGTAGAGGGATTTTGTATGTTTGTTTTGTTTTGTTTGTCTGAATCTGACTTTACCATATTTATTTTTTCTAGACTATACCTTTAATTTGCTAAATGGTCTGGCTAGGATTAAAGCCTTGTGGCTATGATGGCTATCTCCACCCAGCTCTTTGTCTGTGAGAACTTAGTTTAATGGCAGAAGTACTGACAGGAGCCACTTTTGCCACCCCAACTCTGGGTAATTTTATTGCCCACACTGCCCCCAAATAGAACACCTCTACCACTGTTCATAAACCTCTTTTAAGTGTTTAGCAGCAGGGCTTCTTGAAGGAGCCTCAAGCTAATGCCAAGTCAGCAATCCTCTTTTAAATAGACTGCAATTTTTCTCAGCATCAGCAGAGCCAACCCCAGAAAACAGTGCTCCAAAGAAATTCTGCTTGACTTTTGTTTTGCCTGTAAGAGTAGAAACCATAAACCAGTCATATGCTGCTTATACTTGTACCAAGGCTCTTGCAAGATCGAAAACCTGCCACGTTGTAGCTCAAGCCTACATGCCACAATATCTCTGTACCATGGCCCATCTGAAGGATACAATTAGTAAACTGTTTTTTGGCTTCATTTCTGTGTTCTAGCACTTGTTTCTTGAGTCCACTCTTGGTACTCTTTTCCTTCTGTTTGGGTTGCCTTGTCCAAACTTGATGTAATTTTTTGTCTTAATATTCCTTTTTTTTGTCATATTCAATTGCTATTTCTGAGAAGCCTATCCTTTTCTTTCTTCCTTTATTTCTCTATGTGGTTTTTTTGTTGTTGTTTTTTTTTTTTTTTTTTGTAGGAGCTGGGAGGGGAATTGAGACATAAACTTTATGTGTAGCCCAGCTGCCGCAGAATTCATTCTGTAGACCAGGCTGGCCTTGAATTCACAGAACTCAACCTGATTCTGCCTCCCAAGTGCTTGAATTAGAGGCATGTGCACTACCACCAGGCACCGGTGTTTTTGTAACAAGCAAGAGAGAAAACAGTAGATACAGAGGGAAGGGGAAATGGGGAGGAGCCAGGAAGTTAATAGGGAAGGGAAACTATAAGCAGGATATTATTTATCTATGAGAAAAGAATATATTTTCAATAAAAGAAAAAAATGTATAAATAATAAATAAAACCTGGCCAATAGGGTAACCATTAACAGCTGAACTGTCATTTATAGCTGCTGGGAGAGGTAAAGTCAGTTTTCCTCAATAGAGTGACACTGAATATGTTAACAATTCCCAGGCAAGACTCATGTTCAGGAGTAGTTAACTAATATGAATAAGACTACAGAGATTTTTATGTGCTTCAGTTTGGTTATAGTTTGAAGAGTTGTTTTGTTTGATTTTCTGATTGTTTTTTGTTTACTTAGTTTTGTTGTACTAAGCTTTTGTTAACTTTTCTGTAAATGACTTTAAAGTACAGTGAGGAGAAACGGTGTGAAGAGAGTCTGGAAGGACTTGAAGGTTGACAAGGATATGATCAAAATATATTTAAATTGTTTTAAAGAGTAAAACATATAATAAAATAGAAAAAATTGCTCATGAATAAATTTGGTTTCTATCCAATAGTATGTGCATTGGGATATTTGAATTGAAAGATTATTTTTCACTGAAAAATAAATCTTATTAATATTAATAAGAAGACTTTTTAAATTATAAAATAATTGTACATAATATTAGAGTAATATGTATTAGAATATTGTATCTAATACTTTATAATAAATTATAATTACAATTAAATATAATTAAAAACTGAGAATTGGCACATATACAGCATAATAAATGAATCACTCGATTTGAGTCTGCTGGAAAGAAAATTTGATTTTATACATGCTTTTTCCTAAATCCAGCATCCATGACAACTACTATCAATAATTAGCCAAAGAAGCTCATATGTTGTTTGTTTACAATTTCTATTACAAAGTCGTCATTTAAATGGTGAACGTTTCAAAGTAATACAGTGATGTCTGAAGTTTCCATGGGGAGATAATTATTCCTGACTGAAACCAACAGCCGACAAAAGAAATGACTCCACATTTGTCTAAGAAGTTGAATTCTGGTTTCCTTAGGAGAAGCTAAAATACTAAGGCAAATTCCTCCCCACCTCAAAATAACTTCAACTTCACTCATAGCCAGACATAAAACAGAAAGTGAAAAACTTTGAAACATTCTGCCCTAAAGGGGATGTCTTCCTCAAATTTCTCCCCTCAGATCTCAGGGAACCCACCCCTATCCTGGAGATGAGAAAAAAAAGAAGGGGAAAATGTAAGTGGGATAAATACTTTTTTTTTCAAGAAAAATACTTTTTTTCAATAAAGAAAAAATAGATTTATAGAAAAATACTTTAGATAAAAAATATTTGAAGATCAATTTAATAAACACATTGTGTTCATTTAGCAAAACAATTGCAGTAACTTTCTTAATAGGACCCATATCCTCCCCAGCCAAGGGCTTTTGATTAGGTTTGAATATTGGATGTTAATTCTCCTGTAGAGTGGACCTAAATTCCCACCAGAAAATATCCACAGCAGTTGTGCTCACTAATTCACCATTGGACATTTCACGTTGCACATGTTTATATTATAGTAAATAGTATCTTCCATGACGTAGTACTTTGGCAACAATTCTCCAATGGAACTACATGGTAAAACCGTATTGCTAAGGACACAATCTACTCTGGGTATGGGATATGAAAAGGAACTGGGATGGAAACTTCTTTCTTACTGGCTAGCCTTCTTGGTTTGGAAAGTGATGAGCTGGTTGATGATTGAGAATTTGCCCCATTACTCCTTTAAATGTATTCAGATACATTCATAAATTTGTGAAACATTCAGAAATATTGCTATATTTGCCTTTGAGTGTTATATTTCCTGCTTTTTCTTTGTTCATTTATTCTTGCTCAATGTGAAACTTTATGAATTTTATTATATGACAGCCTAAATCACTGAGATTTGCCAGAGCATCCTCTACCTTGCAAAGATGACATCCTACTATGATGTTCAGCAAAAACACTAAAGTCACTGTGTCCCTTCTGGAGTGTCTTCTTTTTTTTTAATTCACCCATAAGCATCTTTCTATTCATCCCAGTGAGCTGAGCACAAAAAACTGCCTCTCTTGTGTCAGTATTCTCACTGTTGAATAGAGTGACAGGTAAAAGTCAATTAAATGAGTTAAGGAGAAAAAAAAAATTCATAAACTACGAGGAGAATAAAATTATCCATTATCCAATCACCTCTATAGCCAATACTTATTTCAGTGTTTCTTAATTCTTATGAAATTTTCAAAACACTGAGATCATATTGATTGTAAGCCTTTCTGTGGGTTTTTATTCCTAGCTTTAGATGAGTATTTCTCAGTACCAGTAAGTATTTTCATAGCATGTTTTTGCTGCTCTTTTAGGCCATAGGTTTGGCCAATAGCTTCTTTAATGTGTCTATTACAATTATTGTTCCCAACAATATGTATATGTTGTGTAATGACATAGTAAATTATCTCCTTTGCACAAAGAAGTTATGATTACTTATGAGAGACAAGTACAAGATTAGGCCCATTAGTGCTCTTAAAGTCTCTGCTTCTTAAAGGCAATTGTATGAAACAGCTGACTATATGCCTTTATAACTACAAAGAAATCAGGGTAAAGACAGTCATATCCTTTCTCTGAGTTGAGCTGATATTACTCTTCAGTGTTGTACTTGCACTTCATACTACTTCTCTTCTCAAAGCACAGTGCACTTAATTACATAACTTTGGTTATGGATGAAACAATATGCTTTTACAATGAGTCAGCAATTTTAACATCTTGCTTGCCCACAGCACTGAAATGAAGATATCCTAGGACTAGATGAATGTGATAACAGATGCAACATATTATTTACTCCATGGGCAGCTGGTTGAAATTGTATACATAAGTACAAAGCTACCTAGTTCATGTATTCAAATGTTCAATGCCTGTCTACGTTTTGTTTGGTAGCCACAGAGAAGAGGCAAGAAGAGCTGGGACACATAATGTACTTTCATTTTGTTCTGCTTTTTAATTTTTTTGCTACTTTACTTTCCTATGCTTTAGAGTTAGGGAATATAGACAGTTTTTTGAATTTTCTTCAAGTAAGTTTTAACAGTTTTTCTTTACTTTTGCTTTGCAACTTCATTGACAAAATTCATTTCAGCACCTGGGTTTCTTATCTGAAAGAAATTTTAAGTCAAGTAACAAGAAAAAGTATTTAAGTATCAGAGACCAGCTGTCAGGCTGCACTTTGAACATCCTGATGATGAAAAATGAATTTTTAGAATTAACCTGTAAATCAATAGCATCTGGAACTAGGGAGGCTTTGTTTGTAATGAAGACAAAATTCTATTATAAACAACTATAGAGAACACCCTAGTGTTCCATGTCACTGAAATTTTACCAGAAGTAATAATACAAGTCTCTAAGTCACTTTCCAGTCAACACTAACAGAATGTGGTCCCAGCCCTTGTACAGTCATCTGCACAGTGAATTAATAAAGAACACCTGCAGAAAAACCCTTAAGGAAAAATGCATCTAACAAATGCCCCTGTGCCCTTGTTCCTCCAAATCTTTTCTTTCTTGCCTGATAGCAATATGGATTATTTAGTTCAAGAGACTGTGGGGAGTTGTGGTTAGAAGAACATGATGAAAGGAATTAAATGGATCTTACAAAAAAACTTAAGATTAAAGGGCATAAACACAAAGATAACTTCTCTTCCCTTTCCTAGATGTAGCAAACTGGTGAATGAAGCAATTCGAAGCTGTTTGTCATTTAGAGAGAAAATCAGATAACACCCAGAATATGCTTTCAAAGAAAACAATGTAATTAGTTTAACAAAGCACTGTTTTCTTCATAGGCCAGTGTATAAGCTAATTTGGCTACATAACAAAAAATAATTTTGTGAGACTATGGTGGGACTTGGAATTTTAACTGTACTTTCTCTGGTCTTGTCTACAAGAAGAGAAAAGAGAAGCAAAGGAAAGAAAATCAAAGACCATTTCCATATCTCCCAGAACCTTAACAGCAGAGCACATACTTTGTTAAATACACTTAGAGACCTATTTTCTCATTTATTTTGCATAATTTGTGCAGAATTTCTATTCTCTTTCACTCTTTCTTCTCTTTCCCTAATCTCTTCTTCCATTACCAATATATTCACTGTTCTCTAGTTGCACTTCTTTTGCTGTGTAATCATGACCTGTCTTCTCTGAAACTGTGAGTACAGTTTTTGGAAGAATTTAGTGTGTATTTAATTATTAAGAGAAGTTTCTCCCCTTAATCACCTCACTTCTGTTGTTACACATTCCTGAAGCTGTGAGGATACAGAGATCAATGTATTTTGTTAAGAAGAAATTTGAGAGATGTAGAATCCAGGATATTTGGGGATTTGCTTTGCATTTTATGTACTTTTAAT
Source organism: Phyllotis vaccarum (assembly GCA_033318265.1). Lineage (NCBI taxonomy): Eukaryota > Metazoa > Chordata > Mammalia > Rodentia > Cricetidae > Phyllotis > Phyllotis vaccarum. Next base: position 10,582,693 of record JARWLC010000012.1, on the reverse strand, counting down.
ATATTTCAAATATTATTCATACATAATGCCATTTAAAGATCCCCTAAAGGTCTATGGAATGAGGATTATTGAGTCCAATTTACCAAAAAGACAATTGGATCAGAAAGAGAATGTGACAAATAGTCAATTCAGATGAATATAAGAAGCTTTAGTTGGTAGATGAGGGTGAAGGAAGAGCTTATGTTTTTGTCCTCTGGCATACTTTCTAGTGTGGCAATTTTTCAACGCCTTCTAGTTATTGATATAACATGATAACAGAATTTTTTTTTTAGAACTGTGAGAAAGATGTTTCAGAAAGTCCTAGTGTCAGGTGTAAGATATCTAGATAATAGTGCTTTTAGATACAGTGGATTGCTGAACAGAATGCTCAGTCCCTCCCAGATGTGCAATACTTTTACAAGGACTGTGAACACTATGATCCACCCCAAGGCTGGACCCTCACAGTCAGAATAGTGGCAGGAATGTTACAGAGACAGCCAACTGCTCTGATTGGACTTGAGGCATGCTTTGATGAAGGGAATTCATGTCTGGCACTATACAAATCTGTGTTAAAAACCCATGGCAGTGAAGGATGATGGCCCTATTGACATGACACAAAACTCTCATCTAAACTTCTTCATTTATACATACAGACAAATCCTACCATCATCCTTAAACAGAAATATTTATCTTTACAGTGGAAATCAGTGAATGCAGAGATGTTTGACTGCTCTAGCTACTGAAAAAAAAAAAAAAGACTGTCAGTATCTTCAGCAGTAAACAAGACATTTATAACATCTCCTGTAAAGTTCAGAGAGTATCATGGGGAAGAAAATTAGAGAGTAAACCGGTGAAAATAGGGGAAAATGAAACAAAATACAATCTGTGGTCATGGCAGTTGTAATGAACGCACAGTGTCCATGTTGTCTGTACCCGGCCTGAGTAAACAGGACCTGTCAGAATTCAGTTGAGGGAAGAGAAGTTTCTCAAAGGGGTGCTACTCTTCCCTGCTGAACTGATGGCTTCTGACAGATTCTGGGGAAAGAGGAGAAGTCATTATTTCAAATGTGTCACATCAGGCCAGCCCACACCCCAAGGCTTCTCTGGACAGCACCATATTTGAGGTCAGTCAAAAATTTCTTGTTCATCTTGGTCACAAAAGACAACGAAATGACATAAGAAGGACCTGAAGGGAGGAGGCAGACGTTGGCAAGAGTAAGAGAGAAATATGTGAGAATGATTAGGATGCATTATAAGTATATATTAAACTGTCACAAATGAATTTATTAAAAAATCACGCCTGGCATTCTGAGGAACTTATGTAAGGACGATAGTTTTGTTGTTTTGTTTTCTGTTATCTTGATTTAGAAACCGTCATTCACAAGTTTAACTACATTTCAACTGTGCTCACCAAACACCCTATCAGATTTCATTCTGTGCCTTCTTCTTACCAATTTTCAGTACTGAGTGTTACACGACACTGACACTGCTTCCCCGGGTTTCCATTCTAATTGACAACTTGTCTTGGAATATGCTTTTTGCATAAGTATCCTAATGTTGGGCTTGAGTATGAGATCCCCCCACCCCCCAAAAAAAGCTCGTGTTTTCTAGGTGGCAAGTTGTGGTATGCTGTGGAACTTTTAGGAGCTGGGGCATAGATGGAAATGAATTCACCAGGTCAAGCCTAAACCTGAATGCAACTGTCCTGATATGTTCAATGTCTGCCACTTACTAGTGCTGTTATGGATTCTTCCATCCCTTACCAACATTCCAGGACGGATTGAAACTATAAGCCCACATAGATTTTTCTTTGCCTGAGTTATATATGTATACCAGGCATTTTCACCACAGTGATGTTAAGGGGTGAGATCACCTGCTAGGACAACCTAAGGGGAAGAAGAATGTTCTCAGTCACCTTTCTTCAAGTGCATCCTGAGAAGTGAATGAAGTCACTCAAACACATCTTTATTGTTCCTGAAGTCGGCCCTCAGGATGGGCAAGAGGATTTGAAGCTGTACTCAAGTAAAAATTCTAGAGATGAGACATGTATTCTAAATTATTCCAGCAGGCCAGACATTCACTATGTCTTTACAGGGAAGGTGAAGTTAGGTTAGATGTAGCAGGAGAGAAACAACCATGTTAGGACCAGAGTTTTGAGAATGTAAGAGGATGTAAGGAGCAAAAGAATGAAGGTGTCCCTATGAGAATAAAAAGAGAAATGATTATTTTCTACATGCTTCTATCCAGGAACATGGGATATATGTGATTTATAATGGACAGACAAGATCCAGGCCACAGCATCTAATTGAGGGTTTTTTTGTTACATCCTTTCATGGTGGAAAACAGAATGTTAAGAGGCCAAACACTGTATAATCAAAGGAACAAGAACAGAATAAAACAAAGAGTCATATATCAAGTGAACCCTCTTTCCTCAACCTTGGAAAGAGGCACTAATGGCCCAGCCATTTCCTCATATCACATCTCTTGAAGCTGTCACATGAGCAGTATAAGGTATTGCAATAATTCTGATTATTACAGGTGGATTCTGTCTTAGAAACTTCAGAATGTATGAGCCCCATTGATACTTGAATTTGGGATTCTGACCTCCAGAATCACAGAAGAATAACATTTTGTTAAAAATAGTTTATGGGGTCTGACAGATGGCTTAGGGAGCAACAGCACCTGCTGTATAAATCAGGATCAGACTAAAATCCTCATCACTCACATAAAAAGCTGCATAAGCCAAATAATGTGCGAATGGAGACAGGAGTGTTGGTTAGATGTGATGGCTGCAAGCAGCAAGCATACATTTTAGTTTGTTGAGACATAGTCTCAAGGAAAGGAAGTGATATGTGATAGATGAGGACATTTATACCCTTTTCTGGCATCCATGTTCATGTACAGCCATGCATTAACCACACTAGAATACCAGAATATATGTATTTAACACACACATACATACACACACACACACACACACACACACACACAGAAGAGAGAGAGAGAGAGAGAGAGAGAGAGAGAGAGAGAGAGAGAGAGAGAGAGAGAGAGAGATGAGAAGGGAGGAAAGTTATCATACTATGTTTCAATATCAATACGTAAGCATGCTACTGTCAAACAAACTTTCTCACCTGTCCTGAAAGACTGGACCTTGCCATGTAAGTCATATTATCGTAAGTGTTCAATGACCTGAAGCCATTTGAAATGTTTTGGGAAACAAGGCAAAATTTAAGAAGTGGGCTTGTCACTTGATACTGTAAGATTCTCCTGCTTTATCTCCATGTAACAAGTAAAGCAGCAGGGTTGAATATCTTATAGAAAGGCCACCTAGCCTCTTTTGTTAAAGCTTGTAAAATGCTATAGAGAAAATAAATGCTAATCTTTATTTAATCAACTAGACAAGAAGACAATTAACTGAAAGACGAGGAGTGTGCCTTGCAGCTCAGTGTATAATAGAGTTCTTATAGCAAAATCCAACAGAGACCTATATTTAAAGTACAATTTCCATAATCTTCCATATCAAAGTGATAAATTGAGGCTTAGGGCTTCCAATTCCTTGTTTATCTCCACTGCTTAAATACAATTGCTTTAATTAAAATTACATCGAGAATGCATTTTCCAATTTAGACTTCCAAAGGCCACTGGGGTTTGTTTCATTAAATTTTTTCCATGTTGCAGCCTTTAAAAAAAATCATCGCTTAATTTTCTCCATATTTAAATTAATAGTTATTGTTTAACTAACAGGCCATAAACCCACCTCATAGTTTGCAGTGCTAAGTTAGTAGTAGGTAAAATTTCCAACTGTTCAGCTTTCACAGTTTGCTTCCACTTTGGTCTCAGACATGCAGAGAAGCATAAATTGCTGATGCATTTCTGTAATCACATATGTTAGGAAAACTGAAGTTCAGTGTCAGCTAGGTACACAGTATGTCCAAGGCCAATCTGATTAATATAGCTTGACTCTGTTTCAAAACCAAAATTGAGAAACAAGATTTTAAATAACTCAAGAATAAAGAGTTTGTCTGGCAGGCATATGACCTGAGTTTATATATATATGAGAGAGAGAGACACTGGTTTGGAATAAAAGAACTCTTCCAATAAAAGGAGAGTTGTGATTATAAAGTTATATTGAATACCTCAGGTAAGCTTAGTATTTACTAAGTGACTTAAGACTATCTCAGTTGTTGTACGTAGAGTGTCAAAACTCTACAATGAGAGAAGCAAGAGGAATAACCATTAAACATAACCTGTTCAAGTTCATCCATGTGCCCTTTGGAAATGACCTTGTGCTCTTGGACCTCTTTCTTAAACTGTGGAACCACTGAACTAATAGTTTCCTCTTATCTCTTGACTTTCACCGTCAAAAACTAAGAATTCACCAGTAACTATTGTTTATATTTACAATATGAAAATTGTATTTGCTCACTGTTTCTACTAGGTTTTAAATTCCATCTTCTCTTAGTCAACAGAGCTAGTCATGTGCATATGTGAGTGTGTGTATTTGCATATATAGTTAAGAATTACTGCTTTATTTCTAACTAATCCCCTACAACATAGTCTTGTCTGTCCAAAGTTGATCTATTATTAAGTGAAAGAGGTTGAACATAATCCCAGACTTTCCATATTCAAAATCTCTGAAGTTAAATTTTCTGTCCAATCCTGACAAAAAAGTCTTCTACTCTCCCACCACAATCTATAATATACTTCATTCTTTCTACCATAAGAACTTAGTCTTGTCAGCAAATTTGTCTCAGCCAATAAAGTCACTTGCAGGCAAGCCTAATGACTTGAGTTCAACCCTAGGACTCACATGGTAGAAGTAGAGAACAGACTCCTGCAAGTTTTCCTCTGACTTGTCAGCACACACACGTACAACATAACTCATTCTTTCAGATGTAACAGATTTAAATATTATATTGTATATTCATATTTGACAAAAGATTAAAATTTATATTATTTTCTAAATTAACATATTAAAGGTATGTGCATATGTGAGACTCTAAGTGTGAACATATAATCTATGCATGTAAGTATAGGCAGAGGCCACAAGAGTACAAGATTCCCTAGAGGTGGAGTAACAAGCAATTGTTAGATTCCTGGAATGGGTGCTAGGAACTTAGTTTGTGTCCTTTGTAAGAACAGGATGTGCTCTGGACCACTGAGAAATTCTGAAGCTCCAAACTTTTCTAAGTATATATATAAAAATAATTATTTGTTAACCCTGATGCTAAGTAAGCATATTAGTACTCAGATATTTGTATTAATTGTATTTGCTCTCTAGGAGCCTTACAGTAACAATGAAAATCTAGCACAAGATGCCCTTAATTGTGAAATTATATACTGGTAATTGATTATATAAAGGATTAATATTTATTAAGGGTTTATGTAAACACTCGCTGCCTCTAGGTCTCCCTCAATAATGTCTGAATCCCATCACAGCCTTTTCCACATCTTTTAGCTTAATGACTTATGTATGTACACTTTTATATAGGCAATATTTGTTCTCTGAAAAGTGAGGTGTATAACCAATAGAAATATATATCATAATATTCCTTCCATTTTTATCTAGAGCACAGAAAATTGTTTTCACAATGCTTCTAACAAAAGTCCTATGGATTAAGTACATAAGAATCAGTGAGTTTAGAACTTTGAACATAAGGTTTTTTTTTTTTTCTTAAGAGCTGCTGTTAGTTTTCAATCATTGTAATACATAGCTGAGATAATCATATTGTGAAGAAAAATATTTATTTTGACTCACCAATTTGGAGACCCCAGTCAATGACTGAGCAGATTCTTTGTACCTCAAGTCCTCTGACAAGGTGCTAGTTGGAAAGGAGAGAGAATATTTGGCAGAGCCAAACCACTCATTCTTCAGAAATGAAGCATAATAAAACAAGACTTGAGTCCCATGCTACGCTTTGAGTGTTCAACTTCAGCAACCTAAATATGTCCTCACAAGACCCTACTTGTGGGAAGTTCTACCATCTATTACAACCTTCAATTTGTGATCCAACCTTATGACATACCTACTTATGAGGGACATTCAAGATTTAAAACACAACACATGTAAACTGATTTTAGAACTCTGAGGGCCTAGACAAAGATTCCTCTCCAATGAGTCGCTATTAATACCCCAAATCCCTACAACTCAATAGTTATATGCAGGGTTGAGAGGACTTTTGTAATTACTGGGATTATTTGTCAGGAAACTGTTATAAGTGTGTCCTGGATTTGAACCATCTTAGGAACACTCAGAGAGGGAACAATCAAAGTATAGAAATCCAAAGGTAAGCCCGAATAAAGAAAATGGCTAAAAGAAAACAGAGTCAATTTGGAAGATGTCGTAATTCTTTTTTTGTAGTAAAGTCTACAGGACTGAAATATCAACAGTTACAAATACTGTAAACTGTAACACAGTATTCTGATAGAAACAATGTCTGAATAATTACAGTTTTTCTAGTAAGTAAAAGTATTTTTTAAAAAAGGGTCATTGCTGTATTTACTTAATTATTCTTTTTCAATAAAAACTCAAGGGTCAGATATTGGGGTAAAAACCCTAACAAGCAGAGAGGCTATGAAGAAGTGTCCAGTGACTTTCTCTTTTCTTCTTTGTTCAGTCCAAAGAGGCTGAGACCCTCTCTAGGAATTGTGGGAGATTTAATAAAAAGCACTGATTGGCCAAACGCAGGTAGGAAGTGTGGGCGGGGCTACCAGACTAAGAAAACTCTGAGAACAGGAAGCACAGAGCAGAATGCCAGATAGAAGCCAGAAGAAGCAGAGGACAACTATGTAGCTCTAAGAAAAGGTACTGAGTCCCATGGCTGAACAGGATGAGTCATGGGTTAGATGAAGGGTAGAGAGCTAGCAAGTTATATGCCTGGGCCTTAGGCGGATCAGCTGAAAACTATCATATGTATCTGTGTGTCTCTGCAGCTCTGTGAGTCTGTGGGTCTAAACCTTGAGGCAAGGCCCAAAAGTCCGGGCCAGAAACCTCCTACTAAAGAACCATCCTGTGAATCTTTTCTCAGCCCTCCAAAACACCAGTGGTTTAGTTTGGTCAGCTAGTTGATAGCTTCACTCTTTGATTTAAAGCAACTTTTTATTGGCAGTCTTGGGAGAGTGAGCATCTGATCAAAATATTACACAATATGGTCATTTCTAATACCTACTTGTAACAAGTATTTATGCGATCCATATTTTTAAATTATCTTTAATGAATTCATTTTTTCAAAATAAACTTCCAGATGGAAGACAATTAAAGCTCATTACAAGTCTTCTTAAACTGGAAAGTGGACATGTTCTACCTCTTTGGAATTTACTAAATCATTTTATCACAAATCTCAAGTATACTTGTGATTTTTTTTCCTGGTAGAAAAATAAAGGAAGAGAGGACAGTTGAGACTAAAACCTGATATATATGGATGAAGAAAGGAGCCTAGTTTTTAGAGAGTTCTAGTGATATTTCAAGTGTTCAGGGAACCAGATGCCACACTTAAAGCCAAGGGCCACAATACAGTATCAGAATAAGGATTACAGAGACTGAATATAGGCTGACTCTAACACCAGAAGTTCTCACCCATCACTGCTTCAACCTGTCTTCTGTAATTATGTCACAGATGAGGCATGTGCAAGATGCTGTGGTACAGAAATTGAATATAGCTTCTTGCTACCAATTATTTATTTCTGTGTAGAGCCATCCCAAAACTTCTCAATGAGTTGATTGTTGACAAATGGTTTTCTAGATCCTGTGTGGTTCTGTGTGTAGTCCAAGGATTCCAGTGAATTCTCCTTAAACTCATGTAATAAAAATTTCATTTCACAGTTTGCAGGTGTTGGGAAGTGCTGGATAAATGTGTCTTTCTCTGTGTGTGTGTGTGTGTGTGTCGGGGGGGTATTCTATTCTTATATGAAAGCCTTAAAGATTGGACTGATGAGAGCTTTGCTTATGAAACTGGGAGAGCTATTGCAGATATCTGCTCCCTTTCCTCTCTTGTGGATGCTTATCTCCTGATTCTTTCCAGATAACACTATGTTGTTGGGATAGCATGAATGCCTCCTCAGATACAAAGCAGATGTGCCAACACTACCATGAACTTTTCATCCTACAGAGCACTGATCCAAATAGATTTATTTAGTTGATACAGTAACTACTCTATGGTATTCAACTATAAGATCGGACTAAGATGATCAAGAGGTGGCTGTAGGCAGAAAACAGGAGGTTTGGAACTATGATATACTGAATTGCATAATTCAGATGGTACAGAAAGAGAAGAGCCAAAGACTGAAAATTCTAAATTCAATCCAAAATTCCAAGTTTTACGAAAGGCTTCTTATGAAGACTTCGTTTTGAGGTGATGGGTAGTTGTACTTGTTTGTGTTCTATCATATGGATGCTGGAGACTAACCTGCCTAACAAAATTGATTCTAACATTCATCCATTTCTTGAAGAGATATTTTTACTTAATACAAATACAAATGTAGATTAAATATTGTTTATAAAGTTCAGTCTTTGTTTTTAAAGTATATATATATATATATATATATATGAATAATTGCAGTTACTAATTTTTTCATTGACATTTCATGTACAAAGAACTTCATTCATCCTTTCAAGAATTTTTGCTATTGTAAAATCCTTTATAAAAAGGTAGACATCTGGGGACTACAGAAATTAAAATGGCAAATGTAATCAATATTATGCTGTCTAGGCTGTACTGAAAAGATGGCCAGGACCTTCTTGCATATCTTTGTGTATCATGAAGAAATAACTGCCTCTTCAAGAAATTAGTATTTTGAAATTGAAAAACTTTGAATCCTTTTGTTTCATAATATCAGTTATCTGTAAGAGAGTAGTAGTTCAGAAAGATACCACCCTCACACTAAAACAACAAAACCAACTTTGTATAGACTGAAAAACAGAAGGCTCATAGTGAATGGGAAGTTTTCAAAAGTGACTTAATTATTTTTAACTCATAAATGTTTTCCAGTTTGGGGCTTGCCTATGTATGGAGTTTCAAAGTTATTATCAAATGCTCTTCCTTTAGGGGAAATAAAATACATGTTTTCTTTTATTTTCAAAATTATATAAGAACATCATTTCTCCCTTCCTTTAGATCCTACCAGACCTTTCCGTATTTCTCTCCTTTCTCTTTTTAATATCTATTTGTTCTTCTTCATTATTAGTTTTTACATGCATTTATGCATATACACATATATTCCTAAATATAACCTCCTCTGTCTGTATAATTTGTATGCATGTTTTCAGAAAATACCATTTGTTATTGGATCATCATGCATGTGTCTTACCCTATAGAAGATTATTTCTACCAAAACCAGCATTCCTCATTTATTTGTAGTTCTTTATATAGTACTGAGGCCCATATAGTCTATTGGTTTTGTCCCTGTTCAGCTCATGTTTAGGCTGTCATGCTGGGGAGACATTATGGGATATAGCTTCTGATGTTACTAGGAAACACAATCCTGCAGCAATTCCCCGAGCCTCTGCCTTTTATCCCATCTTCTGCAATGCTCCAGGAGCCTTGAGGAGAATGTGTTTTGTAGATATATCCATTGGGACTGCATTTCACAACTCTGCATTTTGGTTGATTATGGGTTTCCATAATAGTTTCTGGCTGCTCTAAAAAGAACTTTTCTTGATGTGAGGTGAGGACTATATTTATGTCTGTGTGTACAGGCAAATATGTAGAACATAGTTAGGGGTTATGATCATTTACTAAAGTGGTGATTGTAGGTTCTCCTCCAAGATCAATGCATTACCATAACTGAGTGGTTGGATAGGTTTCTAGTACCAGACTGGGTTTCCATCTAAGGTCATGAAAACTGGAGATCATCTAGATGTTTATAGACTGGAAATCAGGAACAGGGAGAGAATGAGAAGGCATGTTCGTAAGAGAGTTGAGACAGAAAGAAAAACCCAAGTTTTGCCAGATGGAAATTTTGCCTAATGATACTCCTACACTCAGAGATGCTGACTAGAGAATGTGTGGCCAATTTTTTTAAAAAAAACTTTAGCACAAAACATGCTTTGTTCCAAATAGGAAGTGATAAAAATAACCATCTTTCCTACACAAGCACCAGCTTTAAGAGATATACAACATATTTTTCATCCATCAATTAGACTGCAAGCTAGGAGGTCATCAATAAGAAGAATGTCATATCTCCTAAGTCACTCAGGGTACTGTTTAAAAATAGAAGGCTGGCAAAATATAGAAGAAAAACAATCAATGCTGTGATTAACGGCAGTAATTTCACACAAACATCTGGGCAATTAAATATGCTCTTTAGAAGGTGCTTAGCCTTGTGACAAGTGAAGGAATGAATGAATTTCAAATCGAACATCGCTAACACTATATTAAACAATTTATAGCTAAAACAAATTCAAATGGGAACATTACCAGCTGTTAAAGCCATTCAAACTCTTTCATTTTGAAGAGATAACCTAGGTCAGTTCTTCCCTCTGTAATTTGTGTCTCTGTAACTAAAAGTCTCTGCTCCCAGACTTTAACTGAAGGTCATATGCAAAACAGGCCTGTGCTGCAAGGGTTCTGCTCCGAGGAAAATTGACATTAAAAGAAAAATTATTTGCTGGCTAAGCAAAGTGCATTCCCAGAAAACAATGAATGCTCAAATGTTTGTTTCTAAGACTTGGTCAAGAATCTTTATATTTGAAATACTTATTAAATATAATCCAATAGGTTTGATGAAGAATCTACAAGCCTTCCTTAATTATATCTTCAAGAACGCTTCATTGTAGTTTTAAAAAAATATATGATACACAATCGATATCTAAAATATTACTCAAGATGATCTCGTTTAACCCCCAAACAGTCCTCAAATGAGCTGGCATGTTAGCATGATACTTTAAGCAACACAGTTGAAACTACATGCTATAGAAAGTTCTACCCTTCATTAACCTTTGACACTAGGCAAATAATTTCATTGATCTTTTAAGTGAAACCATCTATGGGATCTTTAAACACCAAAGGATGAGAAAAACAGTCATGTACATACATCGGAAGCAGGAATTTCAAAAGGATGGTTTGGGTTGTTCCAAACTAAGTTAACTAATCAATGAATGAGCAAATAAATACATAACCGAATAAATAAACTGCTTTGGTGTTGGGGGTCAAACTCAGGATTTTGTACCAGCTAAGTAAGTACTCTATCACTGGACCACATTCCTAACTCATTGTAATAAACTTTAGCTAGTGACTCACTATTCTTTACCCAGGTCAATATCTACCCTAATTGTGAAACTGAGCAGCACTATCTGACAAAGTCGCTGTGAATTCAAGTACTTAAATATCTACAAACGCGAGCTCAATGACAATGCAATGCTCTTACACAAAAATGTTCCTACAGTCAATATTGTTTAATATTTTATGCCCAGAAAAAATCTAAGCCATAAGTAATGCCATCAGTTTAGTAGATATTGATGTTAGTTATGGCAAAGCATTGGAACTACTACATTTCTAAAAACTGAGATGAAGAAGAATGTCCACTTGTAAGTTAGTTACTCTGGTTCTTATGTTGTTCTTTTTAACTCTTAGATAATCTAGCCAAACGATTATATACTTAGTATAGACACTTAAATCAGACTATCTCCCATTTAAGGCAACGTGAAGATTTATTACCTGAGTTTACTTTCCACATTGTTTTTCAGAGCTATTCTTGAGTTGGAATACTGCACCACAACAGGCTTTTTAAACTACTAACATGAAATATTTAGAGTAATCTGATATACATGATGAAAATGGTTAAATCTCAGGCTATAGCCATGCTTCAGAGAAGCAGAGGCAAATTGGAATTATGCATCTATTTTACATACATCTTATGCATTTAGGACCCTGTTGGATTTCATCCATTATTTACAACATTTGAATACAAATGTATTGCAACTGGCTTGTCAGAAGTAAATGTAGTATGAGGTTTCTAGCCCGGACTTTCTGGCCTAACCTCAAGGTCTAGGCCCGCAGACCTGCAGTCCTGCTGACCCCCAGTCCCACAAAGACACACAGAAGCTTCCAATAGTTTTTGGCTGATCAGCCTCAGGCCCAGGCATATCACTTGCTAGCTCTCTACCCTTCATTTAACCCATGTCTCTTGTTCAGCCATGCGGCGCGGTACCTTTCTTTAGAGCTGCATGGTTGTCCTCTGCTTCCTGTGGCTTCTCTCTGGTGGTCTGTCTGTCACTCTGCTCTCAGAGATTTTTCCTAGTCTGGTAGCCCCGCCTACACTTCCTGCCTGCCTTTGGCCAATCATCTCTTTTTATTAAACCAATGGGTGGGACAATTATTTAAAATGAAACAACACAACCTCCCACAAGTAAATGTTAATGGAAATTGGGTAGCTAAAGCCTGAGGACTCCACCTCCCAAAATAAAGCATAAATTAAAAATAAATATAGAGTATGGCTTCCTATAGCCTGGAGTGGCTACTTCTTCCCAGCAGTGTGAAGACGAAGTAGGGGTTTTTGGTAGAAAAAGAACTTGAGAGAATGGAAACCTATAGGCTTTTAGGACTTAGCCATATCACAATATTAACTGTTATCTGTTTCAGAAAATTGATTCTATTATTTTTGTGGTAGGCATCATGGGCATAGACCTATAAGCCAAACACTTTGGAAGGTGAAGAAGGCAATACTTTTGACGCCAGCTGGGTTACATAATAAGTTCAAAACATGCTCTGGTTACAAAGTGAGATTGTCTTAAATATCAAGTAGGAGAGTCAGTACACAAACAGAAAACCAGATCATGGCTAGAGAAAAATTATTGTTGAGATGTCCATGAAAAGCCTGGATATTTATTTTCCTTAGAGAATGGTCACCTTATGAGATCTGAGGAATGGCTTAGATATGTTCAATAGAAGGTTTAGGAAAAGGAGTCATTGCCATAACTGGTAATAATCAAAGTTTCTCCTTCCAAAGTAACAAGATTTTTTAAAATTTAATCAGTGCTGAATCTATGGTCTGATATAATTATGAGAGATGGAAAAGTTCTGTCTTTCTAGTGGAAGATCTCACACATATTTTTTATCATTTATATAAGTCAGTAGGATGCTATAGAATATTCTTCTGTTTTGATCTTGGAAACTTAGATGACAACTTAAAAACTTTTGAATATCTCCTAAGTAATGACAAACATAGCTCCCTGCTTCTGATGTCCACATATTGGAGTTTCTGTGCTTCCACTCTCATGATCCATTCTATTCACTAAACCACCGAGTCCAACTGATTGAAAATATATTGTCCTTATCACACTTGTTTAACAGTGACAACCTCTAAAAGATACATTTTTTTTTTTTTTGAGAAAACAGAGATGGATCAGTTGCTTGGAGCACAAACCTGAATTCAGATCCCCAACACCTAAGCAAAACAGAGTCTAATAGTGTGTTGATACTTACAGAACTGGTGACATTGAGACAGGAAGAACTATGGAGCTTATTGGCCAGCCGGTCCAGCCAAATCAGTGAGCTCCAGGTTCAGAATAAGACCTTGTCTCAAAAAATAAAGTGGAAGTGACTCAGGAAGTCAACCCAGGTAACTTCTGGCCTCTATACAGGCAGGGATAAACACTTTCACATATGCATACATGTATATATGCACACATACATATACGCAGAGACTGCAAAACTACAGAACACAACACACACAAAACCATAAGCACACTTTATATTACATACATGTAAACAAACAAAGACCTATCTCCCCCTCCCCCCACCACCATATGCACACATCACACAAAACAAACAAAAGGTATACTGGGGTTTTCCTCTCTCTTTATCACTACAGGAATGAAATGTGTTAAGAATAAAGCACATAGTTTTACATTTCCCCTTTTATGGTAACTACTGGAGAAGTTACACAGTATTTTAACAAGGCCAAACAGCCTACTCATATTGGGAAAATAAGATAATTGTACTCATAATGGGCTGGAAACTTGGAAGAGAATGAACCTGTAAGTCTTTCCACATGCCCTCACTGGAACTGCTAGAGTCCATTTCTGATCTACAACCTTGTGCTTCATAGGACCTATTGAGACTCAGAATTAGTAGACACAACAAACTACATCAAATATGGTTTCTCTTTCTTCTCAGAGCTATGACTATAAAAACTCAGAAATCTAAAAATTCTAGTTTTCAGTAGAGGCTCAAACAAAGAAAATGTGAATTTAGCTTCTGGATAATCTTTTAAAAAAGATTTCACATGATGGTTTAAGTACTGCTACCATCTCAGTATCTAATATCTTCTGTCAAGTGATTCCATGAGGGAAACCGACTGCAATCTCTAAAGTCTTGTCCTGCTTTCTCTAATTCCAGACCAAATGAGATGACACCTAGTAGTAGCAGCTCACCAGTACTCAAAAACATGTTCCTTTCAAATACACAAACATTTACACTTTAAGCCTTGGAATAATTCCTAAATAATGCTGTTGTCACCTTTCTTGTACTCTCATTTATTAGGTTGTTGAAAAAGAAAATATTTATTTTCTTAGGTTTAAGAAGGCGTTGAAGGCCAGGAAATTATTTTTCTATGTTTGATCTACCATTTGACCTAAAATTTGAGTTGTATCCCCCACACCAAGTAAAATTAATGAAGTCTTCAAAGACAGCAATCATAAGCATAATAGTTCAAAAGCTGTTGAAAGTAACATATAGTTTTTTTTTTTAAAAAAAAAAAAAAACTTCTTTTCTTGTCTTTGAGATGTTTATCTCTGACTGACTTGCCCCCCCCCCCAACATCCTAGTTGCTGTCAAATCAAACAGGATTTGATATCCTGTCCCAATGTACCATAATGTTTTAGATTGTACTTTCATCTGAATAGACAAAATGATCCCAAGAGTTCTTGCTAGTTCCTCCTTGTGGGGGACTCCCCTGTCACATAATATTAAATAAACTAATAACAACTTTTTTGATGCCTATGTATAGCTCTGAGGAAGGAGGGTTTTCCTTTTAGATATTTTCCTTATATTTGCTGCATCCATGGGTACCTCCAGAGCACAGATCTTCTAACTTCACGAGAATATAATAACTAAAAATGTTCTTATTTCTTAAAAAGCAATAAATAGAAGTAACAGAAGCATATAAAATTTAGTTTAAATTACAGGCTTACATTATGATTAATAAGAGACAATTTAAGAGCCTTGGAAATAGTTTTAAAGAGAAATAATGTCAAATATCTATATACATGATGTTAGAGGTTAGTTTGGCACCTTTATTCATGGATTAGAGAATGTATAGCAAGGCCAAATAAATTTTTTTAATTCTTATAATTTTAAAACTATTATTTAATTTAGGGTAACGTGTTTCTAGTTCCTCCTTTCACACAGACACTGTAGTGGTTACTGCAGTGTGAGCAAAATGGAAGTTCTCACCACAGTAAACACGGCACAGTTCCTAGAAAGATGTTAACAAGGAGAAACAAAAATAAGCTCACATACAAAATAATCCTCATCCAAAATTTGTATAAGACTATGGTGACTATGGTCATACAGTTTATTGTAATACCAAAGCAGAAAACCTTTGAAGTGAGAAAGATGTAATATTAATTATCCTGTGATTGCTCTAGTGAAATACAGTGGAAAGTCAAGATGTTAAAGTATGTGGATTTTGTCTATTTACGCTGGGAAAATAATGCTGGCAAAGTTGGAATTCAAAGTAGATATAATTGTATTATAAATATCAATACGGTTTTAAGTACAACAATGTGTACTGAAAGAAAATCTTTAATCTTGAAAAACAAGTCAAAAATAGATTTTGAAGAGAACATAAACATCTTTGTTCTTGAGGCTGAGAAGAAAGCTTCGGGTGTGCATGATTGAGGACTTGAGCTCAGGTCTTCCAAAACCAAGGAAAATGCTGAGTATGGCTGCATTTTGAGCAGGAGTCTTGCTGGGGCCAGTGATTGCTAACATAACAAGTGGCTCAAAGAAAGACCTGGTCTCAAGAGAAGGAAAGGAAGAATGAGAAAGAAGGACACCTATGTCTTCCACATTCGTGAATACCCTTCCAAACACAATCAAATGTTTAAGAGACTATTTATTTTTGATAGTGTAGTTTTACAATATGTAGTCCAATGAGGATGCTTGTGCCAAGAAGCTAGTTGAGCTCGGAAAGAAAGGCTAAGATAGGCAAAAAATGTAAGATAAAGATATCAAAAAGAAATAAGATGTCAGAAATACTGTAGAAGTATATTATAGTGCTGGTGAGTGTTTATGTGGACAGGTGTGACGGGGGAAGAAAGACTCAAGGCAATCAAGATTTAATGAACAGCTAAAAGTAATCCCATACACAATTAAAATGAGAAAATTTAAGAAGCATGTCTCTTTCGAAAGTAAAAAGACAGTGATGGTATTTCTACTTAGTGGTTGAATTTTAAAAAGGAAAACTTAAAAATTAGCTCAGCAAGTGTAGAAAGGGTAAATATGGGTTTTATCTCTCATTATCAACCTACAGCAAGGAGAAGGTAAAAAATAAATATCAATAGCATTAACTACATGAATAAATTCATTATTCTTAGCTGCAAATGTTACCCACACTGGAAAGAGTGGATGCTAATGTCTATAATCCAACATCTGATGTTCATTGACTAATAACCAGTATGGCAGTGAGGTCTGTGGGGGAAAGAGTAAGTGATATAAGTAGGTTTGCACTACTACTCAAGGGCTTCCTGGAAAAAGTACTAGTGGCAATGTAATTATTCTTAAATACAGTGAGTGAGTAAGCCAAATGGGGGAGGAAATAAGAAATAGTGATTTTAATAATAAAAATTCCACATACTTTAGAAGAAACAGGCCTAGTCCCCACTTAAGAAGACAGAAAGATTATAAGAAAGGAATAATTAAATGCATAATTTCTTTCAAAGAATTAAAATCAGGAAAGAGAAAAAGAAGGAATGGCATGGAAGTTCCAGGAGGGCAGTTGTTTGCGAGGAGCTTCTGACAAACTAGAGTAACTAAGATATGAACAGAGCAGAATAAGTTAAAGTGGCTTAACTCATTCAATTTAATCTTTAAGAAAAGATTTAAACTATAAAACATACATCACCGTAATAAATGCAGTCTTACAATGTTCTAGGCATGTTAACAGACTCTTAATAACTTTTTCTGAAGTTTTCTTTTTTAAGGAAGATTATCAAATTTTAACCTGAACTGTAGTAAAAGAAAATTCAGGCATGTGTGCACAAACCTCTACATCACATAAAATATATCAGCTATATAAATTCATGTAGATAAATACACTTGCTAGTGGGTCAGACTGACATTTTGAGCTTCTGTCTTCTGTGATAATAAAGACAGTGCAAATTTCCTATTGTGTTCACTCTGATATTGATGGCTTATTAGCTTTAATTATTTTATTTTTAAGAATTGTATGTGTTTAAATACCATCTGAATACAAACACCACTGGTAGACTGAACTTTGTGCATGTTTTGGTATGCTCAAAAAGTGCAGGAACACATCTTTTTACTGTTCCATGGGGCAAGTTGGAGTTACTTAGGAAGAGGCTTCAGCACAGATTTAACCATGAGTAATAAGAGAGAAAGAGGACTCAGAAAAAGACATGTTCCCAAACAGGGAAATTGCAAATTAGTGTCTGAGCAATGATGTAGGATGTCTTTCTGTATGCTATAAATTATCATTGGATGAGAAAGGAACTGTTTTGGCCTATGGCAAGGAATCTTAGAAGCAGGCTGAAAATCTGAGCATAGATAAAGAAGGAGGGAGGAGTCAGTCAGAGATGCTGTGAGTTGCTGCCTAGAGAACAAAATGTAAAAGGAATTCGGTTAAGCCATGGACCATGTGGAAAAACATAGACTAATAGAAATGTGTTAAGATACAAGAGTTACCTGGCAATATTCTGGAGTCATAGGCCAAACAGCATAAAATTAATAGAAGACTTTGGGTGATTATTAAGACCAAGCAATTATAGACATATTATTTGAGACTGCTGGTCTACATCTTGGAATTAGTCTGGGCCAAAAACAACATACTACAGAACAGTAACCATGGATACAATTTTATCTGCAACTCTTCTACTTATCTTTAGATAGTTGTCTCCATTCTCTGGATTTGCCCAAGGACAAATGCTCATCAACATAACAGAAATAGTATTGTCTCTCATTGCACATTCTGTCTGATTAGGCAATTTATCTCTCATGACCATCTAAGTTCACCTGTTTCTAGATCTTCATTTACATGTGGATTAAAGGCATAAAAATAGGCTGGTCATGGTGATAAATGACTATAAGCCCAGTTTCAGGAGGCATAAGCAAAAGGATGGAGACTACAAGGCCACTCTTGGGATTGTTCTCTGTTCCTTCCTTTCTCATTTCCCTCTATGTTTGTATATATGGCTATGATTAATTTCCTGGCATACAGGTAGACAGATTTTTGTATGAGTGAAAGTCTTATTGCATTTCTTCAAATAAAATTTGTTATTCTTTCCAAAATTCAGATGGCCTGTAAGATTTGGAGATTACTGATGCATGCAAGAATTGATTTTCAGAAAATGCTTAGCTCAGAATTTTAAAACACAGCTATTGACTATTTCCCAAAGATATTTACCTGATTCTTAATTTATTCAAATTTTAGTACAAAAGTGTTTATCCTTAGTTTTATTTCTGGGAGTTAGTTTCTTGCCTTAATTCAATATAATTAGATTGCTAAAAGAAGGGGGACTGAGTGAATTCTAATCATTTGCAGAGCCCTGGGTTAAGATCGAGCACCAGTATGAAAAAGGAGGGTTCTGCAAAGAAAATTCTGCAAGAGATATATAAATATATATATAAAGCGTAAGTATAAATATAAAACAAAAAACAAAATCTCATCCAATTTGCCTAACCAGGGTTAGGTTACTACTTTAAATGGTAGCTTAAACTTACTTCTTTAATTATTTTTCATACTTCTCAAGTCTCATAAAAAGCCATGCCTGTTTTCATGACTTCTTGCCTGAAGTCCACATAGTGCTTTTAGTATTTTATTTCTCTCCTTAATCACAATTGTTTGCATATCATTATTTGTTAAGTAATCTTCTGATTGATAAGGCCAGTTAAAATATTTGCTAATTTATAAAAATGCACAAGAAAGACTTTCCCGAATTACCCAAGCATTTTCAATTGTGGTTTGTTAATTAGGAAGCCAAGGACAGTAAAGATTGATGCTATTGATAGTATTGTACATGCTGGTCATAAATGGAACCAAATCATTACTAAAACCACAATGTCTATGAACAACTTTTTTGGTTTTCTTATTTATTGACTTTTCTTTTTAAATTACAGCACAATGAATTGATGGTAAATACAGAAGATGCAACAGTATAAAAAGCCATTTAACCAGCCCTAGATTAAAACACTTATAGCAGACAAACACTGCCCCATCCAAACTCATTCTTAAATGGTAATGAAATTAATATAAATTAATAAATACAAAACAAGTAACTGCACAGCCCTTAACTCTTTGATTGCCATGGCACAAACCAGGCTCATGATTCTGCTTGTGACATTTGTATGGTTAAGGTTACCGCAGCAGTCAAAGGGTTATAGCATTGTAAACATAAGTACCTTGTGAAAATATTCAGTCATATTACTGATCTATAGAATGAGATTAATAGCATGACCCTTGACCCTTAATGAGCCCTCATTATAAGAAGTCAAGGAGACAATAGCCTTGTGAGCTATTACACAAACTAGGCAACCATTTTATTAACAACGTGCTATGAAGCCTTAAGTTTTACTAATAAAAGACAATTTGTGAATAAACACTGTTCAACACACTGGTCAATAAAATCAATGAAAAATTAATTAAAGCACCACAAAATTTTGCCTGATTATATCTGACAGTCATAATACACTTTAGCACCATTTATTTAGCCTTTTATTTGCACACAAACAAGATTTGCGTTTGTCAGTAGAAGCAATCAGAAAAAAAAAATAAATGCTAAACTTAAGGTGAAATAAATTTATGTAATCCTATGTGGGCAAAACTATAACATTCCACCCTTAAAATCAATTGAGAAAATAAGTATGTCGTTTCTTTCATGCCTTGTACATGGTAACGTACATGTTATCAAAACCTTAGTGAGATAATGAAGCGTATAATGTAAGAAACTCAGAATTATATCTTTATACTCTCTGTAACTAAACATGTAGCAGGCAATAAAATAAGGGTTATGGTACAGAAAACCACAAGACCGCTGTCTAAAATCCTAATTTCCTGGCCCTTTTCTCTGCTTCACAGTCTACTGTTGTTTAATAAATTATCATTTACTTTTATTATACTAATTCCAAACATCTACACTATATAATTAAAAGGTGATTTTCATAAGAAGCTACAAAACGCTTGTTGTTTACCTAAGAAACAACTTCCCTCTGCAATTGTTTATATCTCATTTGGACTCTGAAAGCTAAATGTCTGTGCAATTATTAAAAATATATGATATTTATTTGATAATTGATGGGAGCTTCTTTCTCTTAATCTGTCTAGTGAGTATACATATATATATATTCATATATATATGTCAGATACTATATATTCCAAATATACGTTACCAGATAGCTCATATAGATATCACATATCTGTATTCTTTGTCTGTTATATTGTTCCACTATTGGAATCAAGATAACAACATACATTGAAGTCTTAAAACATCTTGAAGATTAATTTCACACTGGTGAAGCAGGCAAATTTCTTAATGTCAACATTATTTGATTTGTTTTAAAAATTAGACTATGAACTGATATTTTGTCTTTATTAAAAATAGGCTTATTAAAATTTTATATAAGCAGAAAATTAAACTGCTAAACTCCATTCATTGAATTTTCATAATATAAAACAAAAATATATTTGATTAAAATTAGATACATATAAGAAAAAAATCTTTACTTTCATACTTGATGCAAATTTTTATGACTAAATCTCTAAATCTCCTGAAAATAGAGGCCCACCATAGAAATCCTAATACACAGTCAAAACCAATGCAATAGGAGACACTGCTGGAACATACATTATTCTTTTATTCTGTCTCTTTCTTATTTCTACAGGGAAATATCCCAAAGATTCAAGGCTGCAGACATGCATTTCCTCCTAATGTACTTAAACACTACAATGTGATATTTACCATACTATATATTTATATTTGATACATTCTTTCAAAATAAACTTTCATTGCTGTCTTATCAACAGGCAACAACAATTATACTCAGCATTTCACTGATTTTTTTTGGGGGGGGAGAGATCTATAAAAATATAAGCCAATGAAAGAGTTTGTATGTAATAAAGATGTGCTTTCCACAAAATTTATGATGGGAAATTCTGAGAAACGAAGGACATTTCCAGAATTTCTTCTATGTGCTACTAAATTCTGGTATTTTCAAACAGAAAGGAAATAAAATCTGCTTTATAAAAGTAACAAACTTAGGTTGGAAAAAATGGTGACTGAAATAAATCAATGATCACACAAAATAGTGGTGGGAAAGGCTGATTATCACCCACTCTTGATTAGAATTCATGTTTGATTGACTGAAATTTTGTATTCATGAGTATAGAAAAGAATAGTGGATTTCATGTCATATGCAAAAGAAGGAAATTACTATCCAATATAAATTCCTAATTTCACATAGGAAATGGAATTTACAATGAGTAAGAAGTGAGGTTAAACATTATTTCAGAGTAGTAAAAAGTTATATTACATAACCCCTGTATTACTACAGAAACCATTCATTTAAGTTTTTATAATAATAAGTGGGCTATTAGTATACAGAAAGGGAATGAGATCCAATTGGTATCGCATAACTGCAAACGTGTTCTAGCGACTTCAAATAGACAGTGTACACAATGCTTTATTCATCAGTATCCTGGCAAGACAGGCCAACAAGGCAAACACACATTCATACAAATATGGCAAGTACAAGCAGCACCATAGCTTCTCCTAGGAAAAAGCATCCTTTCATGTCACATCTCACGAAAGTTACATAGTATATGAGGCATGTATCAAAGGCCTCTGTTAAAAATACTATGCTTGCAATCTAATCTAGCTATAAATCAAGTACTAGAAAGAGGTCTATATGCAACTCATATATATGGCAAAATATATTTTTTCCATGAACAAAAGCAGGTAAAAGAAACTGTAAATGTCTTTGTTAGCTGTAATTTTGTTTTGTTTGTTTTATTCTTGCTCACCATTCTTTATTTCCATTTTCTCAGTGAAATAAAAGTTAGTGATATCTTTCTTTGAAGCTATGTGGCATTATAGGAAAGAGTTATATTTATACTTGATATTTCTTCCCTTCTTAAGGGTATAAATATCCAGCTCTGTAGCAGAGCACATGGCAATGTCATGTGAATTAGCCTAACACTCCAGCTTGTGATATGTTTTCCTACATAGCCCAGCACACCCTTTCATGGAAGGACACATAGAGCACACAACTGAATAATACAATTAGTCTTATGTTAATTTAAGAAAAATTCCAAAACACACTTCTATTTTATTTGAAAGGCTTAGAAACTCAGGTGTCTCCAATATGTAAATGCCCTCCACATATATATATATATATATATATATATATATATACATATATATGTATATATATGTATATATATATATATATATATATATATAATTCCTTATACTTACAATGTATTGATCACAGGTACTGATTTTGCCCTATTATTTTTAAAGAGCATCCACTACAAATGTCTTTCAAGTCTTCATTACATCACTAATCTTAGTTTTCTGTCACTATATACTATAAATACTAGATCATTCTAAAAAAAATGGTATATGATGTGTTCTGTCATCAGTTCATAGCTGTGTGCAAACACTGAAAGCTGCTACTTCTGGATCTGACCAGACAACTGATGAGAATTTTAAAATATCACCAGTGAGTTTTTCTGAATACATCAAGTCAATATTTATTCTAGGCTTTCTATACTCTTGAATTATATTTCAGAGTAGACATGTTGAAGAAGATGTAGATAACCAGATGTTACTAATCTGACCTGAAATATTTCAAAATTAATTCAGGCTTAGACCAACAGAAAGACATGAGAAATGATGTCAGTGGTGCATTACAGACAATGTCTACAATTAGATCAGATAGAACACTAAGGCAACTTTTGCTACTATGCCAAGTGTTTTGTGTTATATGATTATTGAGGTAAATTTCTATCCTAGAGAAATGGCTTTTCTCACAGGGTTCTAACAGCTCTCTGACTGGGTTACTAAATGCATACTTTTTGGGTCTATGAGACAATGGATAAGTATTAGATGCATTTACATGGGTGACATCTAATGAGCACTGACTAAGTATATACATTGATAAACAACACACTCATCACTGGTGTGAAGAGCATGAAATTTCATTTTTCTCTATTACTTTTGTTCTTGCTAATGTAAAACTTCCAGTTGTAATATTACAGAGTACTAGAGTATGACTTTATTTTACAGAAGACTGGTTCCACTGGTTCTCCACTGTCTTTCTATTTGTAAAATGTAGCTTGCATATTAATGGTGTGGTACGATCCTTGGTTGTTAGTTTCTTTATTATACTAAGTTCAACCTTAAAAAAGGACTTGTCTCAACTTTACACATAGCTCTCCTTTTTCCTTAGGGAACAGGAAGCCTGACATTATACGGTGGCACTTGTTTCCTGTACTTGTTATACATCAGTATTGTGGAGGTGAATGCCATTTGAAGGAATGACTGAAATCTACCACATGAGTTGCTTGACCCCTTCTGAGGTATCACAAATTAGTGGAGACTGCATTTATAGCTTTTGTCATAGGTCATTTGAATGTCACAGTTGTGGTTTAAATGGTATGGGATGTCTATGCTATCTTGGAATCTGCTCTTTAATGTATCAAAAATTAAATATTTTATTGTGATTACTGTAAACATTTCCCCACCATCCCCAGGCTTATTTCACTGTCTACTACAATCTCACAGACTCAAAACTATCAGCAAATCACTGCCTTTATTTGTTTCTGAAAATAAATACCAAGTACCTAAATAATTGGTAATTTTTATGACTTTTGTTCAACATATCTATTCAAGTATAACATCTCTTTTTCAGATAGCATACTGAGCTCAATTAATATGGTTATACCAGTTACTCAACTGTAAGGTCAAGATAACAAGAGTCTAAATTTGTGCCATATTTGAGATACCAACACAACATGGAGAACTTGAATATTACATTATTCTTCCTAGGATTCAGTATATACACCCTCATTCAGATATCACACCGAGCAGTAGAATCTAGGCAATATTCTTATATCCATTACATTGCATTGTAACCATTCACAAAATGAAATAAAAATAAATGTACAGCATTTTAAAAGCCAAATTATGTACTAATAAAAGAGACTGTAGGCAGCTCAAGTAACAAAGGTAACATTTTCTATTTTAGTAAAGCCGTCTCTATCCTTTAACACTTCACTATTGTCTTTTGGTGATTATCAGAGAAAAGTTAGTAACAGAAACTGTATCTGCTAGTAGCATATATTATTTAATTGAGCTCTGTAACCTCTTCCATGTCAATGAACATCTGTCATCACCTGTTGTAGTCGCTGCTGTCTCTGAAGAAAATTGTTCTCAGATGAGTTAACAGGTACCTGAAATCACAACTTTCTTTATAGAACTCTTGCAGAATTACTGCTTTATAAAGAATTCAAACTGATCACCAATCTTAATACTTCACTTATTCTGATTAGTAGTGTATAGAGAAACAATATTGGAAATTATAACTATAAATTCATTTTATGTAAATTTATTACCTTATTTACAGTTGTCTTCAATATTTGGTAAAATAATAAAATAATAAAACAGATGAAGTATTTTATGAACATAAATATGTTTTCATTTCATTTTGAAAATAGGTCTGAGCTTTTCATGTTACTCATTTAGAGATGACAGGAAGAAGTTGACTGGTTGCATGTCTTCACTGATACTAAGCTGACACATTATGTTCCTCATAAAGACAACTTCCATTTAAAAATTTTTAATTGCTATTTTCATATGCTAGATTAAATAATCACTTTCATGCTTTTTAAGCACTGACACATTTTTTTTTTCTTTTCTTCTGTTAAAGAAAAAATCTCAAGTATAAGAGGAGTCAGCAACCACGTGAATAAAGTGCCTGGCACACGATGAACAAAGGAACCCAGGTGATTTTTATTATTATTTAGTTCTTACCACTTATTATCTCATAAATGTCAAGATAGTAGACATATAAGCCTTTTAAGTACATAGACTTCTCATATTCAAGGCAACACAACTTAAATCATACCCATGATGTTTGCCATAATTCAAGCATAATGAAGAATCCTTCCTTTTCAATGCTGTGATTATTTTCTAGCCCTTAGGTACTTACAGTCTTATACTGTGATGAGTGAGTAAAGAGGCAATACATTGCTTATTTGATTTCTTTTTGACTTTAGAGAGAAATAAAGTTCAGTGCACATTGATGGAGTTT
The DNA here is from genome assembly GCA_033318265.1 of Phyllotis vaccarum. NCBI lineage: Eukaryota > Metazoa > Chordata > Mammalia > Rodentia > Cricetidae > Phyllotis > Phyllotis vaccarum. Next base: position 10,557,227 of record JARWLC010000012.1, on the reverse strand, counting down.
CTCAATGATTTGTACATGTCCCAAAATGTTACAGTTCCTCACTTCTATCATTAGAAAAAAAAAAAAAGTTCCTAGTCATTTTTTTTTTTTTTTGATATCAAGGTCCTTAAAGGATTAAACCCTCTAACAAGCAAACACTGTATAAACAGGCTTATGTATACAGTCCTCCATGCTCTGTAGGAACTAACTATAAAATTAACATCATTGAGAAAGGAACTTCAGAAGTAGAGATACAGGGCTGATCCTTGCCCTCCCCTTTCTTATTGACCCTCACATTCAAAATCTTTGATGTCCTGTTGAAGTACAATCTACATTTAATAATGTGGTGCTATGAATCCTCTTTCATAACTATTCTTTTGTCTCAGTCATCTATGACATATGCTCAGATTATAGGAAACACCAGTTTGCAAGGCTTTTCAGCATGCCACCCTATGATTAGAAAATATTTTCCCCAACTAAATCATAAACATGTAGTTTAACCAAAAGGCATTCTAATTTTCATGCTATGTTGAGTATAAATATAAATTCAAGGCAGCCAAACTATCCATTTCCAAATAAGAATGTATACCTACACTCATTAAAAATCATCTGGAAATGTGTATTATTAGCAAATGAGTAAGAAATTTTCACTAGTATAAAATTCCTGCTTTATATAAAAGCCACACTGGCCATTCAAGTATTTGAGGGTTTTTTTTTTCCTATTTTTTTGTAATTTTTACTAAAATGATGAAATTAAGCTTGAAATTAAAGAAAAAAATTAAAAAATACCTCTACCTATAGGGCATATTCAGAGTGTGCATGTAGAGAGCAAAGCGTCCACCTGCAGATCAGCAATCCAAACTCTCCACTCTAAGGAAACAGCTCTTGCTTACTAGGTTTTAGAGAATAACAATCCAATGGAGAAGTGACAGCAGACTTCCTTCAGTTTGTGCCAGTTTGCAAGTTAAAGGTGAAAGGGCAAATACACACAACAGAACTCTTCAGGAAAAATTTTCACAGAAGACAATGTTTAAATTGTTGTTAATGACAGTCAATAGATCAATATCAAATTCAAGGCAAGCTGTTCATTGTTTCAAAAGCTAATCCCCTTAAAAACTGGCTTTCACACAAAGCCAGCGGTCTGACTCACGGGGTGCTTCCCTTCTGACCATCTCTAATAAGTTCACAGCCCAGTGGCTCTAAAGCCTTTCACTGCAAGAAGCAGCTCCTAAAATCAATAGAGGTCTGTCAGTTGCTGACTTTTCTCTAGGAAAAAAATATTGATATAAACCTGCTCTGCAGGTCACATGAAAATGACAATACTGCTGTTAGGACAAATTACACCCAACAATGGAATGCTTTGGTGTCTCTTGGCTCTGTCAGTGATCAAGTGGATGGTAAATGCCAGATGCCACAACCAACCCTTTGAGAACTATGGCTGACATGCAATTGGTAATGTGTGGGAAGATAAGCATGCAAACTCAGAGTCATCATTTTAGTTCTTTTTTAACTCCACAATGTCAGCTGCAGATTTTATGGCAAATTGAATTTTCATGCAATGGATTTTAAACAAAAAAAAAAATATGTCTGAAGAAATTAAACATACCTTAGGTTGTTCTAACCAATTATTCAAATAAACTTTCACTCTCATAAGATACTGTTAACAAAATATCTTTCTTTATTTGCCAAAAATTTTTGGCAAGTCACATCATTGTTGTTGTTATATAAAAGCATTTATGGGTTGCTGTCAGTCATTAAAGAATTACATGGGCTTAAAGGTATGTTTTACAAATCGGAACTTGTTGAACCTGTGATGGCTCCCACTACTAGCCAGTTCCTCTATCACCAGACGGTAAGACCGATCAATCTGACTCTGTAGCTTGGTCTGATAGTTCTCAAAGGGTTACACCATTATACCATTATACAGAGTCATATGACTTTATAAAATAACCATCACTTAATTACTTCAGAGACACACTGCTTCTTGCTCTGCTTCCTGCTGAGTATTGCTGACAGACCAATGAAAGGCCTGGGACAAAGGCCTAACACAACTGGGAAAAACATCACAATGATGTTGGGTCAGGAGGCAAGAGGGAGATCAGAAACATTTCAAAACAATCAAAAGGTCCTGTTTGAAAATAGCTATGAGTATGGAGGTGATAAAATGTTGTGGAAATAGCTGAGAACAGCTGTAGAAAATGAAAAATGCATGTATTATTAAGGCTGTTACTATATTGCAGATATTTTGGCCCCTTGTTTGTTGGAAAATGGCTGTCCCAACAGTCTAGAGTCCTGCATGTCTGTTCCAGATCTCCCACCTGAAAAGAACGATGTGCAGGAGACTATCCATAGTGGTCACAGAGCTATCTTCTTTGGAGACAAAGCTGTTTTGGGTCTTCACACTTTCCTGAAAGTTCATTTGTGGATTTTTGTTGTTTTTAAAACTCTTTCTTCTTTTGCTTCAAAGCAAAATCCTATGGGTTTTCTGATTTGCTCTCTCTCCTTCTCTCTCTCTCTCTCTCTCTCTCTCTCTCTCTCTCTCTCTCTCTCTCTCTCTCTCTCTCTCTCTCTCTCTCTCTCTCTCAGAAACGGGCTCAGATTTTAGAAGGAAAAGTATTTTAAAAAAAATCAAGAAAAATCTTTTCTTCTATTTTCCTCTTCTTCAGTTAATCCTGCAATTTTACTGGGCATTGAGCGTGCAGAGGAAAGGCCTAGAACTGAATGACAAGGAAAGACAGAGGACTGAGGAACAGCAGATACTGTGCATCACGGAAGCTTCTCCATGAATGTATTTCCACTCATGTACAGGACCAACAACCCTCTAGATTTGGAAGATCAGCCCGGAATCAGGCTGCCACAAGCTTGCTCCTAGCTAGGAAACAGCATAACAGCTCTTGTCTTGAATCTCAAGTTACCACAAACTCCTGGAAAAGAAAGACAAAAAGATCCCTACATCACACCCACTCTTGCATAGAGCGTTTACAGTACAGTATGTGACGGGGTGTTCCTTTCCTCTTGAACTGGAACACAGTGTAAACCAATACAAGGAGGCATAAGGCCAAGATGCAGGGAATGACAATAGCTATGGCTTTCACAGTGCTGGCTGTGTTGTCCAGTTTGATGACAATGTCTACATCATCTGGTGGGCTGAGTCCTTCTCTGTCTCGGTCCATTGGTCCATCGCAGCCCATAAAATCCTTGAGGATGGATCTCGGATACCCAGGTTCTACTTTGAGTATCTGGTTGTTGAATTTCCAATACTCCTTTCCTTTGTAGAAATAGGTAAAGCCTGTGGGAAGGGGGAACATACATACACAGGTACTACTTACTTGTGATCATGTATATGCATATAAATGCTAATGAAATAGACTAAATCTCAAAATGTGTTTTAAGATCTTAAGTCCTTTCAATTTCTAATGGAAGAAAACATAATCCTCAGTTCAACTGTATTGCAAAGTCTCTGGATGCTGAATTCTAGGAATTACGCCTTTTCTCTCCTTCCTTCCTTCCTTCCTTCCTTCCTTCCTTCCTTCCTTCCTTCCTTCCTTCCTTCCTGCCTTCCTTCCTTCCTTCCTTCCTCCCTCCCTCCCTTCCTTCCTTCCTTCCTTCCTTCCTTCCTTCCTTCTTTCCACTTCCACTACACTTACAAGAGTATTATCATATAATTAACATCAAAATATTGTTATTAACATTTATCAGAGAATTATAAATTGCTTGAAAAATAAAACTATTTCTGAGTCTCAAACTGTGAACAAGGAGACTGTTCAAAACACAATAAAGAAATTTCTCACCTACTCACAACCTAAGATGCTTTGAACATCTTAGGTTTTTTGTTGTTTGTTTGCTTGCTTTTTGTACTCTCTAAAGAAGAAGCTATCCTTTGTTATTTGGATAAGAAAACATGATAAGGTGGAATGGAGGCATTTTCTTTTGACTACTGGCAATTTTAACAAGCAAACATGTATTTACAACATGCTGTACATTAACTTCCTTTCTGGCTGTAGGCATTCCTACATTTTCTTTTCTCCATTGGTTGTCTTCAGTTTTCATTCATACTATTTTATCCTAAATTTGTGCTACCTATGAATACTTTATGAAATTTTAAAATTCATTATTAAATTGTTTTTAGGAATGAGGAGAAAAAATAACAATTTTATCTTAACTTATCTGAGTAATATTTCTAGTTCATCTTGAAGAACTGATATAGGAAGTTTAAATTATTGAGTAGTCTATGATCCAAAATATTATGGCTAAAAATAACAGATGTCGTATGTTCATAACATACACAAACTTGCAGATTTTCTAAGAAACATTTTTCAACATTTTAAAATGTATTTTTAAGATGTATTTTAAGACCAAAAACTAAGTGAAGTTTTTGATTCTACAACTAGGACTTGGTTCTTGTTTGTAGGTAAAATTAAAAACTAAAACAAACAACCAAGCAAGTCAAACAAACAAACAAAAAACCAAGAACCAAAACAAAAAACAAAACAAAAAACCTCCAAAACAAACAACAAAAACTCCCAGTAAAATGCTGTAGCAATTAAAGAATATATTTATTTTATGGAGTTACTTATCTTGAACAGAACATTATATCTTAGCATTCCAAACTAATGATGGTTACTGTGCTAACACACAGTTATGGAAGAGTTCCATGGCTAAAAGCACTGCTTTTTATCTTTTTTATGTTCCAACATTAAGAAGAATTAATTTTTTTCATTTTAAGAGATATTGAGGTTCAGAGGCAAATACATATAACTAAGGCCAAATACGACTTATCTTTACACAGCTAGACATGTGACTTTGCTTCTTAAACGTCACTGGTGATATAGCTGTCACTCCTGGGATAAAGAATTCTGCAAACTCAGGAAATTTTAGGTATGGAAAATAGGTCATTTTCATTTATTTCATAGTGGAAATTATTTTGTTCAATGCTGTAAAAGTCTGCTGGGGCTTTTAACTTTGAAGAAGATTTGTTAAGTAATAGCAACTTGCCAAATGAAAGAAAGAGGACATAGACTCAATTTATCTTGCAGAAGAATTAGTATAATTCTGATGAAACCCAGTGTACTTATTCAGCAAGTTTAGATAAAAAAAAAAAATTTTGAGGAACTGTAAAATAACAAGATTATGAGATGATCACAGATGAAAATTGTCATTAATTTATGACTAGATTTTCAAATTAGCTTAAAGTGCTGCTTATGACTATAAACCAGAGAGTTACAGCTAAGATAACAGTGTCTTTACCTCCATATTTTGGTAAAGTCTAAGTATTGCTATATAAGTAATGGACACCATAGTAAAGTTCAGAAATGGCCCCCTTCCTTACTGACCAATCCATCATTTAAACTTTACAAACTCCAAGAGTAAGAAATAAAATTTACACTTACTGAAAATATTTGTTAGAATAATAAAACTGGTCACTAGGAATAAAATAGGTAGCCTGAAATCTTAAACATATCTCAAATATTGTTTCTTTTCAAATCATCTGTAATAATTTAGGTTTATGATCTTTATTTAAAAAATATCAATTGAACAAATTTTCAGCTCTTTTACTCATTAAAAAATAGCCATGTTATTCTATTCATTTTCTGTGCTTCTGATGAGAAAAACTTTTAAGAAAGAGAACAGTGACAATGTGATGCAATTTCTTATATTCTTCTAATTTATATTTGCTTTGATTTTATGGGATTGTTTTCTTTTGCTTTGTCCTCAAAAAGTAGTAAGACAGTCTGCCTCAGTGGAACATTTTTGGGTTAGACCCTCCATTCTATTTTCTCCTCTTCTTGTTCTCTTGCATGATATTAATTAATGCTAAAATAAATTAATGGACTTATTTTTACAAAATAATATGCAAATTGCATTTAGAGATTTTAGCAGGATGTAGAGAGTTGCATAATTAATGTATTCAACCAAAAGAACCAAAAAAATATAGAACTCATTTAACAGCTAGACAGGCTATAAACAGCAGAGACACTATATAAAAAACAGTTTAAATTTACTTAAATTAAAATTGTAAAGAAAAATAAAATATTTCATTTGTGTGGAACATAGAAATAACTTAAAGGAGGGGCTAATTTCTGTCATAGTTTTAGGATAGTAAAAAATCTATTTAAAGCTGTTTATAACAAAGTTGAAGAATGAGGGCGAAGAAGAAATAATTAATTTAGTTGGTATGAACAAATAGAATTTTATTACTGTAGTGAGGTCGGGATAAGATAAAAAGAGAAAGAGGCAACAACAAGAACAGTAGAAAGGAAAAATTCAATTAGAGTTTAAGTTACTAGCATGACAGCTTATGAAGCTAGGTCAGTGTTTGCTTAGCTTGGACCAAGTAAGGGATTTAGAAAAATACAAGAGATCACTGATTACATCAATGTAGGGAGAAGAGTTTGTTAACTTATCTTCTTTGTAGAGAGTGTATTAGAGCACATGAAGTGATGTTAAACCATTTTGTACCATATATTGGAATATATACCATATATATATATATACATATATATATATATATATTCAGCAATATGTTATTTAACACAGCTGAGTAAAAGGGTCGATGGCTTTTGGTTGGACAATTAAATGAATTATGAACTTTAATTGATCCATACGAAGCACTAATATGGCATCAGTCATATTTCACGGTTGATTAAAGTATTAATTAAAATTAAGAGATATTAGAAGGGACATATTCCACCTAGAAACAAAATGTGAAACATTTTAAAATTTCTAACTTAGTTTTAATGTATGGATTAAAATAAACCATTATTAGGATAAGATTCTTAACAGTAGATTGACAGTGGTTGAAGAGTAAATTAAAAAAATCATTTTAATGTATTATCTTCTTTGATATTTGATTATCAAATATAATGTGTAGGGCATATAGTTAGTTTCTTAGGGTGATGTTCATACATTCATTCTGGTCTGTGTGTTGAAGACTGTCTTTAGCTGAATAAAAATTAGCAGAAAGTGTCATGAAAATTGGCTGATCTCAGGAATGAGCTTTTGGGACAAATTCCTATTCCACAAACATTTGTTGTATTTTTAGGAATTTTAATAAATAAGTATATCATGTTATTAAATAATATACATTCCTCAATAGTAAGCTATTACTTATATTTTCTTCTGGTAAATTTATATAAATATAAAAATTAAACTTAAAACTGTCAAGATAGTAATATTAAATGCATATTCTTAAGGAGAAAAATATAAATAATAATGACAAATATGAATATATATAATTCATATAGTTTTATCATAGCTTTCTCAAATTAATTTAATATAAAGCAGTATGATATTAAAATAGCAAACTCAGAAGCTGAGAAGTGCCTCTGCTATGTACCATTTTCTTTGTGGACAAAAGCTCCCTGAGGTGATTCAGGGATCCCCTTCCAGATAGTGATGGGCTTGGGGTAGCCAGGGTCCATGGTTTTCATTTCTTCACTATATCTCCAATATCTAAAATTGGACAAACACAATATACATGCATAAAAATATTACTCACACAAGATTTATATTTCATGAAATGCTTCCTCTACCACTATGCACCAGTTACTGACTTAAAAAAAAAAATGAATGAAATCACTGCAATGAAAACTGAAATAAAATTATTACCTGTTTTCTGCAATGTAGTATTATCTATATCCTTCATGTGGTCAAATGAGTACTCAATATTTTAAAGTTAATAGTCATGGTAAGGGCACAAAGCTATCTAAGTAGATTTATAATTCATAAGCTTGCAACCAAAAATCATGCATGTACCTATACATGCTCAGCTAGACACACATGCATATTGAATAATAGCCCTAAAGATATAATCCTGAATAAAACAGAAAGCACTTGTATTTAATAACATTGTAGTTTTAGTTATGTGATTATTTACACAACAAATCATACCATCAATGAAGATATAAAATAATAGAACCTAGTAACAGATATTACTAGTGAGGGAGCAGCAGTGAGGGAGCAGTGAGGGAGCAGTGAGGGAGCAGTGAGGGAGCAGTGAGGGAGCAGCAGTGAGGGAGCAGTGAGGGAGCAGTGAGGGAGCAGCAGTGAGGGAGCAGCAGTGAGGGAGCAGTGAGGGAGCAGCAGTGAGGGAGCAGCAGTGAGGGAGCAGCAGTGAGGGAGCAGTGAGGGAGCAGCAGTGAGGGAGCAGTGAGGGAGCAGTGAGGGAGCAGCAGTGAGGGAGCAGCAGTGAGGGAGCAGCAGTGAGGGAGCAGTGAGGGAGCAGTGAGGGAGCAGCAGTGAGGGAGCAGTGAGGGAGCAGTGAGGGAGCAGCAGTGAGGGAGCAGCAGTGAGGGAGCAGTGAGGGAGCAGCAGTGAGGGAGCAGTGAGGGAGCAGCAGTGAGGGAGCAGCAGTGAGGGAGCAGTGAGGGATCAGTGAGGGAGCAGTGAGGGAACAGCAGTGAGGGAGCAGCAGTGAGGGAGCAGCAGTGAGGGAGCAGCAGTGAGGGAGCAGTGAGGGAGCAGCAGTGAGGGAGCAGCAGTGAGAGAGCAGCAGTGAGGGAGCAGTGAGGGAGCAGCAGTGAGGGAGCAGTGAGGGAGCAGCAGTGAGGGAGCAGTGAGGGAGCAGCAGTGAGGGAGCAGCAGTGAGGGAGCAGCAGTGAGAGAGTAGTGAGGGAACAGCAGTGAGGGAGCAGCAGTGAGGGAACAGCAGTGAGGGAAGAGTGAGGGAGCAGTGAGGGAGCAGCAGTGAGGGAGAAGCAGTGAGGGAACAGCAGTGAGGGAAGAGTGAGGGAGCAGTGAGGGAGCAGCAGTGAGGGAGAAGCAGTGAGGGAACAGCAGTGAGGGAGCAGTGAGGGAACAGCAGTGAGGGAGCAGTGAGGGAACAGCAGTGAGGGAGCAGTGAGGGAGCAGTGAGAGAACAGTGAGGGAACAGCAGTGAGGGAGCAGCAGTGAGGGAACAGCAGTGAGGGAGCAGTGAGGGAGCAGTGAGGGAACAGCAGTGAGGGAGCAGCAGTGAGGGAGCAGCAGTGAGGGAGCAGTGAGGGAACAGCAGTGAGGGAGCAGTGAGGGAACAGCAGTGAGGGAGCAGTGAGGGAGCAGCAGTGAGGGAACAGCAGTGAGGGAGCAGCAGTGAGGGAGCAGCAGTGAGGGAGCAGCAGTGAGGGAGCAGTGAGGGAGCAGCAGTGAGGGAGCAGCAGTGAGAGAGCAGCAGTGAGGGAGCAGTGAGGGAGCAGCAGTGAGGGAGCAGTGAGGGAGCAGCAGTGAGGGAGCAGTGAGGGAGCAGCAGTGAGGGAGCAGCAGTGAGGGAGCAGCAGTGAGAGAGTAGTGAGGGAACAGCAGTGAGGGAGCAGCAGTGAGGGAGCAGCAGTGAGGGAACAGCAGTGAGGGAAGAGTGAGGGAGCAGTGAGGGAGCAGCAGTGAGGGAGAAGCAGTGAGGGAACAGCAGTGAGGGAAGAGTGAGGGAGCAGTGAGGGAGCAGCAGTGAGGGAGAAGCAGTGAGGGAACAGCAGTGAGGGAGCAGTGAGGGAACAGCAGTGAGGGAGCAGTGAGGGAACAGCAGTGAGGGAGCAGTGAGGGAGCAGTGAGAGAACAGTGAGGGAACAGCAGTGAGGGAGCAGCAGTGAGGGAACAGCAGTGAGGGAGCAGTGAGGGAGCAGTGAGGGAACAGCAGTGAGGGAGCAGCAGTGAGGGAGCAGCAGTGAGGGAACAGCAGTGAGGGAGCAGTGAGGGAACAGCAGTGAGGGAGCAGTGAGGGAGCAGCAGTGAGGGAACAGCAGTGAGGGAGCAGCAGTGAGGGAGCAGCAGTGAGGGAGCAGCAGTGAGGGAGCAGCAGTGAGGGAGCAGCAGTGAGGGAGCAGTGAGGGAGCAGCAGTGAGGGAGCAGCAGTGAGGGAGCAGTGAGGGAGCAGTGAGGGAGCAGCAGTGAGGGAGCAGTGAGGGAGCAGTGAAGGAGGAGTTGTTTGTGTGTGCCACCGTTCTCTGAAGAAGGATACCCTCTACTGTATAAAATTACGAGTGTAAATTAAGAACTATAAAGGCTTGCTCTGGCATTTTACTGTGAATGCAATGTGATCAGCTGTTTCAATCACCCGTTACCTTTGCTTCTTCAACACAATGAATGAAAACTCGAAGCACTTCTGTGTTGTAGAATATTATTTTAAACTATGTTACATTTGTTTATGCTGTGGAATATTTGTTTAATAATGTAAAGATGGGATAATTTAAGATAAGAATGGCTGGATAGAAACAAAGGAAGCTAGACCCAGACATTCATAAGTAATAATAAGTCTGCATGAGTGATTGATTTCGTAGCTGTGTGGCATCCTCCAAAAAAAGCAAAACAAACAACACTTTTGTCAGAGTATTTTTTTTTTTTTAATCAAGGCAACAGGAAATTAAACTAGACATAATCTAAACATCACTCTTGAGGAAACATATTAGTAGAATTTAAAGTCATATGTAATTGTTTTTTAGATTGAACAAAGTAAAACTTGGGGCAGGAAAATAAGGCAGTAACTAATAGCACCGATGGAGAGAATGTATTTTCCCCCACATACTCAATCTATAGATGTAAGAATATACTTTTTAATTCGTATAGTATTCAATTTATTTGTCTCAGTTTTCTTTTAACTGATAAATCATGGAACATGGTACACGCGCTTATTTTCAGGTCATAGAACCACGGGTTAAAGCTAATTGCAAAGTGCTAAGCTAGAATTATGGGGAAACTTTAAAATCCTGTGTATAGAACAATCACTTAATAATCTCATTAAATGTTCAAAATTTAAATTACTTTTCTGACAACCTTCAATATAATAATATCCACACTTTACACCTGGTATTATACCTATAGTGCAGATTAACAAACTATATTATTTTATTACATTTAAATTCCTCAATGATCTCTTCTTATACAGAATATTAAGTCCCCTGTGAAATATTTTAGAAAATCCTTGAATTTATTATAATGAATTACGATGTATGCTATTTTACTATAAAAAATTAACCCACATAAAGTAAGACAATGAATCTATAAATGGACATTCTTTCCTTAAAAACTAAATATGAGATCTTATCTCTTTTCAAGTAATGCTAAATGCTTAAATTCTTTTGCAAGTAAAGTTTGTAAATTTTAAAATAAAAGAAATTACATCCTTAGTTGTTTTCTCCTAAAGTACTGGGAATGTCATATGATTATTGCATGAAATGACAATGAAGTAAATTTTACTACAATGTTAGAAACTAAAGTCCTATTTTCATCTGTTTGTATTTGAAGTATTTACTTACAAAAAAACGTACATTAAGTCACTCTATAAATAGTGAAAATAGAGACTCAGATTGCGGCCCAGCCTGTAATAGTTAAATTGAAATTATCATTTCCATGTCTATTAATTTCTTTAGTTTTCATTAGGTTAATTAAAAATTCAACTTTATTTATATAGCATGGATTTCCAACTCTGTGTCCTAGGACTAATATTTTATTTATAATCTATTGACACAGTTAACAATGTTATGGAAAAGTGAACAACACTGAATACAGCAGCTAGGAAGAAATGTTATACTTCCATTTATGACTTATTAATATTTTATGGCATCTGCAGGAAGGTATCTGAAGACATAAGTTCTTAAGAAACAGAACCCATTTTTATAGCATTCTTTTTCTTACTACTACTTTGCATAACTGGTAGTAAAATTAAATTATTTGAAAATGGTCATAACTATATACAAAGTGAAAAATTAACTTTATATGTAAAAACAAACAAATTTGTATTAATAATTTTTTTCCAAAAAATATGTAGTTACAGAAAATCTCTAACAGGAATACACATATGCATGCTTGAATATTTATAGTTACACATACATTTGTTTATAGCCTACATAGCATCTTGAAATCATGGGAAACTCTTAAGTTAGTTATATTAGATGAATGTAGTCAATAAAAATGTATCTTAAATATGTTACATAAAATACACTGACAATCCTTTTAGCATACTAACTTGTGTTTACATACATACATATCACCAATTACAGTAATGCCTATCATAGACTAGGTACCTTGATCTTTTAAATAACTAAGTAACTGCTAATGTGTGTGTTTCCAGTTTGCGACATACATACTGACCTGTCACCTTTGAAGAAATAGGTTTTGCCAACATCTTCCCACCAAATGGCAGAATCAATACCATGAGGGGGAATTCCATTCCCAAGAGTAATCAAGTCATGAGGGTAACCTGGTTGAAGAGTTGTATCCTTAAACACCCAGTATTTGTTACCTGAATAAAGTAAGTGTAGATTTAAAATGTGTTAGTAAAGTGCACATCAATGAAAAGGTCAGCAAGACATACTAGAAATAAGTCAGTCATAGTCACATCCAGAATATTGACATTCTTGCTCAGACATCAATGTCACTTTCAAAACATATATAATGAATAAGTACCTAGAGAGTTTAAATATGTCAGTTGAGATGAAAATAGAACTACTTAATATTAAAAAAATGTGAGTTAATTTAAAATTCAATATAAATTTTAGCTATAAGAAACAATTAAAAATCAAGAATTCTTCCGAGTTATCAAAGTCCCAACTTCTATGAATTGCTAGGTCCTTCCCTGGCTTGTACACAATGAATACCTAATTGTTTTTTTGATGATACCATCTATTCTTTGCCAACATTTCCAGTGGGTTGATTCTTTCCTTTTATTATGTAAATATTTACAAGTTGCTTTAGTCTAATAAAGACTTCCTCTTTTGGCTTCATGCATATTTGAATTACAAAACTTATAAGGAGAAAACTTTTAACCCCAAACTGTTCAAAATCGCTGAGTATAATACACACAGCAGTGAGCTGTATTGTTGTCTGAAAATTGTCTATACAATACATATCTCATACACCACTGCCTTTGACATACTGCACACATCACTTACCTCTCAGTATATCATACCCTGCAACCATTTCTTACTAGTCTGAAAGTTGATTTCAACCTGACATTTAGCAGAAACTTTCATTTTTAGGGTCATCAATACTTCCAGCTAAATGATTCATTAATGTGGTGATTTGAATGAGAATGGACCCTATAGACTCATATATTTGCATGCTTAGTCCCCATGTGGGAAACTTCTAAAAGCATTAGAAGGGATAGGATGTGTGGCCTTGTTAGAGTATCTGTGGCTTTTTTGGTGCAAATGTCATTGGGTTAGACTTCAAGGCTTGAAAACCCCATGTCAGCCCCAGTGGCTCCCTGCCTTTTGCTGGAGGATCAAAATGTAAAGCTCTCATTACTTTACATTTTCATTACTTTACATTTTCATTACTTTACTGCATACTTCTCCAGTACTTCTCCAGCACCACACCCAATGGGTGCTTGCTACCATGCTCTTTGTCATTATGATAATGGACTAAAGCCCTGAAACTGCAAGCTGCCAATCAAATGCTTTTCTTTACAAGATAGATTTTCATTGGCCATGAAGTCTCTTCATAGCAATAGAACACTAATATATTTAGTCTTATCTGTATATTTAATTAACCGCTGAAAGTAGATTCTTCCCTAAGTAGCTAAGAAGCCATTTTTTTCTGTTCCTCTTTCCTCTCGAGCTGTTGTTTTTTGAAGTTCAACTGTTTTGTATTCATCAGTACATTAATGTTGGTATTTCCTTCTTACTGTAATTCTGGCTTGTGCTTTCAATACTAGTTTCTCATTTTGCTGTTACAAAGGTTTTGGTGTCTGGGATGTAGGTGCCTGGTTGACTGAAATACTCACTAAGGGCAAGCTTTCTCTGTTGCTTGCCCATTAACCTATGAAGAGCATTGTCACACAGTCTCAGCTGTGCTGCTTGACTTCTCACTGGGATGGACAGGCTGAAATCTCACTGAAACCATAGCAGAAGTTAAGATTCTTCCTTCAAGTTTTCTGTCCATGAAAACGAAAGTGCTTGATGCAGATAACAAAATCAATTCCATAAGGGAAGGTGAGGAATTAGTATGTAGTGCACTTTTACTAATACTGAGACACTGGCAAATATCCATTGCCTCAAAGAACTCCCTCATTCTTTCCCATCTGATGAACAGTTTTATGAACCAACAATCTCTTCCAAGCCATTCCCTCTGGACACTGAAATTTAGAAATTAGTGAGCTTATGTCCTGACTAATAGATATTATCACACACACACACACACACACACACACACACACACACACACACACACACACACACACACACACACATTTTAAAAATATCCCTCTCAGAAAAGATTATAATACATTGGAAAATTCATGCTACATTTATAGATGTTGACAAATTAAGACAATGTGTTTCCCTAAAAACAATACAATACAAAAGCAGATGAAACCAATCTCTAGTTTCTAATCATTGGTAATCTCATATCGGAAAACCTTCTTCTACCATTGCACATCATTTAAATTAAAAATACTAATTATCAAAAATATAATGTTTGGATGCTATAGTCTTACCACCACCATTACCCTTCATGTTATCAGAAGAGGTTAGTAAAAAAAAAAAATGTGTACACATATTATTTCAGTGACTAAAATGCTAATGAATACTAATAATAAACACATTCAAGCCCCAGGGGAAAAAATAAGAACTTATTTAATTCCAGATAAATACCTCGTAAGTAAACCAATATGCCAAAGACAAAGAAAGAGGAAATATCTATGCAGAGAACATGAGGAAAAGCCACTCAAGAAAGGGGAATTCAGTATCCATGAACTGGAAAATCACTGGAGTCCAATGATGAAGGAAACACTGTGGAAAACCAACGTAATGGGCTCCGCAGTATTTGGTTGGCTTTTTAAAAGATTTCACGGTGATCAAATTAGGGAAGGGATATGATCAATTTTAATTCTGAAAAGATCATTTAAGGTCTTTAAAAATGATGTTATAGACAAAAACAGAAATAATAAGACCAGTCTTTTGTGAGAATTATCTCACTAATTGAATCCATTCAATAACTAACTTCCTATTTCTTTTGTTGTAGACACCTGGGGGAAAGGAGTGAAGAAGGACATTTCCTGTTTCATAAGGCTGATAGTCTAGTGAAGGGCTGAGGGAAAACTAAACTCAAGACAAGCAAAGTAACAAATAAAAACAATTTTGAGGAGAAAAAAAAAAGTTCATTTTGAATAAAAGGACATTTATGGGATGGAGAAAACAGTGCAAATTTTGCATCAAATACAAAAAAGATCCACATTCAATCTTTGTGTGTATGTGTGTCTGTGTGCACAGGTGTGTGAAGTGGTATCATTTGCAAATGTGTGCACAGGTGTGTACATGTAGAGGTCAGAGGCCAACATCATCTGTCATTTCTTAGAAGCTGTACACTTTGTTTTATGAAACAGGCTTTCTCACTGGCTAGGAGCTAAGCTGGCTGGCTAGTGAGTTCCCAGGCTCTATCTATCTCCACAATCCCCAGGCTACTGTTATAACTCAAAATGCAATCTCTTTTCAATATTAATTTACATATATATTCAAAGATACCAGATCAGTAAGAGTTGTTTGACACCGAAGAAATACTGAAAGCAAGTAGTGTAATAGAAAAAAAGTTTGTTTTATGTTTAAAAAAGAAAGCAGTTGCAGTTCATATGAAAAGACTAAGGGTGCAGAGAGGGAGCTCTGTAGGAGTTTACAGTATTTTTCAAAAGACATAGAAAGTCATTGAACAATTATATAAAATGGTTCTGTGGTAGTTTGAACTAAACTGTAAGAAACAGGGCTGGGAAAGAAAAAAACACACTCAATATATTTTGAAGTTGGAATTGATAGGCATCACTGGATGACCAGAGTAAACATGTATAATATCAGAGATTGTTCTTAGGTTATACTTTATGTGGATAGACAAAAAAAAAAAATGAAGTTATAACTGAATAAGACATACAAAATTGAAGATAGGTTAGAAGTTGCAGATTCAAATCAGGAGCGTGAGGTGTTAGTGATGTCCTTATAACAAAACTGGTAGACATAACTGTATATGCCAGTTTAAGTATAGCCATATGAAGGTTATAAGCCTAAAGTAACATTTGCCAATTTAGGACACTGTGGAGCTATCTGGGGAAGAGTAAATAGCAGTTACAGAGAAGTTGTAGTCAGGCATCTAGGAAGAAATGTCTTTTTAAAAAGGACCACATAGAGGACTAGAAAAAAAGTAGGCAAATGAGAAAGAATATGCAATGGCAATGGCTAACATCATAGAAATGCACATAAACAGAGGGATAGAGATACAGAAAAAGGGGCACAAATCAGCAAGATGACTCTCTTTAGTGCCAATGCCCATAGCTCTGAAACACCAAATGGTATTTGATTTTCTTTTCTACGTGGTTAATTTATGAGAGAAAGAGTTACTTCCTCCTAAGACCTCTGTCCTCGCTTCATTTACTTGTGGTGATAAAATTTCCTGACAAAAAAGCAGCTTGAGAGAAATAGTTTATTTCAGCTCACAATTCCATTGTTAATGGGGAAATCAAGGTGGCAATAACACGAGGCAGCTAGTCATATCACATCCACAATCAAGAGCAGAGAGAGAAGTGAGTTTTGCATGCTCATTTGTACTCAGCCTGCTCTCTATATTTCCGAGGTCCTGAATAAAAACCCATATAATAGTATTTCCCACAGAGAAATGAGTCTTCTCCCATTGATTAACAATTAATCCAGACACCTCCTCAGAGACCTGCCTTTAGGGCAATCTGATCTAGCCAATCCCCCATTGAATCTCTCTTCTCAGGGGATTCCAGATTTGGTCAACTTGGCAATGAAGATAATCATTATTAATCTTATTCAAATGGGTGTCCTAAAATATATCCAGTCGATCACATCATAAACCATGTGCATTATCTTTTCATACTGAGTGTATCATTACAATCAACTGATTTTTCTCTCATTAGAACTCGTCCCTTGAAGGCCATTCTAGTTGTAAGTAATATTAAGCCTTCCTTTTGTCTCTGCTAAAAGCAAGTACTCCATAACCTTTTCTTCATATGCTCCTCTGCATTAGAACAATAATGGGGAGGAGGCAGAGACTGAATAATGCAGCTGAACTGACAGAGACAAAGCAAATCAGAGCTGAGATGCAAATACATGAGATACCAAGAGTTCTCTAGGGAGATGGCAAGTATGTTGCATTTCCTGTGTTGTGAGTTATCACATGTCTCCTCCCTCTAAAGCTTGATTAATCCATCTAAGCTTTTCTTTGAGTGGAACGAGACAGCTCTTTATGAACTCTGTGCATCTAATTTCTATATAAAGTATGACATTATATGAGCCTTAAAATCTTTGAATCAGAGGCCTGGCCTTTAGCCAATGTATGTGCTGTCTCCTAGCCATGTTCCTTAGTGACTTGTAGGTTGTTCTACTTCAAATCTCTTTCTTTACCAGACTGCCTCTAGCTTATTTTTTTCCATTCATTTTTTTTCTCAAAGCTAATAGAAAAAAAATCTTCTAAAGTTTAGAATCTACTTTTGTGTCTTTAAAATTTTAAGTTTTTAAAAACTGCTCACAAGCTATAAAATTCTAGTGGATATATGTAGCATTGCAAGGCTCCTTTGAACATCACTTGCTTACATCATCCTCACTCTGCAGAAGGAAAAAGTGAGATAAATCCTTCAGTATTTACTTTGTGTTATTTCTGTTGGAGCACCCTTTCTACATAGCCTGGTTATGTTTTATTACCAGAGTGTCTAGGATTTACCTTTAGCATGTAACTTATTAATGGTTTGCAATCTGCCAGCCACTCAAAGCTGTGAGAAACAAAAAGAAACAAAAAAGCAATGCACTGGCTTTCTTCAGTGCCTCATATAGGACACTTTAATTTTTCAAGTGCTTAGTAAATGGCTAATAATGCAAAGAAGCACACTTAAGATTAAATGAATTATCAAATGCAAGATTGAAGAGCTAACAAAAATGAATGATAAAAATACCAAAATATATGGTTGCTATCAGCTTTGAATCTTGATAGCAAAGCTGGAAGATAATTTTTATAATAAATAGTATGTCTGAGAAAACAGTTATGGCTCAGTACCATGTTGAGAAACTACATGTATGTTATATTTAATGGTGTGTTGGGAAATGCATCATATACACATTTTCCCCATGTTCTTTTTATATCTGGAAATTTTCAAGTAAATGTCTCACTCAATGTCCAGATCAAATCTTTGACAGAGTAAAAAGGTAAAAAAAAAAAAATAAATAAAAAATCCAAAGAACTGTTTTACAACACAAGTCTACCTTCATCCCCATCTCTTTCGCCATTAAATCAGAACATTTTAAAATAATAGAGGAAAAGTATTAAAAGGCCTCTTCTAATGACCTGTGCTCAGCACTCCCTTAATCCTTTCCTTTCTTCCTATTCCTAATTAGGAAAGACAGCATGGTTTCAATGCCCTCTATGTCAGCCTCTGAGAGAAAGTCTTTGGTGGACTCAGCACTACTGTGGTTTAACATTTTACATTTTATAATAGGTACCTTGGCAGCACTGAACGTCATTACTTTCATTACAATTTCTTTACTCCATGTTCACAGTAGATAAAAACTTATGAGTCAACAGAGTTGATGGTTTCATTAAATTTTTTTTTATTCTACTAAAATCTTTTCTATTTTGTGATTGCATGTGATGTATATATTCGCTTAAAATGTGTGTACATGCATATTTGCATGCTTGTTCAAATATGTGATCATAGGGTCTATATGCCATGGCCCTTTTGGGAAGGTCATCAGACAACCTCCAGTGTTGGTCCCACCTTTCACCTTATTTGAAAAAAATCTGTTTGTCTTTGTCTGTGTTCAGCTAGACATTTTGTGAGAGTCCAGGGTTTTCCTGATATGCTTTCCCATCTCTAAGTTGGAACACTTTGAGTACAGGTCTCTGCTTTTAGCATCAAGCTTTAAATGCTGGGTATTATGTTCTAGAATTCAAGAAAATATCAGTTGATAATAAGGATCAGTACTTAAATTTTCTGTGTTTTTATTGAAAATATAAAACATAATTCTGTATCTAAAAGAGTTAAGATTTTCAAAAGTCAAGAGTTAGGTGACTTGGTCTTTTCTTTAGTTTTTATTTGAGAAATTTATATCCAACCCACTTCATTTTATACATAAGAGGAGTAGCTTTTTGCTTATGTTATTCTCAGGGTGCCCAACTGTCAAGACATTATTGCCTGTGATGCAGAGCGAGAGTTTTTGCTGTGCTTTAAATGACAATGGCAGGCTATAGTAAAAGTGAAAAAACTGATCTTACTGACACTGTGTTAGAGGAATTCAGATGAGAATATCAACACGTCAGGAAAAAAGGCAGAGGGAGATCATAAACAAACAAACAAACAAACAAACAAACAAACAAATAACCAGAAATAACCAGAAATAACAGAAGAGAAGATAGTACAGATTACAATCCTTGGAACATTTCACGGGATCATCACTTCTATCACTCTCAGTCAGGATCTGCTAGTTAACAGCCTGTGAGAGTCACTTAAAGAGGAGATGCAGGTTAGTGGTGGAAGCAACACTCAAGGTTCTAACCCCTGTGGTGCTGCTTATATGTGACATACATGCACGTGACAATAATCACCAACTTGAGAGTAGTGGAGGGAGGAAAGGGGGGAGGTAGTAATGTAATTCTACTTTACTTGACAATATATTTAAACAAGATCAAATCTGAAAGAAACAAAGAAGAAATGAATCACAGGATCCGTTAAAAAGTAAGCAGAATGTAGTGTGTTTGCAGGAGGGAACACAAATGAGGAGTGGTGTGGAATGTCTTTCTGTACACTGTGAATATGCTTTATTACCAACTGGTTAAAACAAAACAAAACAAAACACCAACAACAAAACACCAACTGTTTTGGCCTATGGCAAAGCACCTTAGAGGCAGGTGGGAAATCCAGGCAGAGATAAAGACAGAGAAGGGAAGAGTCAAAGAGATGCTGTAGGCAGTCACCTAGAAAGAAAGATGTAATGGAACACAGGTAAAGCCATGGAGTAATGTGGCAATGCAATAGGTTTTTAGAAATGGTTGAGTTAAGTTATAAGAGGTAGTTGATAATGAGCCCAGAACAAACAGTTTGCTGTCAATATAAACCTTTGGTTG
This sequence comes from Phyllotis vaccarum, assembly GCA_033318265.1. Lineage (NCBI taxonomy): Eukaryota > Metazoa > Chordata > Mammalia > Rodentia > Cricetidae > Phyllotis > Phyllotis vaccarum. The sequence continues at coordinate 10,537,220 of JARWLC010000012.1, read as the reverse complement.
ATTATTTGAGATTATGTGGTTGCATGGTCCCCAGTTTTGGACCTTGGGGAAAGGCCAAGTGAGAAACTTCAGGCTACAGAAGAGTGACTGATTTTCATTATACAAAAATTTGAGAGCCAGACATGGTCATGAATGTTTTTAGGCACAGTACCACACAGGCAGATTTCTGTGTGTCTGAGGCCAGTCTGGCTTACATAGTGAGTTCAAGGATAGCTGAGGTTACTTAGTGAAAGTCTGTTTTTAAAAATTAAAAAGAAAACAAACAAGACATACATTTATGCAACATTCAGTAAATACTATTTATTAAATGAATTACTATCCAATATTTATATATTCATTGAGAAATTTTAAGAGGTTGAAAATATTGTCTAGAAGGTTTTATTTTTCTTTTTGGTTAGGTTGTTATATACTTATTTAGTAGAGCATTTTGTAGGTTTGAAATTAAGTAGATGTGGAAGGTTACAAATCTATTACATAGAATCTGTGAGATCATAGGTAAGCTATTATGCTGAGGATTTCCTTTCCTAACTGATATACAAAACTGACACTTCTCATTCTGAGTTTTGTATATAATCATAGTTTGAATGCATATACAATGATGCCCAATTTGCTTACCACTTACAACTTACAGATCTCTCTCTCTCTCTCTCTCTCTCTCTCTATATATATATATATATATTATTCAACAATAAATTAGCATATCTATGTTATTACTTATTATTTAGAATGTGGTCTATTTCTCTCATCTAAATGTCAGGAGCTCAAGAATAAACACCTTAACTCTGAGAGTCACAAAACCTATTTGAAAGATTTATTTTTGTACGTTCTACAAGATTATCAGATAAGCAGAGAATTTAAACTTGTAGGCCAATGTTACTGGAGTGTGAAACTCAGATCTTCCCTCAGGAGATCATTTCCTACTGGATGAGTATCTTCCTTTGAGAAGTTTATTTCCTTTTCTGACAATCCTTCTGACCTTCTAACCCCATGTTACTCATAGGAGAAGTAAGTAAAAGAATGCAATGAAAGTTTTTGAAAATGAGGAAAACTTTTAGACATTCAGGTAATATTGATTTTAGAAAACAGCAGTATGAATTTTCAATGAGATAACAATGAAAAAATAAAATATTTGAATATTCATAAAGTTAAATATATAATATCATTGGAACATTTCAGTTATCAACTATCTAATTTTATTTTATAAGTAAGTGTTCCTGGGTAAGGCCAATAAAATAATATTTAAAACATTAGTATGGTATGTGCCATTATATTTTAGATTAAGGTCAGAAATTTGTTGATAGGTATTTTTATTATAGCTTTCATTTTAAATGGAAATTTTGTTTGAAAAGTAAAAAAAAAAAAGCTAGAATTCAATATTTATCATTAAATTAATTCTATTCACATGCTTGGCATCTATTTTTGCATACAGTAAGATTCCTGAAAATCTAGTGTAAATTTATTTTTCATTATCTCTCATAGAAAAATAAATGATGATTTCACTCAGTTAACAATATTATATTTCTTTTATTCATAAAACAAATTACTAGATATCAAATAAATTTCACTAGAACTTCTAAATCTCTCCAGGACAGTGACTTGTGAGCAGCATAAAAGCATACTGGTTCATTTGAAGTAACGTAAGCAATGTAAGGAAGACAAACTGATTTGAAATAACCAAGTTTTGGTCATTTAAAGGGTTCGCATACTTCTCATTTGCTACACATATTTTTCATACTTTTCTTTTCAAATGTTATGAGCCTCTTTCTATTTTCAAAAAAAAAAATATTCTTGTTTGTATTCTGTAGGTGATACCCCTCTGGAAATGAAAATGTCAAATGTGGTGAGAAATATTGCTTTAAGTTACTGAATGGTAGCAAAAATAGGAATTTGAGACAAATTTTAAAATTCTTTATTTTGACAGTGGCCTGTTCTTCATTTTTAAATTCACTCTATTCTTGAGGAATATTTACCAGTTCTATTTTCTACACAGATTATTTTTGATGTTATTTTCTCATAGCCATTCACCCAATCTGCCTTGTAATTGAATGTGAGCATCTGTCATGATTATGTTCTCTAAGTGTAACTCCATGAGAACAGCTGTACCAGAGGATAATGCCACAGATTTCTAGAATTAGAGATGCAATATATTCCCCTGCTTTTTCTTCTAACAGGCGAATGTACTACTAACCTGTTGGCACATTTCTTTTCTTACTATTGTAGAGCATCTCCACAAGTTAAGAAAGGCATTAAGTAATGATGTCTTTTAATTTTATTATAACTTTTAGCAATGTGTATGAAGTATAGAGTTCTGTGAATATGAATGTTGGTACCAGGGGAGTTAAAAGTGTAGTGATGGTGAGTTATCTGACATGAGCACTGCTGAGAAGTGACCCTTGGTCCTCCACAAGCAGCAAGCACTCCTCCACTGAGCTCTCTCCACTCCCTCTGACAAGGACCAGTGTTTTTAAAGGAAAGAGCTGCATGTCTAGACATTTAGTGAATTTTAAATACCATATAAAATGTTAGTCCATTTCTCAGTTACTTCATTTCTCAAAATCTTAAGAGTTCTTATGAGGAACATATAATTTAATAAAAAAACCCTGAAAAACGGACAAAACTAAACAGGGGAAACTAGTAAAAATGAAAAACTAGAACAAAAATGACATGGTTATATGCAACAATGTGACTGCTGACATATTTCAAAATGATTACCTGTGGATTATTATTACAAAATATTAAAAATCATCCCAAATTAGTAGTACATAAGAGTAAATTAAGATTATACATTGTTTTCAATATGACTTTGGTAAATGGGCTACCTCTCTGTTATTAATTAATTCTTCATTCAAAAAGAGTCCTAATACTAGGACATAAGCCAATACAGGAAGTTGCTAGGAAAAAGGAAACTCTGCTGTGAGTATCCCCTACTTGATTATTATTTTATCTCCTTATTCAATAGTAAACTCTAATGAGAAATGTATTATGTAGTGTTTACATTTAACATGCTCTGATGTGGGAATGCCTTTCTGTATGCTGTGAATGTCAATATTTCAATAAAGGAGTTGTTTTGGGCCATGACAGGCACCATAGAAGAAGTAGGAGCAGAAATCAGAGCATAGCTAGGAGATGCAGGGCAGAGTCACACAGATCGAGCAAGCTGCCCAAGGAGCAACATATAAGGAACACAGGTGAGCCATGGGCCACGTGGCAGACAGATTAATAGAAATGGGTTGATTTAAGATGTAAGAGCTAGCTAGCAATGTGCCTGAGCCATAGGCCAAACAGCACGAAATTAATATAAGCATCTGAGTCATTTCTGGGGGCCTGAACAACAGCGGGCAGCTAAGGGGTCTGGGGCTGCAGGTCTGTGGGTCTGGGCCTCTGGCTGCCCGGGACCAAGAAACCCCACTACTACAATGCTCTAAAATAATAAAGGAATTAATTCTAATAACTATGACCCATCATAAAAGAATTTGTGGAATACATAAACTGATAGGTTTCCTCCCTTACATAATAGCTTTATTTGATATAAATATCACAACATGATAAATAACAAATAAATACCATGTATGTAAAGTATATAATTTGTAAAAGTTTGATATTTATATATAAAAAATTAATATATACATACAGATATACCTGTCAAATTATCAAATAACTAACTAAATAATAACTAAATCTTCCTGGATTTCCACAGGTTTGCCTGTATTCCTTCCCACATCTCCCAACTCTCATCTTTAATCAGTATATTAATCTTGGTGAAATTTTGGTACATATTCTACTAGTTTATTGAGCTTTATAAACTTGACAAAATAGAGCCATCAGATAATGTGTAAGGTACACTAAGTATAGAACCTTTTTTTGGTCTGAGTGGGAACATGTTACATTCTGATCAGTTCCAAAGATTAGAGAACTGTATACTATTGTATGCTCTCTTAAGAGTTAACCTAGATGGGCCTGTCACTCACTTGGCCAAGATTCCACCTTTCCAAAGGGATGACCATCGATAGTCATGCTAAGAGATGGAAGGAATAATTATCCAGTCATTAGATAATGTACTAACTCTTCCAGGAGCCCCTTCCCATGGAAGTCTTTTGTAGAGATTTCACAGACAGAACAGTATTTAGTTTGCTTTTCTGAGTACCTATTTTCCTGACTTACTCAGAAAAAATACAATTTCTCCTTTTCAAAGTTTCTCCTTTTATTTTTGATACTGGTCAAAGCCTAGACATGCTTTTCCAGATTCTCTGGGATTTCTTATTTATTTTCTCTAAAACTAACTCAATCATTCTACACTGTGACTATTTTTCTGATGTATGGGTACTTGCTTACCTTAATTGCTTTGCTTTTCTCTCAGTGTATAAAAAAATTGTGCTTAAGCATCCTTTTAAATCTCATTCTACGTTATTTTATTAACACGACTTAGAACCTAACTTGGAATCTCTATTTGCCTTATAACAGTGGTGGGCATACTTTGTTCACAGTGATATAATATGTGCACATTTCATAGCAGAAATGCAATTATTTTAATAACCATAGCAGAGGCAACTGCAATCACTGGCACTCACTGATAGCATACATGTGCAAAGTACTTCATATATGGTAGTAATTTAGTAGTCCTAATAGTCTTGAGATACAGGATAGTACGGGTCAAAATCCCTGATAAGTTTACTGGGGCCAGGAATGTCACTCAGTTCGTAAAGTTAATAGGAGGTTATAAAGAATAAAATAATACTAGACACCCCCCAGCATGATGTACAACTTATGTTTACTGTTTCTATTTTTATCAAAAGATGACCTGCAAAGAAAAAGAATTCACGCATGCACTTGTTTTATATAGGTCAAAACACACATCGCCACCCAACTGTTTTCACTGCCCTCATCATTACATCAAAGTTTAATTCAATCCTGAAAATAATTACATTTTCTTAAAATTGTCTTTTTCTTTTCCCTCTCAGACTGTTTTCTGTTTTTATTTTACTTTCGGCATTCACAGACCCATGGACACACACCATCATGATTCTTCCACAGCCCATGGCTCAGCTTCAGTTCAGTAAGGTTCTCACAAATCCCGCAATTCTCCAAATCTGTCTTATCTTTGAGGCCCTGACCCCCACTGAAAGTTGTCCATACTTGGGTTTTAAAAATAGAGAAACAGTTCACTTTGCAACGTAATCTACCTTTGTATGCTAGGTATTTGGTAGCATTTGTGAGATAAAACTCACTACTGAGGTAAATGCTTAATAATTAAGTCAGTATCAGAATACTGATCATTGGGTAAATTTTCTAGTCAAAACCTTTTGTCACCCTATGGTTAATTTTCTTTTAGTTTGTTATAAATTATTTAAATGAACTCAATAAACCTCCAAAGATTATACGCTCTGAGTTATAAAACAAACTTCACCACAAAAACAGCAACTTCAAATACTACAGATATAAATAAACAGATGAGAAATAGCTATTCATTTTATTTTCATCCATTTTTTATTACTTCCTTTCTTCCTCTCTCCCTTCCTGCCTCCCTCTATTGCCCTCTTTTTCTTTTTTCTCTCTTTCCTACTTTTATCACTCCATCCCTCCCTCTTTGCCTCCCTCCATCCATCCATCCCTTCCTTCCTTTGACAAGGTCTTGCTATGATTCTCAGGATACACTAGTCTCAAACCACTGAGTTCCAGTTATTCTGCTTCAACCCCAGTCTCCTAAGGAGCTGAAGATGCAGGCATGTACTGAACCTGCCCTACCCCTTATTTTTAATCTTGTGCTGTACAGAATCTAAATCTAAAACTCTTAAAGAGAAGGATGTCACCAAAATTTCAGTTGTGCATAAGCATACTGAAAATGAAAGTATACTTTGTAATATTAAACATTATACTTACTGTACTTTACATACATTTTCATTCTATATACACTGTACTTCATAAAAATCCATCATGCAAGCTTAAAAGCCTTTATTTATTCACTTTCCTTTACTTTACAAGGCCTTGGACAAACTGATCAATAAAGAACAGAACTAGTCTGAGAAAACATGCTTACCTTTAAAAAATACAAAATTTCCATCACTGTTTTCATAAACTGCATCAATACTGGGAGGTAAGCCCCGCCAGAAGTAAGTAATTTGCATGGGGTATCCATCCATCACCCTGTTGTTTCTCACTCGCCAAAACCACTGGTCCTGCAAAACAAGCATAAGCAACTCTCAGCATTTCTTCAGGCCTGGCAGCACTGGAGGGGATAGCGTGTGGACAGTTTTAAAGCTAATCTAGCATTCTTATTTTCTTTCATCAACACAACCTATGGAAAGCTAACACTTCATAGAAAACCAGCTAGAAAATCCCTCCACCTCCAAGCCATAGTGTATGAATAGATGTGGTGAGAAAATACTCTAGGATTTTCACTTGTCATTATCTTAGGACTTTCTAGATGGAAAATTAGAAGGAAAGACAATGTGTTTCCTGGTGGTGAGAGGTGGGTAGTGATCACAGCTATAACATGTAGATTTTTGCTCACACACAGGATCTCCATGCTCCTGATACTTAAGTTTGAACAGAAGGGCCAAATTTCTCTGAATGCCGATGTTACAGCTGCTGTCTATATAATGATTGACCATCCACTGTGTCTCAGACTGGTCAGTGATAGTAACTCTACATAACCAAATTGTTCTTGAAAATAATTAACACAAAAAAATCCCCTTAGGCAAATTTTCTCTTCTACATATTTTTTCAAAGTGCTTTACTTGCCTAGGTTCTAATACAGGTCTTGTTTCTATTCTTAGTCTAGTGAATAACCGGATTTGGCTTGCCACGCTGTTTGTAAAGTTAATGTGTTATTAATTAGACGGAACATAATGTATTTTCATATAATCTTTACTCCTGGACAGAAAACGCAAAATGGAACAAAAAAATCTATGAAAAGTGATGCATCTGATGATACTATATTATTTCTAATTGAACATTCCAGAAAAAGATTATTCAAAGTATTTTGATACTAGAAAACATAGGTTTAATTTAAAAATTATTTTCAATCCAAGAACATTTTACTTTATTTTAAATTTCAGTATTTTTAAATACCCATACATGTAAAAGAAACCATTTCACTTGAAAGCAAATATGTTTACTATACAGTCTAGTGCATATCACAAGTTTACTTTGGTTTCATTTATCTGCCTTTCTCCCAACTCCTACATCTGCAAATCACTTGGCAGAGTATTTCCTAAATGTCTGGATAAAAACAGGGCATGCCTCCTCCCCATGCTTCTTAGGATTGACCCAGGTGTTAATACACAGTCATTAAGAATTATTTGATGCCATAAAATATAATATGATGCCTGTTTTATTGCACCTCACTCTTGTTTAGCCATTATGGGTTGTTTTCTCCACACATCAGTTATTTAAAAGCAAGCTGTAACACCATTTCTGGCTTGGAATTAACAACCTATTATTTTCCTGCTCTTAATAAGTTTGCCATCTTGTTCAAGACACTAGTCTTTGAGTTAATTATAGTAAACTTATTGATTTGATAATCTTGAATTAGGTCAAATAATTTCTTTGTTTTTGTTTCTGTGTTTTTATCTGTTGTCGACACTTTATTTGGGATAAACAGATATTTATTTATTCATATACACAAGAAAAAGTTACACAGAATCCTAACATACTGTAAGAGGCCAAAGGATACTTAACAGACAACCTTCTCAATATTTTTTCTTTTACCAAATCATCATTGAGATGATACATGCCATCAGCACAATACAAGTCTGTGAGAATCGAGAGGAGAAAACATTTACATCCAGATCATAAAGGGTTAATGTGGCAAAAAATTTCTTTGAGAAATGGAACTTAAAAAAGAAAACAGAAGTGTCATGAAAAATACAACCAGGAAAATGAAGGAAGGAAGAAAAGGAGGAAGGAAGGGAGGGAGGAGAGAATGAGGGGGAGAGAAGAGAGTGAAAGAAAAGAGGGAGGGAAGGAAGGACAGAAGGAGGGAGGGAAGGAAGGGAGGGTGGGAAGGAGGGAGGGAGGGTGGGAAGGAGGGAGGGAGGGAAGGAGGGAGGGAGGAAGGGAGGGAAAGAGGGAGGGAGGAAGGGAGGGAAAGAGGGAGGGAGGGAGGGAGGGAGGAAGGGAGGGAGGGAGGGAGGGAGGGAGGGAGGGAGGGAGGGAGGGAGGGAGGGAGGGAGGGAGGGAAGGAAAGAAGGCAAAAAGAAGTTTGCAGGCAGAAAAAAGAGATGCAATCTGAGTTATAACCAGAAAAACTATCCTGACTTGAAACTATCTTTCTTGGAGGTAAACTTTACTTTAGTTATGCTGCAGTGATGTTTTTCACACATCCCTGGTTGGAGAACAACATGGAATAACATCTGTGAAAATCAACACCTTTACATATGATAGCGTTACATATCCATTGTTACTTTTACCCATGAGTCTCTTCTCTGACAATTTACCTCAAATCAAGATAGAGCTTCTTCACTAGACAACTATAACTCAATATGATACCTCACAAAGTCATGCAAAGTCTACTTTTAGGATCTGTTATTAGATGTCATCTGTAATGTGAAAGTATGTGAAGAATAATAAGAAAAAGTCTGCATGTATATTAATATAGTTACACAGAATTATATGTACATATAAATAATGTTAACATTGCTTATGTTTGCATTTACATACCAAATGATAAAGCTAATAAACAGATGCTAACTGGTAAAATGTAGATTATTTGGTGTTTTGTCCTAAGAATTACTGAGTGATTTTTATGTACATTTTTTTTCATTAAAAAATCTGGAAAAATACAAGCAAAATACAAGACATGAAAACACACAAAATTTGTAAATGCATATAATGGATAAATAACCATTCTAATGACTAAACAGACACTTATCAAACCTGAATTAACTTCATGTTGAAATTAGATGGTATTAATAATGCCACTGCCAACATCTTTGCTCATGAAAAAGACATATATATATATATATATATTTCCTGCCTGTATCTAAGACAAATATATCTGATACCATATACTTTAATTAGTACATGTAGCATTTGATAATAATAAACACATGTTAGAAACATAAAATCAAACATAGTGTCAGCGTACACTGAAGAGCACTAGATTTCATATTACACTGTGGTTTTTATGTTATTGCATGTAGAGAAGTCTACAGGGCACTGCAGTGCCTAAAGAAAGAGGAGGAGTCTATGCATAGTTAGATATACTACTCTTCAATAAAGGGAAAGAAAATTAATATAATAACTTGGGGATGAAAATGAAAACTGTAAGGGAGGAATAATTACATGTGCCTTGCAAAAAGCAGTCCCCTTCTAGGAAGTTAGTTCTATCTTGTCTTCATAGCTGATATAAGCTGTTTGGGGTATATAAACATTAGGACAAGCATAATGGGTTAAGCAACAATTAGAAAGAAGGAGAAAGCACTCTATCTGCACTGGGTAAGGCCTTTGCATGGTGTTTACATTGTTGAAACATGATCAAAACATAGACTGACTGTATTAGCAGAAGGAAATAACATATTAAAGAGGTTCATCCCAATCATATTTACATTAAAATTCTGAAATTTCCTAAAGTGCTTTTAAGAAGTCATACCTTACAGATGACATTTGAATTTAGAAAGATAAATCATAAATAAATGGAAAGCATTCAGGTGTTTGTAAGAAAAACAGCTAACATTTCAAAAATATTTTTGCTTCTTTACTATTGTGCCAAATTGATGTAGTAACTTGTGCAATTTGAAAATGTTTCTAAATTTTTTTTTGGTTTTAGCTTAATTTATGTTGAAAAAAATATGGGCACTAAAAGGTTAAATGAAGTTGAACATTATCTTATTCATTATTATTTATTAAATAGTTACATAAAAAACAAGCATTTTAAAGCTTAAATTGTGTAAATATCAATGTATAATTTGATGTGTACATATAATAACATAAATAATTATTTTCTCTGATTTGCATGTATAATTAATAACAAGTAAGGAAGTGTTACTTCAGTCTCCTCAGAATAGAAAGACCTTAGGAGGAAGTAGGTGATAGTAACTACAGATTTTGTTTACACTAATAACACCTGTGCATTTTCTCATGAATCTTCTGGAATCTATGCTTCTTTAGAATGTACATCAGAATGGTTATGAGACATTTAGATTGACTTAAAAAACTTCATCGTCCAAACGCACTTCATTTGGGGGGACATCAATACCATACACAATTGAACTTTGCAGCAACATTACAGTTTAATATTATTTTCCTCTTCTGGGACTTGAGTATCAGGAATATTGGCAAGGCAGTTAAATTCCAATCCAGATATTGAAAATTGGGTGCTGAAAACATAAAAAAGCTCCTGAAATTCATTGTATTAGTAATTCTAGATATGGGAAAAAATCTAGATATAAAAAAGCAATCCACATATAATGAAGGTAAATACCCTTTAAGATGTATATTCAATGTGACAGGACAAAGTTGATTCTAAAGCAAATTACTCTTGCTTGTATAAGTTGATGGCCATCTCTTACTAAATACAGTGAATCACACACAGTTGGCATAAAAAGAGAATTACCATTCTTTTATTTTTTACCTGAAGAAAAACTTTTCATTTGTCATATTTAGTATAGCCCTATTTTTTCAAAGTACACACGACAAAAGGTTGAGTGTAGAGCTTTTTAAAGAAGAATTTATTTAATTGTTTGTTTGTTTGCTTGTTTATTTATTTTACAACCTGGCAGCAGTATTCATTCTCTTCCCTCATCTGCCTCTGTGCCCCCATCCACTCCTTATCCTTTTCTATTCAGAAAAAAAGAAGCCTCCAAAGGATATCACAAAACATGTCATATCAAGTTGCAGTAAGACTATGAGACTCCCCTTGTATTAAGGTTGAGTGAGGTAATGAGGAATAGGGTCCCAAATACAGGCAAAAGCATCAGAGAAGAGATAACCTTGGCTCCTATTGCTAGGAATACCACAGAAAACCAAGTTACACAACTGTCAGATGGATGCAGAGTGCCTACTTCTGTCCCATGCAGGATCTTTTGTGGGGATTCAATAAAAACTTTAGAAGTTTCAGAGATACCAGAGGGAATCTACCCACAGTCTATGTGGGGAGTTAATAAAAGCTCCAGAAGTTTCAGAGATCTAACCACAGTCAGTCTAGAAGGATCAGAGAGTGGTGATTCACACCTTTAATCCCAGCACAAGGAATATCCTGGGAGTGGTGACCTATGCCCTTAATCCCAACTGAGTTTAAGGTCAGGTCATTTTAGGATACAGAAGGAATTCCAGGATCCCAAGGAGGCAGTAGTAGAGCCACACCATACAAAGAGAGTATTTAAGGCTTAAGGAAGGCATAGAGGAGGAGGAAGGCAAGGGAAGTCAGGCTGAGCAAGCTGGAAGGCAGCTGGGTAAGATCTGACAGTGGTGTTTATTCTCTTATATCTCTGACTTTCTCAGAGATCTATCCCTGAGTCTCATTTATTCGTGCAACAATCTTTGGCTGTTAGCTCTATCTCCTCAAGCACCCATTAGCCCAGTTTAGTTGATTCTTTGAATTTTCCTCTGCTGTCCTTGACCCTTCAGCTCCTACAATCCCTTCTCCCTGTCTTGTGAAAATTCCCCAAATTCTGCCTAATCCTTGGCTGCATCTTTTTCCATCAGTTGCTCAATGAAACCACTCTGATGACATTTGGGCTAAGCACCAATCGGTTCACAGGAGGTGGCCAGTTCAGGCTATATTCCACTATTGTTCGTAATCTTAGCTAGGTCTATCTTTGAAAGATTTCCTTGTTTCAGGTTTTTATCTGACCCTGAAACAGTCCCTCCTTCCAGTAGACTTTGTAAATATCCTCTTCCCTGTATGCCCTACTGCAGAATATTTGTTTACTCTGTGAAGATGTGTCTTTGCTAAGGTGCTTTCTGTTTGATTTATTAAAGAGCTGAATGACCAATAGTTAGGCATGAAGATAATATATAAGATTTCTGAGCAGAGAGAGAGAGAGAAGTCTGAGAAGAAAGGCAGAGTTGCCAGCTAGAACCAAGAGGAAACAGGCAGTTCAAGATGGAAGCGAAGTAACACCATGCAGCAGAACATAGATTAATATAAGTAGGTTAGTTTAAGTTGTAAGAGCTTGTTTGGAAAAGCCTTAGATAAGGCCAAGCTTTCATTATTAATACTAATTCTCAGGGTCATTGTTTGGGAGATGACTGTCAGTACAGAGAAAGACTCACTATATTTGGCACCAATATTCAGCATATAAATCCACATAGGTCCTGAAAAAGCAGGAAAAAACAAATCTGAGTAGGCTCAGCGCTTATGGCATACAGAGGCTGGCTCTTTTAAAAAGTTATGAATGGATTTTGTGAGCTCTGGGCAGTAAACTACATGGTGTCAGGAGACAAGGTAGAAGTGCCTACCAAATCTGAGGAAGATAGACAGACTACAGGCCTGGGCCTATAGGCATGAGACTCAGCTCTCACTAACCCAAAGAGGGTAGAGCTGTCTGGCCATGTCCTCAGTGGATCCACACAGTGGAGGAACCAGCTACTGCTTAGCATTTTAAGGTTTGGCTCCTAGTCAGGGTAGGCTGCGGATATGAAAATATTCAGGTCCAAACAGAAAAAAAATTCTCAAGAGATATAGCATGCTTAAAAATGTGCTTAGGTGCTGAAGAACAAAAAAGAAAACAAATATACACAGTCATAGATAGTTTAAAATAGTGAAGTATCTAAAGAAGAAATAAAGTATATAAAATCAAAGAAACAACCACATAAAGATGCGAAATACACAGGATCCTATACGGTGCTCTGTTGACTTTTTTTGATGAGCTAATAAATAAAAAATAATAACTACTGAGAGACATTGGGTTATGGGAATTGCTAAACTAAACTAATCTACATACTTTAAGAATGTTTTAACTCCAGAATGAACATCAAAAATATGTTGTATTGGTGGAAAGATTATGCCTTTGTTTCCATAGGAAACAAAAAGCTATGAACTTTTCCAAAATGAATAAATATCACATTTGATTGGGGGAGACCTCCTGAAAATCTTGGTTACAGTCATGAAGAAAAGAAATACAGGTGATGTATATGCTGATCCCTCCATATGGGAACAATTATAAGACGGGTTGAGACATGATAAATGCTGTTGGCTACAGGTTATTCATGATTTATTATTACATGTCATCCTTTCATAAGTCATGAATTGAGGTTTGGTTATACAGTCCAAATGGACTCATAAAGCTGACAGATTCGTTTTACCTACTCAAACATAGAACAAAAAGTCATCTTTAGATGTCTTATACACACCACACCCTCAATACTTGTATCAATGCTTATGTTTTAGGAAAATGAAAAAGAACCATATGCCAATAAAATTAAGTAGCCCAGGTGATCCAGTCTCTCAGAATGTCCCTGATGCAGTTTCCTCAAAATTCTTCATCCAGAACAACTTCAAAGCTGCTAGTTGAGATGGACCAGCCTCAGAGACTATTCCAACCAAGACTTCAGATAAGCTCTACACTTGCCCATCACACAGAGTTAAACAAAAATAATACAGCTAGCTCTCCCAGGACTTGGCCATTATCTCAATACTCTTAAAAGCCCCTAAAGATGTTGTCATCCCCAGACAGAAGGAAACAATATACAGAATACAAAGCTTACATTCCCAAGAGGTGAGGTAAATGTTTTTTTTAATCATCATAAAAGTGTAAATTATTGAACGTACTTTAAAATTAAAATGCAACTACTAATCTCAAATATTTTACATTGTTATGGATTTTTGTATATTGATACAAAACTTGAGGGTCTTTTTTGTTATGTTCTACTCTTGTTTAAGGTATTGTATCTTTGCAACTCATTTAAAAAATGTAATATATAATTAAGAAATAGAGGTTAGCATCTATAATAATAAAATTTGTAGTAATGGTAGGTATGCTTTCAAAATTAAAAAAATATTTTAGATAGCTAAGAAGTCTTGAAATCAGAAACCTAAAGAATACAGTATTTATGAAGTTTAATGACAGTGAGACATGTCTGTTCCTGGCAGCACCTAATTTGCTTAATAAAACGATGATGGGTATTAAATAGTATTAAATACTATCCATATAGAGCTTGCTTTCATTTGTGAAAAGGTTAGCTCCTGAGGATAAGAAATGTCCTTTCTTTAACTGCTGATAGTAAGTTGTCCAAACTGGACAAACAGCACACAAAAATAATGACTTTAAACTTTTCCAAGGTAAGGCAGGACAGTTCTTCAAAATATCTGCTTCATTAAAAAGTTTTCCCATATGTTGAAGATAGATGCCCCAACATTACAGAGGAAACTTCGGTGACTGTCCAGTAGGCCAGCTGGTTCTGTCAGTTCTATAGCTTTGGAAGTTGTTTGCTCTGCACATCCTGTTTACTCAGTTAACACTGTGTCCTCAGGTCTTTGATGATGCTGAAGTCTAGATAGTTATAGTTTCAGTTTTCCTTGTTATCAAATTCAAAATAAGAAACTTACATAAGAGATGTGAAGTTTATAAAGTTGTAAAATGTAAAGTTTTAGTTGTATAATCTAATAAGATATTTTTAAGGTCTAAAAAGGTATTTTGTGAAGGCCAATCCAATTTACGATAGATAGTGGTTTAGATATTAAACTTTGGACTCACTAAACTTTGGATAGATGATAAGATAATACTCTCTCCAAATTTGTCAAATACAAATGGACTGGACACTGTGATGTAATTGTTATCTGATAGTTTTCTTTATGTATATAGTTTTACTATGTTAAGAGTTAGAAAATCATTCCTTCTTATTTAGACAAAGGGGGAGTGTTAGAGATTGAAAAGATGGGTTTTTGCCAAGGAACCTTCTGATTGGTTTTAAAAATAGTTGAATGGCCAATAGCCGGTCAGGAAGAAGATAGGCAGGATTTCTGAGCAGAGAATGAGAAAATTAGAGGATAGATTTAGCCCTAAGATTTCACCTGTAGACTCAGAGCACGACAGATGTGCTGTAATAAAAAGAGGTAAACGAGCTATGTAGCAGAATATAGATTAAACAATATGAGCTAATTAAATTATAATAGCAAGGTGGGTAGAAGCCTAAGCTAAGGCGAGGCTTTCCTAGCTTATACTAAGTCTCAGGGTCCTTATTTGTGAGCTGGCTCTCAGTACAAGAAGAACTCAACACAGGTTCTCTACCTTGCTCTCCAGCTTTCTTCCCCCACAACCTGATCACTCATGTTCCAATCCTCACCTGTTCTAAGTCCACTCCCCAAAACTCTTCTACTCCCCTCCCCACAAATCCTCCAAGCTACCTAGTCTTTCTTAGTCTTTGGATTGTTAGTATAATTATCTTTTTATTATATAGCTAATATCTGATGTTGGAATGTCTTTTTGTATGCTGTGAATATCAATTTTTAAATAAAGAAGCTGTTTTGGCACCATAGAAGAAGTAGGTGGAGAATCAGAATAGGAAGGAAAGGAAGGGCAGAGTGACCGAGCCAACTGCCCAAGAAGAAATATGTAAGGATCACAGGTGAGCCTCGGGCCATGTGGCAGGACAGATCCATGAAAATGGATTGAATTAAGATGAAAGAGCTAGCTAGCAATGTGCCTAAGCCATAGACCAAACAGCATGAACTTAATATAAGCATCTGATTCATTTCTGGGGGCCTAATCAGCTGCGGGCAGCTAAGGGTCTGGGCCTTCAGTCTGTGTGTCTAGACCTTTGGCCACCTGGGTCCGGGAAACCGTATTGCAACAAATATCCACTCATGAGTAAGTACATACCATTATTGCCTTCCTTAGTCTGTGTTGTCTCACTCAGAATAATTTTTTCTAGTTCTATCCATTTGCCTTCAAATTTCCTAGTGTTCTTGTTTTTAACAGCTATGTAAATGTACCACATTTTCTTTATCCATTTCTTGGTTGAGGCACATCTAGGTCATTTCCAGGTTTTGGCTATCACTGTAAACATAACTGAGTATAAACATGTTCTTGTGGTATGTTTGAGCACCTTTTGGTATAGCTAGATTTTTTTGGTAGATTGAGTCTCAGTTTTCTGAGAAACTGCTACACTGACTTCCAAACTGACTGTAGAGTTTGCATGCCCACCTGCCATGGAGAGGTGCCACCCTTGTTCCACATTCTCTCCAGCATGAGCAGTTGCTTGTGTTTTTGATCTTAGCCATTCTGACAGGTGTAAGAGGAAACACTCTAGTGAAGCACGGGTCCTGAGATTGACAATTAATAAATGGGACATCTTGGAATTGAAAAGTTTCTGTAAGGCAAAGGACATTGTCAAAACCTAACCAGGACTATAGCAAGAGACTGTCCCAAAAAGCTCTAAACTGTAAAAATTTGAGAGTCATTTTGATCTGCAGTTCCAGGATGACTAAGGATGTTGAACATCTTAAATGTTTCTTAGTCATTTGAGATTCTTCTTTTGAGAATTCTCTTTTTAGATTTGTATCCTAGTTTTAATTGGATTATTTGGTTTGATGATATCTGGTTATTAAAATTCTTTATATAATTTTTAAATCAGCCCCTTTCAACTAGGGATTGATTAAGATCTTTTAACATCCTGTAGGCTGCTCTTTCGTCCTTATTCCGATTTGTATCTTCTAGGCCCTGCCATCCAGGGCAAAATGCCATGACTTTGTCATGCTGTGTGGTTTGGGAATGTGAAAAGACTCATCATATGACGTAGGAAACAGCTGAGGTTTGAGATCATACTAAAGAGTTTATTTTCACCATGCCATGAACCAGCCATATTCTTTCTCTGCAGACTTCACAATAACACAAGAAGAAACACTCTGGGCTGAAAGTTGCAGAAATGAAAGCAAACGTGTGCTTTGAGAACAATATATTCAACAGAAATAAAAAAGTCAAATCTCCACTTAACTGAGTTGGTGCAGAGGCAGAGAAGACTGTATGTTGAAAAACAGAAATGGCCCAGGAAAAGCATTTATATTTTCAGTGAACGACATATAAAGTTATTTGTCAACAACTTACATGTTAAAGGTCTATGTTGAATTAGAAATTTGTTCCCAAGAGTTAAGGGCATCTGGGGCAAAGAATTCCCAAGAAGAGCAATGCAAAGCAACCTGGGAGATTCCTAAGTGAGGTTGTTTCAGAGGCCACTGGCAGGTGTTACCATAACAGCAGAGACTAACTCTTATTACTATTGTCTAATTGCTTTATGCTAATATGCTCTTGAGAACATTCCTTCTGCTCCCACTGTTTTGTGCAGCTTTGTTTACTTAAAACAGAGTTCAAAAGGTAATTGCCCTTCCTTTGTACTCCAAGTGAGTCCTCAACAAACAGCTTGATGGCAAAACTGTTTCTATCAAGGTGCCTGCGGGAAATAGGATGACCTCAATGTTAGAAAATAGAAAGTCCTGTGATACTGCTTCAAAAACAAAAATAAGTTAGAACCACTATTTGTTACAGCTTCAGGGGAACATGTTAAATCTTCTACAACACAAAAAATAAGAAGATATGCTTCGTAAGCATTTCACTCAGTAACAGAGCCTTGAATGACTATGGTAGGACAGGAGATGCTGACTCTCTATGTAGCAAGCAACAGGCTGATAGTCACTGTGTGATTGTGGTCCACATTGCCACACACTCATCTTCTTTCAGCCTTTAAAGTACACATCCATACTTGGCAATTTTTGAAAATTATTCTGAGAAACTAGTAATGTAAAGACTAAAAAAAGTTAATGAAGTAATGCACAGAGAAGCTAAGCACACCAACGAGAATGATTTATACATGAAACAGATACTTGGCTAGAATATTTATAGATCAAGAGACAGTGCCAGTGATATGAGGAATGATGGTATTAGCTTGACTTTCACAGGTAAATTTTTAAGAAGTATATCTTTCAAATTTTAAGATGGTAGTTACATTAATTTTTCCATTCTCTTTCCTTCCTGCAAAACCATTCATGAATCTCCTTCCCACTTCATCTCTTTCAAATTCATGGTCTCTCCTTTACCAATTGTTGTTACACATGTATGTGCCCCCACATATACACATAAATGATGTGTGTCTTTGGGGTTGACCATTTGGTGATGGATAACAACCTGGCGTGCTCTTCCTGGGGAAGACTCTTGTACTTGTTGCACTTCTTAGTTGAGAAGCTAGGGCGAAGGTAGAAGCAATGACATATAAGTAGAACAGAAAGCAGGTAGCTTGAAGGGTCTTGGGCAAATGACATGATTAATACAACAGAATAAATAAGCAAACAAGTATTGAAACAAGGTAGAGAACAGAGGACAAACACCAAAAAGCATAGTAAAGATACTTGTAGGATAAGAAGGATCCAAGATTCTGCGCAGTAAGGTGCCTAATTCTAAACTTAGAAATAGAAAACTCTAGGTTTGGGAGAGAAGGAGTCTATGGTCAGTACTAAAGCAAAGAAACACATGAGTTAGGTAAATGGCCAATAATGAAAGACATGTGTGTTCTAGAATGGATGCTAAGTTGTCAAAATATTGCAGACAATAAAGAATAAATCAAATTATGTTCCAGTTGCTAGGTATGAAATGACTTCTTCTAACAGACTTATATAGGAGAAAAAATTCCTCTTGTCTTAATCATGTATACAATTTCAAGTGCCTAACTATGCTCATATATAACTTTCATATTTGGGGTTATGTTTGGAAATTTAGGTGTAATTGTGAATAGAAAACTTAGCTTCAATTTTTTTGTGAGGATTCAGAATTACATAGAAATGTAAGTATAGTAAACTTTTTTTTTTTTTTTTTTTTTAACTGCTTCTGTTTATATCTGGAGAGACAGGAACCAAACTCAGGTTCTTTGCAAAAGCAGCCAGTGAACTTTAATGCTGAACTATCTCTTAGTCATGAAAAGAGTTACTTTCCTTTTTTTTTTTTTTTTTTTTTTTTGACTATTCCTTCCATGACAAATTATATAAGTCAATGTAAAAACCATTTTGTATTCAGACAATGGCTTTTGCCATTCAATATCTATGGCTTGGTTTCTTCATTTCAGGTTACAATTAGATCCATAGTGTTGGAATAGGACTGAATCAATGAGGTTACTGATGCATAATGTGACTGAATTAATGATTAATGAATTAATGAGAAAACTCATTAGTTTTCTTTGTCTCTTTCTCTCTCTTCCTTGTTTCTCTATGTCTCCCCCTCCCCCACACCTCTGCTATGTGCACCAGGCTAGCTGACCTATGAGGCTTTACATTGATACAAGATTCAACACAAAATATCTAGATATGTACTGTATAATAGGTATCAGCCACAGGTGGATAGTGCAGACCATGGGAATGCCATCCTTCACATCTACAAGGCACATAACAAATGCTCAACACACAAAGGAGTCTAGTGAAGAAAACCATGGGCTACTCTTACTATTGAAACAAGTTTCAATGAACAATATTGCTCAAGAAAGTTACATTCTTTCTTAGTTAACATACATTATGCAACCATTCTATTTAAGATTTAATATTACTAAAATACAGTAATTTATAGATGGAATAGTGGTCAAAACCTATGGGAAAACACAATAAGACAATTTTTTTGCAATACTGTTTGTAGAGTCTTTAGCAGGACATGAGTGAACAGGAATTATTTCTTGTTGTTACAAAATTCTGCTACTGTTGTCAGCTTAAATGAGTATTATGGTGATAGTATATACTGCAAGCATAGCAACACAGTTTCAATTTCCAGAGTTTTTCCCCCCCCCCAAGTGTTGGAAACTAAGCCTTCCAGTTCCCTTTAACTGAAAGTATTCATGGAGTATTCTTCCACAGCAATTTTGAAACACTGTTCCCAACACATAGCTTATAAAATTTCACTTCTTCCAACATGATCTCTCTGAACCACTAAAGCTGAATTAGCTTTGATTAGGATAAATGTTCCCAATGTTAAAGGCTTGGACCCTACATATTACCTTTATTTGACATCTTTTAAAGATGAGAATCAGTGTAAAATCTTTGATCACTATGAATATATGATGATAGAAGAATCTATTGGGCCCCTAGATGTTTCCTTCTCCTCCACACTCTCCAACACGGCTCTTAATGATGGCGCATCCAATAGTCATTCATGTAAGGACATCTTCAAAGTGTTAAGTCAAAATATTTCTTTTCCCTTTATAAGATGATTGCTTGTTGTACATAATATTGTTACAGTAATAGAAATCAGTAGTAGAAATCTGTCTGCTATAAGATCCCTTTTCATGCATATCCAACTTTACTCTTTAGCTAATCACCCAATATTACTACCACCACTACATTTATTAATGTCTTACTTGGAAATATTTATTTAATTTCTGACTGTCTCCTTTCCCAGAATAAAGCTAATTTAGAAAAGCCAACTACAATATGATCATATCCTAAAAGGCAGCCATGCAAAGGCAAGCATCTTATAAATATTTATTGTAGGAATAAATCAATAAACGCGTGGCTAAGAAATGGAAATTAAAGCTATTCACAGCAGAAATATGCCTTTTGGAAGCATAAATCCACCTTCAGTTAAAAACAATTCCTTCAATTTCTGAATTTGATCTCTGCCATTTATATTTACCAGACCTAAAGTCTAAAATAAAATGAGTAAAAAGTTTAATGTTAGAAAACAAGGCTTCTTTGATGAATACTAAATAAAAGGCTAGTCTCTGTCAGAGGAGACTGGCCATCTACAGCAATAACTCATGTCAGTGATGGGAAGCATCTGTAGGTGAGACCAGGATCTGCTGAAGAGTAAATAAAGTGTTTGTATACTCAGTGTAAATTAAAATTTTAGAAATGGTCAATTTACTTTGCATGCTATCCAGAAAAAAAAAATTAAAATTTAGCTTTGGGGCAGAGGAATTCTTCAATAACTAAGAGAGTGCATGCATCAGAACCTTTGCACATACTCTCAAGTGTGATATTTCACTCTATGCTAAGAGTAATGCTTATATAGAGCTATCAAATGTTGATGGTTTTAAAGATGCCATTACAATTGCCTATTAAAAAGCATGCATATTCATATTTTTGAGATAGTTGAAGAGTTTCTGTGGATTGGCAATACAGTTTCAGATGCCCCACATTCTTTTGTGAGTTTGGATTGTTGACTGATTGTTTCTAAGGCTGGATGAATTCCCAACAACCTAGGCTATAAACTCATGAATCAAATGTTGGCATGTTCTGCCTTTCACTACAAGGAAAGATGGGCTTTTCTGAACTTTCCCCTGTCCCATGCCACATTTCTACCTTCCATTCCCTTCTCTTACCTCCCTTCCTCTACCTCATCTAGTCTTTTGCTTATTTTTCTTTATTTTAATTAAAACATTAACAAATATAAATGCTCTAAAGTAATATCCAATATACAAAATATTATATGAGAGTCAGAGGGAGTAAATAAAAAAAATAAATCAATAAAAGTGTGTTTACCCTGTGATACACTTTCAAAAAAGGAAATGATTACTCTATTAGCATTTCAATTATAAAGTGCTCATGGTGTGAAATGTTCTACAACTAAATAAAACAAATTATTATGCAACCACCTTTAACTAATTATTGTGAATAGTTAAAAAATAATAACAATAAACTCATCATAAATATCCCTGAAAGCTTGTTTTACTGTTACTAAAACTGACTAAATTACTACATCGACAACCATATATACCACTACTAGCATTAAGATCTAAAGAAAAAATCATTCTCATGTTTTCTTATACTGATATTCATTGTTTATATTTTCCATGTTTGCCAATCATATAGACACAATATAACAATAAGCTTATTCCTCTACTTTTAGTATATATAAAAAGTGACGGTAAGAAGTAGAGATTTATACAATATTAATTTATTTTTTCTATAAAAACATTATTCTTTAGTCTGCACTAATTATCTTAAAAACAAGTTTCACTATTTTAAAAAGCTACTTTTTTATTAATTTTATTTGTTGGTCAATTTTGCTCATGTATATAGACATATTAACCATACCCACCTCACCATTCTACACTATTTCCCTCCTTCTGACAAATATCTCTCCAGTGTCCATGTCTTATCCTTTTGTTATATATGCCATGCCTACGAGTCCATTAGTTCAAAGAGATTTATTGGAGCCTGCTTGGTAAACTAAACAAAGTAATTTTCCCTCCTCAAGAAGCTATCAATGACCAACAGTTTAGAGATAAAGGATAAAGCCTATTGCCCCTTCCCCTCCATTACTATTGTTGATGGCCTTTCTTGTGTAGGACCAGTGCAGGAAACCACTTATAGTGCATTGATGTTTGTAATTTTTTTTAATAAGTCCAGAAAATGATATTAAAACCTCACACTTTATATTTCTCTTCTACTATTCCAGAATATTGTGTGAGCCAAAGAGGGGTGTGATACAAAGGTCTTGGTTAGGTATGAAATGGTATCCACTGTTTATTCTCTGCAACATAGGCAGTGGTGAGTCTCTGCATTAACCACCATTCATTGTAAGTGGAGACTTCGTTAAGGCATGGAGTAATTTTAATTAGGGGTATAAAAATACAAAAGAAGCATTCATAAGGTTATCTTGAATGGTTGGGTAGTGCTGCTTCTAGAACAAAAATTCCGGTCAATGTATGAGATACCCTCTCATGAGGCTAAAGGGCACCCCCCTACACACACCCAATAATACAAGCTCTTGTTCATCCTATTATTTGCTCAAAAGAACTAGAGGATAAAAGTTTATTATGGCAGACACCACACACCTCTGTTTCAAGTTATGAAGAATGAAAATTGTAACTGAGCTGAAAATCTCTTCTCTGCTAGCTAGCACTGAAGCCACTGCATGGTATTGAGTGGGCTGCTGAGGGAGAAAGTGCATCATTTTTATTGTCCATCTGTGAAGCCTATTGTAACAAGTGGTTTCTGGCCCAACTAACAGTCCAGACCTGCCTGTGGCTGCTTATGTAGACTAGCAATACCAAGGTCCTAAAGAAACACACAGACACTTATATTAAGTTCATGCCATTTGGCCTATGGGTCGGGCACATTGCTAGCCAGCTCTTTCCTCTTAATTCAACCCATTTCCATTATTCTGTCTTGCCACATAGCCCATGGCTTATCTATTATTTCTTTACATCTTGATTCTCAGGTGACTGGATCATGGTCTTTCCCGACTCTGCCCTCCTACCTATGAAGCAGACCTAGATATGTCAGAAAAATTATGCCCAGCTGTGTGACACTGAGGTCCTCCGTACTCATGCTTATCTTCTTGTTGTTTTATTTTATTTATTTGTGTCTGAGGGTCGATTCTAAGTGATGCACATGCTCACATCATTAGCTGTGACTGGCCTAATGTCATAAAATACAGACCAATTATGATTTATGGAATGCTAACATTGTTTGCATTTTGTCACTTTTCCATGTTTATAAATTTAACTTAATGCAAAAAATTAAAAACAATTAAGCTTCAAAGGGCACATAACTCCTCTTTTAAAATAGCCTAACTACACATTTTAAGGCAGAGAATATCAATTGGACCCTTATATAGATAGGAAGTGTACACAAACTGTAGGATCAAGCTTTGTTTAAGGAGTTTACTGGGTTAAAGTTGAACATAAAATGCAAACTTAAATGCATTTTCAACTTTTTCTCTTTATGTGTATATTAGAAAATTCAACAAGATTATAAATATATCCTGCTTGAAATTTGCAAAGGACGATTTTTAAGAAAACAATCTTTACAGGCTATGCAGACTTTTCACCAAGTGACTCACATTATTATGAGGTGCTATGACACATATTCAGCATAAGCCAGGCCTCTCTTGGTCTGAAATGAAAGCAAAGTATATTACGGGCGAAAACAGAAAGGGTTCATTATTCCACACATAATACAACACATAGTGTGGGTTCTTGGGGGACTCACCGTGGTATATTTTTCTGTGGAATACTCACATTCATTTCTTCTTCCCCAAACATGTGTGAGCCCTGAAATAACCGCAATCTAGTAGTATTTTCTGCATTTTATAAGAAAGTCTTTGAAAATAGCAAATGAGTGCTGGATTAAATATACTGACAGAGTTTGCTGCTAATGTAATTGAAAGCATTTCTATGTTCTTACATTGAAGACAAAGAGAGGGAGGAGGGATATATTAGCCAAAGGGTCAAGATCATGATGGAAAACCACAGAGACAGCAGACTTGAGCTATTAGGACCTCATGGACTCTGGATTGGCAGAGAAATTTGCATGGGATCAAACTACAACCTCTCAATGTGGATGGTAGTTGTGTGGCTTGAGCAATTGGTGGGCCTCTGGCAGTGGGAGCAGGATTTATCCCTAGTTCACAATGATAACTTGCTCAGCCTTAATTCAGGGGGAGGGGCATGCTCCTGCCCCAACCTGATATCCCAGACTTTGTTGACTCCTCCTGGGAGGTTTAATCTTTTCCAAAGAGTGAATGATGGGGTAGCATGGGGGAAGCTAAGAGGTGAGTAAGAGGAAGGGATGGAAGAGGAACTGTGGTTGATAGGTTAAAAAAAAAAAAAAAAACATAAAAAATAAAAATGTCAAAAAGATGGTTAACTGTAATCACCCAAACTTACTGGGAGGAATTAGAATAGCAAAGCTAGTAATTAAGGTTTCTGTTGATTCTTCACTATTCTGTTTTAGAGTCGAGACAATGTATATCTTTATTTTAATATTCATTTAATGACCAGATTTACAAAATTTGAGGTAAGGAAAAAATAATGTATTTTTCCTCTTTTGCTAAGTTCTAACCAGTCTCGTTTATATAGAACAGAGTTAAGTGGGCCTTAGTTTTGGACTACATAAAATAGCCTACATATTTTTTTTGGTCCTGTAATTTGCAGTTTCCAGAGAAATGTCAGGTAGATATTGATTCTCAGCACATCTTAGAAGCACCATGGCTTTGTTTGCTCCAGAAAACACTTTACAAACATGATTTCACACTGATTGGTCCTCAGTAGGAAAGTGTATTCACCATTTCTTCTGTCACTCAAAAATCTATTATAGTCCTTCAAATTGCAGTGGACATAAGTTGGTTTTACTTGGTTGCTATGCTATGCCTTTCTGGCTGCCAAAATGAGAAAGACCTTTAAAGAAATGTCAGTCCTCCAGAAGCTACACGTCAAAGGATTTCAGTTTTCTTCCTATGGCCTTCCTAACCACTTGTAAAAGTTTATTTTTCCTTCCTGGTAATTCCCATATTATAAATGCATACAGCTTATAACCATGATTCCAGGTGAGCTGTGTGGTTAGGAAGTTACAGACAGAATTGATTAGGTATCAATGAAAGGCTTTACCACTGCTGATCTCAGTGGTGTGAAGAAAAAGCTGCAATTTTCTATCAGTCATTTTTAAAGCTCTATTAATTTTGCTTTGAAAACATGCTGAAAAATTAAGTTTATTATTATTATTATGGCCATAGATAACTGAAATACATAGGTGGATTTCTAGTTCCCACTAACAATATATATCAGAGACAAGGCAGAAGTTGCAAGGTACCTTATATACTCATTTTGACTAAGGGCTCTGGCTTTGGGTTTGCATGATGAGGTCACAATCTTCACCTTTCAGGCCTCAATGGCCCTGACATCAGTGAGGAAAAGATGGTCAATGCTTCTCTCATTACATGCATTCAATTACAATGAACATGGGCATGTTATGGTTAGGATGTTGCTTGCTCCTGTGGTCTCCAGCAAAACTTGTTGATAAAGTCATGTAGAAATGGAAACTTTAACTTGGAAGAATATATTTCAAAGGGGCAGAGTTGATTTTTACATGAGCAAGTTAGCTCTTCTCTCCAAAGCATACCTGCTTTTTCAGTGACACTTTATCAGAGGATGTCACTCAACCCTGTACTAGGCACTGGGCTAGACTGCATAAAATCATCCTATTTTGTTTAAAGATTATGAGTTCAGGTATTAAACCCAGGCTGAGATGAGACCACCTACAGATTTGCCAAACTGCTAAAATGTCTAGAAAGTTTACACGTAGCTGTCAAATTTAAAAATATTTGAATGATGAATAACAACAAAAAGTCTGTCTATTAACTAAGATGACTTTGGCTTCTCATATGTGGCATTCTCCAAATTCAAGTATATCTCTAAAATTCGAATCTATGTCTAATTATCTGATGATGTTATGACCAAGAAAAGGTGTTACTGAGAGTATCTTCCTAAATTCCATCATTAGGTTCTTATCTGAGTCTCAAAAGGCTTCCAAACCAGTGATTATAGAGAATGACATCACTAGGTTGCATGAAAGCAGTAGGGAACTGGTGTGGAGTGTAAGCAATTTGCCTGAGATAGCCATGTAGAATTGCCTTAAGCTTTAAGTATTCAATGGTCCTTTACTACTTGCATCTCTAAATAAAAATGTTTGCTTATCTTGATGCTCAATTCCCACTCAAGGCCAATGACACATTATCTACAATTCTTAAATAGTTTTAAGAAGGAAAGTTTTTTCTTAATTTTGTTGCAAACTTATTTGACAAACAACTTCATTTGAATTTACATGAGGAATTTTTATGATTGGGATATATTTTTGTGTATTTTTATCTACTTTAAATATATTGTGCTCATTAATATTTCACAATATATCACAATGACATACATATTATATTTATTTATTAAAACATATAGCATATATTAACATAGTATATTTCTTGTATTTATATATTGCACATCATATAGTACAATATTATCATACTACAAATACTTATGTATTTGTATTATATTTATGTATCTGTGATAAAAAATACAAAGATAGTTTTTTAAAACTACTATAAAATTTTTCTTGAGCATATTGTATTATGTAGACAAGAACATCAGTGGTCAAACTTTGAATTTAAATGTTCACAAAGATATTATTTTTAACAAACCCTAGCATGCTGTTTCTGCTTCTTTGATGCTCTAGAAGATTATTCACATTTATTGTTTTGGAGGTTTTAAAAACAAGCACAAGAAACAGATATAGGCCCTGGGTTCCTGGGCATCACCTGGCCATCTGGGATATGGGTGTATAACTCCTGACATTCCGTGCTGCAATCAGAGAGGAGACTGGCCCAAAGTAGAGACCCCAGTGACTCTTAAACATACAACCCTCCTGTGAAGGTCACAGAGGTCAGTATAAATAAGAAGCTGTCTGGATGATGTGATTTCTTTTTTCTTTTGATCTTTAGATTTCCCTGCTAGACTCATCCATGAGTGGGAATTTGAGAAAAATTTCTAATTCTATAAATTCTTGTGTTTACAGAATGTCAGGAATCTTGTTTAACTGTATCTACAGGAGTTGACTCTGAAATGTGAAGATGCTGCCTCTGCAGAACCAGTTCCAATAAGAGTCAGACTTTCCCATGGCCAGATCTGTTTTTCACTCTGAAGATACACAGCATATATTCTTTACCATGAAAAACTCAAAAGTGTGATGTCACATGATGTAACTCTTCTGGTGATGCCTTGTGGAAAATCAAATTTTTAGTAATTTATTGATAGTAGGCTTATAAAGAATCAGAACAAATCCATTTAAACAAAATTATTCAAATAAAAATTGTGTGTTAAATAAAAATGTTGTTCTTGAGTTAATAATTTGACTGAAAATATAAACTTCCACCTCTCTTTGTACCCCTTCCATGTCATTTTTCCTCTTCTTCTTTTTCTTCCTCCTTCTCCCTACCTTCTCTTTTCTTCCCTTTCCACTCTTCCTTCATTTGATAATATATATTTATGCTGTTCTCTCTAAATTCAAATCAATATCCCTTTGCCTGGCTAGTAGCGGGCACTACAAACGTGAAAAACCACAAATAGAGATCTCTGTGTATAGATTCATGCTATTCCATATTACTACCCTTCCACAGAACCACAGTTCCGCTAACACCACATTGGGGAAATGACAACCTTTGTAACACCAGCCCACCAGCCGCTCTGGCCACATACACCCCCCAACACACACACAAACACACACACACACACACACACACACACACACACACACACACTTAAAAATAAAATAAATCTAATTTGGCACATGGACACAATTCCCCCAGTCCTTTCAGAATACAAATTAAAATCTATGATAAGGAAATCTGCAAGTCTCCATAAGGATTCAATGTTGTTCATACTGAAAGGGACAGTATTAGTATTATACTATATTAATAAATATTAATGACATTTAGATATTAAAAGTATGTTTTAAATGTAGAATGTGGAGCTGACAGTGAGCTGAAAACAAATGGGAATCTCGATTATGACAAGCTTTTAGCATTAACCAAACCATGAGGAACAGGATACAGGACTCTAGGGTTCCAGTCCTGCCATCAAATGAGAGGCATTAGTGTTCAGCTACAAAGTTAGAAGGAAGTGTTTCTGAGATCATTGTCTCTTCTGACACAAAGGCAAGTTGAGGGATTTAAAAAACATCCTAAGGTTTGATAATCTCCTCGGAATGCCGAAAGAACTCACTGAACTTTGCTGCATCCATGCTTTATTAACAGAATACGTATTTTTAAAGGGAAGAGATGTAGCCCTTCAACAGAGGTGCTTCCTCCTATCCTGTTGTATTTTATTAAGTTAGGCCACATTTTATTTCTATTCAACCCATATGGTTTGCTTTCAAATATATTTATTAGCACTTGCTCGTGCCATGAAAATTGAAACCCCTTAAGGGGAGGAGTCCTGAGATGACATCATAGAAGTCATCTTTGGAGGGCTCATATGTTGACTCTTCATCACATAGCTGTTCAGAGTCTGAAGTTGTTACCTAAATACAATGATGACTCAAGACTAATCAAGCAAACATATTAAATGTAATAATATACAAAGAGTGAGCCTTCATGTGCTTCTTCATATATTACTTATCACGCTATATTTATTTACACAAAAGAATTAAGGAATATAAATCTTCTATAAATACTCAAGAGGGCATAACTATGCTTATGAGTAACTTAGTAAAATGTTTTCTCTAAGAATCTTCATAGTGTCTGTCATGTATTTTACTTTGGGTCTTCTACTTGATCCTTTTTCACTGTGTTTGATAGGGAAACAGGATTGATAGCCATACAAAAAGATTTTAACAAATTTACACAAAATGATCTATAAATTAATTTCAAAGCCTATAAAAAAATCAATAGCATTTAACACAGATCAAAAAAAAATTACCAGAGATAATTCTATGATTTATTTGTGACAATAAAACTCAGAAGTGACTAAATCATGAGCCAGCATAATAAAGCAAAAAAGGATCTATTCTACAGGATATTAAAATATACTACATATCTGTGAGCACCAACATAGTTTGATCGTTTAAACAGATCCACAGATCAATGAACATAATGGAGAGTGAGCAGCATTAACATCCAACCTAGCAAGATATGCAGAGGGGTATAGTAATGGATGAATGTTAGTGATAACCGCCTTCTTTATTATTGTATTTAAGGCCTGTTCATGGAAGCAAACACATGCCAGGTTCTGTGAAGGTGGCAAAGGGTTCACGGCTGGAGAGTTCACAGAAAATGAGAGCCATAGATTGGGAAGGACTGATGCAAAAGAATGACTTGTAGACATGACAGGATCATTGCTCTCATGATGTAATTTCTTACACAAGATATGGAAAAGGCCGAGTTAGTCAAACTTCTGGTATGAATGGGGATGTAGCTTATGTGATCTTACCCTTAAAGGATGATTATTAGAGCAAGGCAATTTTCTTTAGGGGTATTAGCATTGGTAGCTTTGCAATGCTCCAGTGAATGGCACAGCACATATATGCATATATGCAGGAATAACTGGACAAAGGTTATTAACACCACCACCACCAACAACAACTACAAACCAAGCAAAAAATTAAGAAAAAAGTTCTCATGAGGTCACATAAGTATATGTAGAAATCAAGAGTAGGAATTACATCCACCTGATTATACCTGATACAAACATAAATATATAGAATGATACACATCTCTCCATATACGCATATATTTCCTGTATAAAATGATCCCATTCATTTCTCGGTCCCTTTGTTCTGCCCTCTGTCTTTATAATCTCCCCACGAAATAAAATAAAATTCGAGAGAGAAAAAGAAAAAAATAAAGAAAAAAGAAATCTTGTTATGGAAGCTATAGTGTGACACACTGAGTCATGCAGCAAATACATTTGTCCATAGTTCTTTACTTGCAAAGTTTCACTCCAAAGAAACATTGGTCTGATCGGGTTTCTTCTATACTATCTATACTTGGCTGTCACTGGGACTCCTCTTGGATATCCTGCTGTTGCCCTGTGTTGTGGAGATCCTGCAGTTTTGAGTCTGCAGGAGTGGCCTCTTCACATGCTCCAGCAGACCATAGATGGGGTGAATGTTGGAGTGGGCCAACTCATAGCCCTGGCTCAGGGCCTGAGTAGTTGCACAATTTGTCAGCCCATTAACTTTCCTCCATCTTCACCTCCAGGGTGAGTTCCCCAGCATGGCCCTGGCTAGTTTACCCTTTGCAGTGATGAGCAAAGGCTGAACCAGTTCTCCTGTTTTCATGCCTTCAGGCTTGGCTGACCTACAACAGCAGGGTCAGCTCTACTGTGTTGCACAGGCAAGGTACAGGTGCCATTCTCCTGAGTGCTGCAGCTGGTGAGGGGCAGGACAGCTCTTCCAGTCTTGGGCATTCTAGGCCAGCTCTCCCATCCTCCACCTTAGTGGAAGGAGGGCAGTATTTCTCCCCTTGCATGCACTATCCGGTGGCAGCTGAGGAGTGGAGCCAGAATTCCCATGCTCATGTTCTCATACTCTGTGCCAATTCACTGGCATCCCTGTCAGATGTTGAGCTCTACTGAGAACTTATCCAAAGTGCAAAGCACACTTTCAAACAGCTACAGCTGGTAAGGGGCAGGTCAGCTCCCTTGCTCATCAAAGGTGGTAGGGGCTAGCAGGGAAGGCTATCTTTCCCCGACTCCCCTCTGCCCCCACCAACACACACCACAAGGCACATGAGGAGTTGTGGCCAGCTGTCCCACTCTCACACCTCAGGGATAGTTTCCCCATGCCACAGACAACAGGGTTAGCTCTACTGTGATGCCCCAGTGCACAGGGCCTAATTTTCTGAGTACAGCATCTGGTAAGGGGGAGAATCTTGTTCCTTGTCTGTAGAAGGACAAGGAATAGGGGGATATCTCTCCCCTCCAATGCCATCACTAATAGACAAGTCCTGAAGACAGCTCTCTCAGGTTCAAGACTTTGGGATTGGCTCACCTCCACCAACAGGATCTACTGCTACACAGGCAGGCTAGGTGCAGGACCTGGTTTCCTGAGGTCTTCAGCTTGTGAGAGGAAGGGACAGCTCTCCCACCAGCCTCAGGCATAGAGGGATGGGTGGGCCATCTGTCCTCTGCCCATATGGCAAATGAGGGGAATGACCATATCTCTCTTATGTTCTATGTTCTAAGGACGGCTCACTCATGCTTCCCCCAACACACACTAAAGGGTCAGCTGTCTAGACAATGTACAGAAGCCATTCATTCTCCTGAGTATTGTGGCTGGTAAAGGGAAGGCTCAGCCCCCTCACAAGATGGCGTCAGTAGGGAGCAAGTGGGGAGGACAGATTTCCCTCACTCCCACCACCACACTGCAGAAGAGGGAGGCAGTAGCAGCTATTGCCTCTCTCAAGCCTTTAGGGCAGACTCACCCATGTTCTACTGTGCTGTTCAGAAGAGACTGAGGGCCCTTTCTCCAGAGTGCTGCAGGTGGTGAAGGGTTGGGTGAGGTCCTCCACCTCCTACAGGTGGTGAGGGCCAAAGGGAGGAGGGCATCTTTCCCTCATCCATGCCACCATGGGACAGATGGGAGGAGTGGAACCTGCTTTATCATTTTCATACAGTCTGGGCGGGCTTGCCCACACCAGTGAGAACAGGGTCAATGCTTTTGTGCTGCTCAGATGAGGTGTAGGACCCCTTTCCTGAGTGCTTCAGCTTGTGAGGGCAGGACCAGTTCTGCCTAATGCTGTAGCTATTGAGGGGTGGGGCCAACTTTGTACAGCCCCTATCCTCTCTTCCTTCAGTGGTATCAGGAACCATGGACTCAACTGAGACGCCAATGGCTCCAACAGGACTGTGAACTCAGACATCGGACCTGCACCGGCCGAGACCCAGACATCACTATGGCCTCGGATGGCAATCTAGCCCACCTGCTTCAGCCTACTCCTCACTGCTTTCACCTCTTCCGATATACATCTGTCCACAAGTCTGTCTTTCCCCATACCAAACCATACATTTGCTTCTCATAATAGTGTATGCTAGAGGGGCACCTCAAGCCACCAAGTAAATCGTGTTTTCTCTTTGGAGCCAGGGGCTGACTGTCCCAGGACTGCATGCAAGTCCTCTTGTATAACTCAGTCCTCCACGGCACTGGGCAGGACCACGCCTCCTCCTTGGAGCCCAGGGAAGCCTGCCCCGGACCTATGTGAAGGTGTCTCTCCTGCTCAGTCTGTCATCTTCATCTATTCCCATCTAGTAACATCCGACATACACAATAAGCCTTAAGTTTTCGACATGGAGTTTAAGATCATTCATGAAGCAGTCTTCATTTTTCAATTTCAGCACTTTAGTTTCTATAGAAAGCCATACTGTGTTTTCAGTTCACTGCCACCTTTTAATCCCCAGGCCAAGTTGATGTCAATTGTTCTGACAGGTAGAGATGAAACATCCTCCAGATATATTTCTTGCTGTATGTGCTTCTGTTGTACATTGTACCTTAGATATTGACATATTGTCTACTGGGCTATTATCTATCCCTCGAGGGAACAGTGAGTATCAAGGTTAAAAAGAGATCCAAGTCTCTAATGCTTATTCCATGGATACCCACCATATTCTTGAAAAAAGAGTGAAAACAAATTTACAGTAATAGTGCATAGTAATCATAATCTCCAGGACATCAAGTGAAGTTGCCACAGATTCATTTGCAGACACTTTAGTACTGCATTTAACCCTAGATTAATAATAGTAACAATTAGAAAAACAGTGCCACCAAAAATAGCTACAACAATAATGGCAATTTCTGCAACCGCTTGACCATTTTCTGTCACGTACCAGGAATGTACATGGTTTACAGTGTGCTACCGTTTGATGAGCTGACAAACTGCCATGTAACAGCCCTCCTTACACTTCAGAGTTTAACAGTACTCTCTGGATATACTTCCCAATATCTCATCATTCTGCGTGGCTTTAAGATGATATGTAGTAAACAGAATAGATTCTTACTTTGGCAGTCAAAACATTAGGAAAACTATACCAAAATATTTATCTAGATTGACTCACAGACAATTACTGTCACTTGAGACTAAACCCTGGTGAGTATAGAATTTTATTTAGTTAGATTTTTCCTAGTTGAACTAAATTATATTATTGAAATACATCATCAAAATTTTATCCAAGCCAACTTAGTCACAGTCTAAGGGAAAATACCAATAAACAGATTAATGACTTCTGCATATGAGATACTATTTTGAAAATTATATCATTTTATCATTTCCTAACCTAATACAACTCACATAGTTACTAAGCTGTTTTACGCAACCTCATGTTGTGCCATCATATATACAAAAGATATTGAGATAGTATACCTGTTAAGTCATTTTATAATCCCACGATTCTAAGATTCTCCTTTCTTTTTCTATAGTCTTTCTTATGCCTTGTAAAAGCATGCATTTCAAATAATAAGATACATAACAGTTTTTATTTTACCATTTCACCATATTGTCAGTGAATTTAATTATTTTTTACTTTTGTTTTTATAGTTTTCCTTCCTGCTAAGCCTTGCATATATTTCCACCAGGTGATGCATTATAATTTTCTGTGCTACTAGATATTTTGAGTTAACTTGCAAAATTTTCCGAACAAGAAAACATCAATGAATAGCATCTAAAATATAATGAAATATATATACTTTTATTGTTTTCCAGGTGAGTTACTACAGTTTGTTATTAATTTGGAAAATACACAAATTTTTCTGTCTGTGTAAATATATAATACCACAATCTGTACCACCTGCATACTACTATGTATTCTTGAAGAAAAATTAAGGTGCCTTATTTAAAGTATTGTTTTACAATTTATTATTTTTATGTGCCGGTGCCGTATTTAATTCTCAAATTCTGCAACAATCTTCAGTTAGCTGCAACAATAGGTATTAATCCTGAAACATATAAAACCACAGATTAATCCTTAAAACTACCGATTGCCTTCCTGTGTATCCAGGTAACTGAGTTGTTCATTTCAATGTTTTGTTCTGAACCAGCAGAATTATATTGGTTTTATATATTATATATATATATATAAAACCACCAATTACTTTTTGGTATCTGCACACACATCACATTGTGGCCTACTGGTGACTATACATATACACACACATATACACACCTACATCCACTTATATATCACACAATGAATTCAATAAAAACTAATAACACTATGTAATTATGTTTGCTGAGTGGTAAGATTAAAAATAGGATCTTCAGTGGTAAGCTCTCTAGAGGTCTAAGAATATGCCATGGAAACAGCCTTCTGAGGCCTTTTGTTCTTATATAATGTGCAGTATATGTATATGACAACACATTTAAAACATTAAAGAAAGTGTCTAGTATCTCATGGTTATTAAGAGAGTATTATGGGTTGTATCATTTTAAGGAAATGAGAAAAATCTATGAGAATCATTTGGGCTAAAATACTATTTTCCTTTATTTATTATGAATTCTGTAAATTATTTGATCATAAATAACTACAATTCAGGAACTTTATAAAATCATGAACATTTAGAAAGAGTTGCAGAAACTGCTAGTTACCCACTCCATATCTAGTCCTTATCTTCCTGTTACTGAAGTCTGGATCTTATTTGAGAGAATAATTTGCAGAATTTTCCAATCTTGCTTATCAGACATCTTTATATAAGTAGCAAGAGAACAGCTGTAGCCATGGAAATAAAGCTGAGCATTTGTGTTTTCCCCCTTGATTTGGTTGCTCCATATTCATTTGACATTTTCTTATTCTGTATAAAACATGAAATATGAGCAGGCATAGCACTCATTCTGACACATTGAGAACTAAGGAACATCAATCATGCTATGTAGGGGATTGATGATGGATAAAACTTGGAAGGAAAGTTTGGCAGAAGACTTACACCGCTTAAATTACCGTGTCTACATATCAATTAAAAATTTGAAATGTAAGGACTTTTTATCCTATCCCATTGAGTTACAATGATTACTTGTAAAACAATGTGGGATCGTAATTATTTTCCAATATTATCTTTCCATGTCAGCCGATTGTAATACCCCCTTATTTAATTCATTTTAATTTACATAATTAATGGTTTTATATCTCACATAATAATTTCCTTTAAAGAAAGATACGACGTGCTAATTGCAAAAACTATTCTGTGGGAATATATTTGTGCGTACTGTATCTTTAAATAAAGGAGCTGGTTTAGGCCATGGCAGGTACCATAGAGGAAGTGGGAGGAGAGTCAGTTCAGGTAATAGAAGCAGGGCGGAGTCAGAAGCAGACCGCGCGGAAGCCGCCGACATGTAAAGAACACTGGTGAGCTACGGGCTGGGCCCACGTGGCCCGCAGATTAATAGAAATGAGTTGATTTAAAATGTAAGAGCTAGCTAGCAATGTGCCTGAGCCATAGGCCAAACAACATAAACTTAATATAAGCCTCTGAGTTATTTTTGGGGACCCGGGCGGCGGTGGGTTCCTAGGCGGTCTCGGGCGGCGGGTCTGTGGGTCCAGATCTCCGGCTGTCTGGGACCAGCGAACTCTCTACAACAGATGGCGCCCAACGTGGGGCGATTATCCACTTAGAGCCTGATAAAGATTAAAAAGAGTTCTAGATCGCAGAAATTGAGCCAGGGCAGCTTCCAAATTGTGTGTGTGGAGCGGGTCTTTGTACAAACAAAACATGGTCCGGGTCACACTCAAAATGGCGCCAGCGGCGGGCTGGCGACAGGCAGTGTGAGCTACAATCAGGCGGGTTCCTGAAAACTAACAAAAGACTCAGTAATGTGATTGATTTTAGATTTCTGCTTATTTTGAACAAAAGAGAAACAAATTTTCTTCGTGGCAGTTACGGTTTAAGAAAACTTAGTGATTCAGCCTAATTTGCAAAAACTGTGCTTCTTTTTAGAGAATGTATTTTAAAAGCTCTTAAGGTTGGAAGATGAATAAGGATTCACAATAAAACAGATTCAGATAAAAAGAAAACCTGTAAACGGGTTACAATGTTTGTAAAAGATACATAGGCTTCACAGAAAAAAGAAAGAGGTTAGGAAAAGTTTTTAAAGCGAGAAATAAAGTAATAAAAAGATAATAAGCCACGTAAAGATGGAAAATAAACACAAAATCTGGATTTTGGTTGTTATTGTGTTTTCTTTTAATTTTTTAACTGTTAATGAGCTAACTGCAAAAAGACAATGGATTGCAAAGGCTACTAAGTTAAACAAAAATGTATATTTTAAAGGTATTTTGATTTTAAAATTTGTGTCTAAGGATTTATTGCTTTGGAAGAGTTCTGTTTCTGTTTCCACAGATGAAAACCTGTGGATTGCTTCCAGGCAAATATGGTTTCATCAACCAAGACCCCCTGAAAAAACCTCTGATGAGAAGAGATGGCCAGATCAGCTTCACAGCTGCAGATTATGACCCAGTCTCAACAACCCTGAGATTTTCAACGCCCCTTAATCAGCAGGAAGTAGTAATAGAAAAACAACGCCCAAATTCCCCAAATATTGTTTCTAAATGTTTGTTTTCATTATAAATGGTTAATGGTCATAGTCAATCTCTTTCTAAGAAAAAACGGGGGATATGGTATGTGAATGCTTTTTTAAAAAATTAGATTATTAAATTTACAGGTAATCAGCTGTTAATCTCAAACTGCTTTACATTGGTATAGATTTTGGTTTATTGATACAAATTTAAAGTCAATTTTATTATGCTGTATATGTTTTTCTATTCTTGTTTAAGGTATGATGTTCATGTAACTGTTTTAAAATTGTAGTGTATAATTAAGAAATAAAGGTTAATAGTCACTTTTGATAATCAAACTTATAGTTAGGTTAGTTAGGATTTTTAAGTATACAAAGATATATTTCAATTAAATAGATAATCTTCAAATACTTCTAAGACCTACAGAATATGGCATTTAAAATATTTTAAGAGCTTAGACTTTTCTGGACAGTGAGACAGGTCTATACCTGGCAACACTAATTTACTTCAACAAAAAAATGGGCATTGAAGAAACTCCATATAGAATCTCATCTATTTGTGGTGATGGTGAGCCACTAGAGAAGAAACTGTTTTTATATTGACTGCTTGACAATATGCTGTTTAAACTGGACATGCAGGTTCCATAAGAAGATGACCTCTGAACTTTGGCAGAACAAGCCTAAATGGTCATTCAGGTTCCTGCTTTACAGAGAAAACTGTCAGACATTCTTCAAGACTCAAGGAGAAGCAACAGATGAACTGTGCCAGAATGGACAGAGCGGATTTCCTGCTTCACTGAAATGAAAAAAGACTCAAGGCCTATAGGCTGAAGATGAATGCCCCAACTTTATAAAGGAACTTTGGGTGACTGTCCAGGCAGATAGGTGTCATCTCTGTCCCTTCTAGATTTTAGAAGTCGTTTGCACTTCTGGTTTACTTGGATAAATATTATATCCTTCTGTGGTCTTTGATGTAGTTGAAGATTAGATAGTTATATGTACAGTTTTTCTTAGTCATTTGAAAAGTATATTAGATATGAAACTTTAGATTCATAAAGATAAAGTAGATAAAATGTTTTCTTTAATTTTGCTAAGTACAAGTAGACTAGATATTATAACTGTAATTCTTGCTTGATGGCTATTTTGTTATATGTAATTTTGCTATGTTAAAATTAAAACCTTCCTTTTTGATTAGAGAAAAAAGGGGAAATGTGGGAATATATTTGTGCGTACTGTATCTTTAAATAAAGGAGCTGGTTTAGGCCATGGCAGGTACCATAGAGGAAGTGGGAGGAGAGTCAGTTCAGGTAATAGAAGCAGGGCGGAGTCAGAAGCAGACCGCGCGGAAGCCGCCGACATGTAAAGAACACTGGTGAGCTACGGGCTGGGCCCACGTGGCCCGCAGATTAATAGAAATGAGTTGATTTAAAATGTAAGAGCTAGCTAGCAATGTGCCTGAGCCATAGGCCAAACAACATAAACTTAATATAAGCCTCTGAGTTATTTTTGGGGACCCGGGCGGCGGTGGGTTCCTAGGCGGTCTCGGGCGGCGGGTCTGTGGGTCCAGATCTCCGGCTGTCTGGGACCAGCGAACTCTCTACAACAGATGGCGCCCAACGTGGGGCGATTATCCACTTAGAGCCTGATAAAGATTAAAAAGAGTTCTAGATCGCAGAAATTGAGCCAGGGCAGCTTCCAAATTGTGTGTGTGGAGCGGGTCTTTGTACAAACAAAACATGGTCCGGGTCACACTCAAAATGGCGCCAGCGGCGGGCTGGCGACAGGCAGTGTGAGCTACAATCAGGCGGGTTCCTGAAAACTAACAAAAGACTCAGTAATGTGATTGATTTTAGATTTCTGCTTATTTTGAACAAAAGAGAAACAAATTTTCTTCGTGGCAGTTACGGTTTAAGAAAACTTAGTGATTCAGCCTAATTTGCAAAAACTGTGCTTCTTTTTAGAGAATGTATTTTAAAAGCTCTTAAGGTTGGAAGATGAATAAGGATTCACAATAAAACAGATTCAGATAAAAAGAAAACCTGTAAACGGGTTACAATGTTTGTAAAAGATACATAGGCTTCACAGAAAAAAGAAAGAGGTTAGGAAAAGTTTTTAAAGCGAGAAATAAAGTAATAAAAAGATAATAAGCCACGTAAAGATGGAAAATAAACACAAAATCTGGATTTTGGTTGTTATTGTGTTTTCTTTTAATTTTTTAACTGTTAATGAGCTAACTGCAAAAAGACAATGGATTGCAAAGGCTACTAAGTTAAACAAAAATGTATATTTTAAAGGTATTTTGATTTTAAAATTTGTGTCTAAGGATTTATTGCTTTGGAAGAGTTCTGTTTCTGTTTCCACAGATGAAAACCTGTGGATTGCTTCCAGGCAAATATGGTTTCATCAACCAAGACCCCCTGAAAAAACCTCTGATGAGAAGAGATGGCCAGATCAGCTTCACAGCTGCAGATTATGACCCAGTCTCAACAACCCTGAGATTTTCAACGCCCCTTAATCAGCAGGAAGTAGTAATAGAAAAACAACGCCCAAATTCCCCAAATATTGTTTCTAAATGTTTGTTTTCATTATAAATGGTTAATGGTCATAGTCAATCTCTTTCTAAGAAAAAACGGGGGATATGGTATGTGAATGCTTTTTTAAAAAATTAGATTATTAAATTTACAGGTAATCAGCTGTTAATCTCAAACTGCTTTACATTGGTATAGATTTTGGTTTATTGATACAAATTTAAAGTCAATTTTATTATGCTGTATATGTTTTTCTATTCTTGTTTAAGGTATGATGTTCATGTAACTGTTTTAAAATTGTAGTGTATAATTAAGAAATAAAGGTTAATAGTCACTTTTGATAATCAAACTTATAGTTAGGTTAGTTAGGATTTTTAAGTATACAAAGATATATTTCAATTAAATAGATAATCTTCAAATACTTCTAAGACCTACAGAATATGGCATTTAAAATATTTTAAGAGCTTAGACTTTTCTGGACAGTGAGACAGGTCTATACCTGGCAACACTAATTTACTTCAACAAAAAAATGGGCATTGAAGAAACTCCATATAGAATCTCATCTATTTGTGGTGATGGTGAGCCACTAGAGAAGAAACTGTTTTTATATTGACTGCTTGACAATATGCTGTTTAAACTGGACATGCAGGTTCCATAAGAAGATGACCTCTGAACTTTGGCAGAACAAGCCTAAATGGTCATTCAGGTTCCTGCTTTACAGAGAAAACTGTCAGACATTCTTCAAGACTCAAGGAGAAGCAACAGATGAACTGTGCCAGAATGGACAGAGCGGATTTCCTGCTTCACTGAAATGAAAAAAGACTCAAGGCCTATAGGCTGAAGATGAATGCCCCAACTTTATAAAGGAACTTTGGGTGACTGTCCAGGCAGATAGGTGTCATCTCTGTCCCTTCTAGATTTTAGAAGTCGTTTGCACTTCTGGTTTACTTGGATAAATATTATATCCTTCTGTGGTCTTTGATGTAGTTGAAGATTAGATAGTTATATGTACAGTTTTTCTTAGTCATTTGAAAAGTATATTAGATATGAAACTTTAGATTCATAAAGATAAAGTAGATAAAATGTTTTCTTTAATTTTGCTAAGTACAAGTAGACTAGATATTATAACTGTAATTCTTGCTTGATGGCTATTTTGTTATATGTAATTTTGCTATGTTAAAATTAAAACCTTCCTTTTTGATTAGAGAAAAAAGGGGAAATGTGGGAATATATTTGTGCGTACTGTATCTTTAAATAAAGGAGCTGGTTTAGGCCATGGCAGGTACCATAGAGGAAGTGGGAGGAGAGTCAGTTCAGGTAATAGAAGCAGGGCGGAGTCAGAAGCAGACCGCGCGGAAGCCGCCGACATGTAAAGAACACTGGTGAGCTACGGGCTGGGCCCACGTGGCCCGCAGATTAATAGAAATGAGTTGATTTAAAATGTAAGAGCTAGCTAGCAATGTGCCTGAGCCATAGGCCAAACAACATAAACTTAATATAAGCCTCTGAGTTA
This sequence comes from Phyllotis vaccarum, assembly GCA_033318265.1. NCBI lineage: Eukaryota > Metazoa > Chordata > Mammalia > Rodentia > Cricetidae > Phyllotis > Phyllotis vaccarum. Next base: position 10,496,505 of record JARWLC010000012.1, on the reverse strand, counting down.
TTTTTGGGGACCCGGGCGGCGGTGGGTTCCTAGGCGGTCTCGGGCGGCGGGTCTGTGGGTCCAGATCTCCGGCTGTCTGGGACCAGCGAACTCTCTACAACACTATTCTAAGTATTGGAAACAAAATAATAAATAACAATGTTAAGAAATCTCCACATGGAACTCAAATTCAGAGAACACAGAGTTACAAGCAAAAATATGATTCAGTAAAATAAATGTTTACTGAATGCCGTAATTATACCAGGAATTCCTACTTGAGTTGAATTATATGACGGTTTAATTATGCGTAGGATCATTTTCTGTTTATTCAGTCTAACTGACTATTGGGGCAAACTTTTAAAACTTCTAGGTTTCTAGCTGTCTTTCTAAAGTTTTGTGTTTCTAAAGGGTTTCTCATTGATTTTCATGGACATTTTTAGGAGGATGTTTAATTTGGTAATGATTATAGCTTTATTAATACTATATTCTAAATATGTATATCTATGACCACCTTATAAATACTTTAAATATTTTTAATGACCTGGTTAAATTTTTAAAATAATTTCAAATAACAGAGAGGGTGCAGTGATGATTACAGCACAGTTAACTGACATTTAAAATGGGCTTCAAAAGCAGTAAAATTTAACTCTTGTGTGGTGACATATTGGATATTTAATAAAAATAGTCTGAAGTATCAGAGGACAGAGTCACCCACAGCCAAGCAGTGAAGGTCAGGGAATGATCACCCAAGTCTTTAATCCTATCATTAGGGAGGTCAAACAATGCCAGGCAGTGGTAGGTCCCACCTTTGAGCCTAGCACTAGTACAGTTGGTCCAGAAATTGAAATAGCTGGGTGGGGATAGAAAGGTACTGAGGAGAAGGCAATAGTTCAACCCTTTGCTTGCATGTCCAGTCAGTCTGAGGACTCCCGGAGGTAGGACCTGCCCTGTTCGGCTTGAGGAGTTGACTGGGTGAGGATTGGCTGTGGCTTATTCCCTGTCTCTCTGATATTTCAACTTTTCCCCCATATCGGGTTCCAGGCTTTATTACATACTAATGAAATTCTTGTAATATTCCTGTTTTACAGAAATATAAGCAGTTTTGCTCTGCACATTTTAAAAAAAATCATAGTGACAAATTACCTGACATTGAAAAAGAAAGGCAGCTGGATGTTAAGTCACAGTGCCCAGGTATATCTATGGTGACTGCATTATGACTGGGAATCTCACTGAGGAGAACATGGGGGAGCAGAAGTTGGCAATCAAGAAAGAGAGAGGGTGTATGCAACAAGACACCCCTTCCCACCTATCAACTGTGTCCACTTCCTGCAAAGGAGGCTATCAATTTACGGTTCCAGCAGGGTGTCAGCATCATCACCATCCCTAATCATCTCCCAAAAGCCTGTCAGCTGACACTAAACCATGTGCCTGGATGGGGGTATTTCTTTTTCAAACTGTTAAGGGGTCAAAACTGAAACATATAAGAAATATCAAATAAAAATGAATAACATCCAGGAAGAATGATTTTGGGAAATAAAAATTATATTTTCCATGTTTAGTAAAAACTCAAAACTATACTGATTAAATATCATATATTAAATGAATGAATATAAGTATTTTGAACCATTAATTGGGAGAATGAGCATTTTTCATAAAATTTTTCAATAAAACGATAGATCATAAATATATTTAATACATGATTCACAAAAAGTTATATTTGACTTGTAATTTACATGAATTTTAAGTTAATATAGCAGAGAGATTAACACCACTATAGACAGTAAGGTTTACAAATTGAAAAATAATATTCTTTCAGGAAACATTTTTACTGATTTACAAAGACTATTATGACCTTACACATTGGTGTGAATGATTGTCCTCTGCACCAAGCAACAGTTATTTTGTAGTCTTGAGCTGTGGCACCAGTAGAGGAACTTCTCACCTGGACTTGCTAACAATTTACTCTGCCTTTTATGGAGTATACAACTGTTACTACTAGCTGGCAATGTTGTACTTATATGACCTGGTGTAGAGTCTAGAACAAATGTGTGTGTGTGTGCATGGGTCTGTGTGCGAGTGTGATCAAATAAGAATTTGTGAGGGTGGGTAGGTTCATGTGTGTGTGTGTGTGTGTGTGTGTGTGTGTGTGTGTGTGTGTGTGTGTGTGTGTGTGTGTGTGTAAGGTCTAGAGTCTAGACACCATCTATGTGGTTATAGTACAGCCATTATCCATGCTGACAGATAAAGCTTCCCAAATATGATCAACTGAAAAGAGGTGCCCACAGTCCAAATATCTTCTTTTTCAGTGCCAAAATAAACCTTGGGGAAATTGTGCTTCAGCTTGTTATTGAGAACTTAGAAGAAGGGGTAGACATTCCTTATGATTCCCCATGAAAAGGAATTTTAGCAATATATATATTTATACCCAAGTAAGATATATTTGATAAAACAACTTAATCTTCAAAATATATACCATAATTATATATTAAATCATATTTTATACAATTAAAATAGTTTTAGTCTCTTTAAGGCTAGTCCAAATATAAGCTTAATACTCTTATACTCACTAAATTATTGACAGAGAAAGAGTTTGGGAAGTCAGGTGGTACAAACTTATTCCTTCTGATATATAAAACAAAAACACATATACACACACATACACACACACAGAGGGAGCTCCAAGATCATAAAGAGAAAATCATACAATAAGAAATCATAAACCATGAATAAATGTAGCAATCTTGAAAATCAGCTGATATTGACATAAAAGCAGCATTCTGCTCGTTTAACTTTTTTTCTCAATAGCTTTGCCTAAGATACTTGGAAAATAATGATTTTATATTAGAATGAAATTATATTTAATTTCCTGCTTAGATCATTGTAACTTTAGCTGTATGTGAGCCTAGAGTTGATTTTAATACCCTCTTAGCATATGACACTTAGGCAGTACCAAATTGATGTTTGACTAAAGATAACCTTAGAATATCCTGTACTACAGCATGGATGGGGGTGATTTTAGGTGGTTTGGAGAACCCCTTTTAAACTCTGCCAAACAAACGTGGTTTGATTATTTACTGAATGTTTTGGTAAGAAAAATGGTAAAAAACTGTTTACTTCCCTTCCTGTATACCATAAATATTATAGGCACTTTCTATATGTGGGATATCTTTCTGTATGCTGTGAAATACCATTGGATAACAAAAGAACTGTTTTGGCCTATGGCAAGGCAGCTTCAAAGCTGGAGGGAAAACTGAGCATAGATAACGGAGGAGGGCAGAGTCAGACAGAGATGAGCTGCCGCCCAAGAGATAAGAGCTAATGGAACACAGGTAAAGCCACTAGCCATGTGGCAAGACATAAATTAATAGAAATGGATTAAGTTGTAAGAGCTAGCAAGCAATATGGTCTCACCCATAGGCCAAACAGCATGTAATTAATATAAACTTCTGAATGTTTCTTTGGGACTTGGGGATAGTACTACTTTATAAAGATTAAGATAATTTCAGAGACTGGAAAGAAGGTTGTATTACCAAGATGCTTTTTGCACAAAACTGGGAGTGTAAGTTCGGATTCCCAGCACCCAGGTAAACATCTGCATTTGAAAAGTAAAGGCAAAAACATCCCTGTAGCACACTGGCCAGCTCACCGGGGAAAATTGATGATATTTGGGTTCAGAGACAGGCTATGTCTCACAATATACGGTAGAGACCAAGGAGGCAGACACTTGGCTTTGAGCTCTAGCTTTCTCAGGTATATACCTGCACAGGAACCCACAGTTACAAAGTGCAAATACACCCACTAGAGAACACCCATCACTGTGCGCATACCTACATACATACATGCACCAGCAGTAATTTTGGTTCTTGATTTGGTAGTACATATAGTAAAATTTCAATGATTCAAAATTTAGGATGATCTTGCTTAAGAATATTATACAGCGTCCTATTTCATTTTAAAATAAATGCCGTTAAAATTCAAATTCAAATTTGTGCTACTGAACCAACTGTATAGTTAACTATTCAGTTTCTGTTTTGTTTCTTAATAGCTAGCATTCCCATTCCTTATCCTACACTAATGATGGAATTCCTTAGCTGTAGTAGATTGGAAGAGTGAATTTTACAGTATTTGACAAGTATTAATTGTCTACTATGTTCTATCACTGTGCAATCCCGCAGTGGCTAGGATACTCACAATTCTTCTCTGGACATGATAGAAAGTGAGATTTAACCCTTTATTATCTAATGTCTAAGGTCTGCAGGATCATCCTATATCAGTACAAATAGGTACACTCTTCTAGGAACAGAAATAAGCCCAACAATAAGATGAAAACACAGAATTTTTTTGGGGGGGGGGTGTAACAAAGCAATCCATCCATTTAAGGATTTAAAATTCAATAGTATATGATACACAAGATTGTCTTAGATTCTTTACATGCTGTGACCATGCTCATCTACACATAAATCTAGGTAGCACCATTCAGAATTGGAATTAAGAAGGAACACAGTCTTGTGCTGCAGAACGCAGGGGAGCAAAGATCCACAAGTGGTTAATTCCCATTGGTTAAAAGTGTGTAATCCCAAGAGTACCTGGTACATTAGTGGAATCACAGGATGGGGGAAAAAAAGTTACTTTGTCTTGAGGAAGTGAGGAAGTAAAGTCAGAAAAGGGGAACAATTCCAGGCTAGTAAAGGAGAATGAATTAAGGCCTGGAGGGAAGAGAAAAGAAATCTTGACTTCTCTTCTGAACCATAGAGCAAGAATCTTTGCTGAAGAAGAGTATCGGCAACAGGCTGTTCAGGTGGGAGGGGGCAAAGTGGAGCTATGAGGAAAAGCAGGACACTTATAAGAATATTATAGTTAAGATGAGATTTAATGGCATCTTGTATTGAGATAGAATGGTAACAGCATACATGAAAAAGTATTAAATATTCTTAGATCAAGGTGTTCAGAGGTTCACTGTAGAAAAAGCATTGAACCATATTATTATGAAATATTATGAAAATATATTTGAGGCTGAATTCTTAGGTTTCCATACTTTGTTTCAATACGCAGCCTCCCATCTTCTCTCCTTTTCCGTAAGAACTTGTCCACTATAGGGAAACAATAAAATAGAACAAAAACATTTTTTTCCTTGAATGAAATTGGACTTTATTTTGTATTTATTTGGAATTCCCCAGAATAATTAAGTATGTGACATCAATAAAGATAGCCATTCATGAGAAAATTAAGAATAAGCTGAATTAACACAAATGAAACTCGACAGGAAATTTGAAACTCAGCAATCAGAGGAGGAGGGTCTGTGTATTGATAGGGCATAGCAGCTGCAGCGATTAGCTCACAGCAGCCTGTCCTAAGTCCATCATGAATGAGGCAGCTCCTAAAGCCCCACCCCTTACTGGAGGCAATTGACAGGGTTATTAAAAAAATAAGAAGATAGGAAACCTGAGACTGAGGTGTTGGACGTCATAGTGGGAGGTAGTTATTGCCTTATTTCATTGTATATATGAATAAAGTTCTCAAGCATAAAGAAAATTATATTTTAAATAACCTCCTTAATAATATGTTTGGTTTGTTGTCCTGTACACTACAAAACGGCTCTTCATCTAGAACTACAAGCTTACTCTGCACTGACAGCACTTTCCTCTTACCTGGGTCTCTTCAGGCTAACACTGGCCTTTGCTTGCAGTGCTTGATATAAAGAACCAATCAGGTGACAGAACCCAGTCTTTTTGTTACATGAATGATATAATATTTTCTTCATCTTCGAGTTTCAAGTTCTATAGCTACTATCTCATTCTCTCAAACACCATTTAATATTTTCTAAATAAGTATGCTTCATATAAACTCATTCAACTCTGTCTGGCACTTTCTTTCACACTAAAATAAAGACAAATCATTCGATACTTTCCTGTTAAAGTCCAAAGGCATATGTCATAGTCACTGAACAACTGGATCTTGTTATTGTCGGTTCAGTCACGACACCTGGTATCTTCAAGGGGCAGTGCTAGGGAACGATAATGCTTCTTAAGGTATTGTTAATTTTTTTTCTGTTACTTGGTATTCTTCTGTCAACTTCATTGCTTGCCTTAGGTGACTCTACTGTCCCCAATGACTATAAACCTATAGGACTTAACTTTCTGATGCAAGTATCAATACAGAACATATGTGCATGCGCATACACAAACACAATACGGAATACACATGTGCACACACATATGTGCACCACCAAGTTGAATCATAGTTCCAGTATAGCTCACTGTAATGAGAAGATGATCTTGATTGCTGTGAGAGGAAAGGAAACTAGTAAACTAGGGACCGTGCGAAACTTCTTTTTAACAAGGAAACACCCTAAATTAGATTACTACCTTTCCTATAAAACTAGATTTTTCATTTTTTTTTTTTTTGGTGAAAAATATTCACATAGAATTTAAGTTTACTAATGCTTATTAAAATATTTCAAAAGAATAAAGTAAGTAAGTCAGAAAACCACCTGAATGTGATCCCAGGGACCCGCATGGGGAAGGGATTCAGAAGCTACCCTCTGATGTGGGAATGCTTTTATGTATGCTGTGAATCTCAATCTTTAAATAAAGGAGCTGTTTTGGGCCATGGCGGGCACCATAGAATAAGTAGGAGGAGAAATCAGAGCTTAGGTAGGAGAAGCAGGGTGGAGTCAGGCAGATCGAGCCAGCCGCCCAAGGAGCAACATGTAAGGAGCACGGGTGAGCTACGGGCCACGTGGCCAACAGATTAATAGAAATGGGTTGATTTAAGATATAAGAGCTAGCTGGCAATGTGCCTGAGCCATAGGCCAAACAGCATGAAGTTAATATAAGCGTCAGAGTCCTTTCTGGGGGCCTGGGCAGCGGTGGGCAGCTAAGCGGTCTCGGGTGGCAGGTTTGTGGGTCTCGGATCTCTGGCCGCCCGGGACCTGAGAACCCGCTACTACAACCCTCTAGTTGTATTCTGACTTCCATGCACACATCATGGCCCTTGAAATCCCAGTAACAAACAAAGAAACAAAATACATTCAATGGATTTTTACACAAAATAGAATAAACACAAAACATTTATTATTTCATTGATTTTTTTAAAAGAAATATTACTTTCAGCTTGATGGAGTTTTTACACTGAGATTCTGTTTGTTAATGGTAAGCAGTAGGACATGAATAATGGTGGCTCTAAATAAGTCTATCATACTTTAAAGTATGCAACAAAGACAAGTTATTAGAGACAGCAAGCCAATGTGTTATATAGATACACGGAACAAGCATACAAAATAATTAGAACAATTTTTTTGCCAGAAGAGGCAATCAGGTCCATCTTTCCTGCAGGTTAAGAAGGTTCCAGAGGCAGGGGCTTCACAGAAGAAACCAACAGGCATTTAAACTAAGGATGATTTGGGCATAGATGTCAAAAGTTATGAATAATGCAGTCTCTGCTTTGTATAGAGTTTTTACATAAAGAAAAATTTAAAAATCATGCTACATAAGAATAAGATCAAACAATAAAAATTCCTAAATATATTTGACAGGCTAATAAGCAAGGTACAATAGGAAAAGTGTGTGCTTACAGAGGGCATATTTAAAAGAGGCATTTAAAAGAGAGAATAGGAGAGACTGTGAAGCAGGAAGGCACTGACACTGATATAAAGATGAAGGTTATCTGGCTTAAAGAGATATAGCATAAAGGCAGAAATCGGCAGACCAGCTGTCCTTCACAAAGCAGATTTTGGCTGCCATGTGTGTCCACAACACTCATTTATGGAACCTATGTGTGCAGGCCTCTCTATTAGTTACTTTCCTATGACTATGGTAGACACTTGACAGAAGCAACTCAAGAGAAGATGTATTTTGGCGTGTGGCTTCTGAGAATGCAAACAGTGATGGTGAGATGAAGTGCTCTTATAGCTCTCTCCATGGCAGTGGGTAACTTGCAAGAGCAGAAGCAGGCTCATTCAATTTGAAACTGACTAGGAAGAAATTACATGGTTGGAACCAGAGGTGACTACCACCTTCACTGTTCACATTTGGCTAGCTAGACCATAGTCCTTAGGTTTCCACAATCTCCCAAAGAGGTATCATCACCTGGTAATACATTCAAACACAAGAACCTGTAGAGGACATTTTACTTTACGTGTAAACCGTAACATCCGCTCACCTGACTATTCACCATGAAAACTTGAACGCAAGCTCTAAGAAGTAGGAGTCTAATCTCTTTTTTTAATGTATCGTTAGTTCATCAGCACTTAAAGCAACATGGACTGGGATCACTAAAAAAAAATATTTCTTCAAGATTTATAACTTCAAAATATAAAGTTCAACTTTGTATTGGAATATTTTCCGATTTTCAAGATAGTAGAGTGGAACCATTGCTTTTGAAGCACAATGATTTGAAATCAAATAGACTTCATTCAACATCTCTTTAAAGTTACTGAATGAGAATAAATGACTAAAGTTTTCTGAATTTACATTTTCGCGTGAGACAAGGAATGCTATTCAATTGTTGTTGTATTCACAGTTGGTGAATGTGCACCTCAAATTCGATTAGGCACATATTGATTACCCAATATGTAACAGCCATTGAGTAAGAGCAGGTAATCATCCATTGTGCCTTCTTCCTAAATCCATGTTGTTTACATCTGAATTGCAGCACTAGGCTTGCTGGATGAGCTAATATGCCAATATTTTCAATGTTACCTACTTATTGATTGTCCTTGGGAAATTATGCTCTTAAAATTAATTCTAAATGCTAAAACTCACATTTGTATTAAACCCTAGTATTATCTCATAGTATCAATGTTACAACTGCTGTGCTTGTCTTAATGGTATTTATATATTCATATTAATCTTCTTTTTTCAGTTATATGATCTGTGCACAAATGGGAAAGCTAGTTTGTATTCGCATATTACTCATATCTAACAGACCAAATAAAGCAAGCTTATTTGTTATGTGACAGATCAATAAATATGGAAGCTGTAAACGAATGTAGTATTAGGAAAGTTGTTATTATATAATGTCTTTCCTATGAAGTTATATTTAAAAAAATTTCAGAATTATATTAGGATTTGTTTCAATAAGTATTTTTGATAAAGATTCTAAGGTAAAATACTAAATTATCAAAGAAAGTTGAGCTATAACTTTTATCATTCAAAAGTAGCTACTATCACATTGCATCACAGAGTCTGATCTAATTAAGTAGGGTGAGACATTTATAGAATGTGCAATTATTTATCTTTGAGAAAACAACTTTTTAGAAAGCATGCTTATCTTATGTATATTGTATCAAACCTGAACACTGTTTTCAAGTAGAGTAAATATAATGCTTTGTCTTCTAAAATTACAAAAGCTATACTTTTGAAGTATATCTTTGCTTAGTAGGAGATCCTGTATTAGTAGGATACTTTTGCACTAAGTATTGACTTGTGTCTACCAAAATAAAAACACATTATTCTATTTTATTAGACAATATTGGTTAAACATGGCTATTTTAATATTCTAATATCAACAGGCCAAAAAAAATCAATAACGGCAAAATCTTAGTCACAAATATTAAATAGAGTGCCGCATTTTCTTTTCAATTGGTTGCTGTAGCTTAGCCACAGAGCAATTGAGAATAATGGTGTATTATGAAGAGTAACTTTGGAAATCATCAGCCAGTAGCAATGGCAGACAAACAGACAGATGTGCGAAGCTAAAGTAAGGTTTTTCTTTACCATTTTCATCTGGGATAATTAACATACTTAAAACTAGATCCCTTTATCAGTATTGGGATAATCTTCTTTTAATATGCTTACAACTTTAAATTCCAAGTCTTTAAATTTTTTTCTGATTTTATTTTTTAAAATTTTATTAGAATTTACATTTGTACAAAATAAATAACCTAATTCTAAAATTTCATGCATATGTAAATTCACTTAGTTCATATTTCCTCCTTTATGCACTGCTTATGAGTGTTACTGAGAATAAAAGAACTTGATCAAGTACTTTTTTATTATAAAAATGTATAATTTTACAGATCGTAATTAAAATATAAATTTAGTAGTCTGCTATGGAAAAGCAAGTTCTATGAAGTGGAAATGATGGTCTCATAGTGAGTGATTCGACTAAGGTGAGTAACAGCAGACCCTAAACAGTCAACATGCAAACAACAAAACAAAATAATGACGACCCCAACCCTCCAACAACAAAACACCAAACAGCATAGTAATTTTCTGCAGAAATTACAGAGACATTTTAAGATTCGTATAGCAAGACATAACAAAAACGGCATGCTGGGCAGCGGCTAAGCTGGCAAGGGAAACATCGCTATTAGATCCCATTCATGATTTAAATTCTGCTATTTTTTCTCTTCATAACATGCAGTACTTTTTCAACCTCACATTTCCAGGCATTTCATCTCCTGCTGACATAAGTGCTTTCCCAAAATAGAATGTCACAGCAATCTTCTGCTAGACATCTAGATCCATTTGTGCATGTATTTTTTTTTTTTTGGATACTAAAAAAAAAAAAAAAAAAAAAAAAAAAGAGAGAGAGAGAAGGCCTGGAAGGTAGGATAAGAATAAATAAGACCTTGTTTTCTAAAATGATATTAGACGTTTTACATATGCTTAAAAAAATAAATCATGGTCTCCTACCTTAAAAACAAACATCTCCCGACGAAGAATAGCTAGTGTGTTGAAGTTCCCATCACAGATGTTGGGTTTGGCTCCTGGGTAGGAAGGTCTGCCCGTGGGAGGCCGGGGAGGTTTGGGCCTGTCGTTTTTCCTTGGGTCAGCCGGAGGAGCAGATCGGTGAGGGGGGACTGTCGGTAGAGGTCTTGTGGGTGGAGGGATCTTGTCAGGTGGACCTTTTGAAAACATGAGGACAGTGCTTGGCTCACTTAAAACTGGAATAGTGCTGGAAGATGTGCTACAGGGAACAAGTGCTCATCAGCAGAGGGCACAGACTAAGCAAGCTAAGATTGTATATTTCCTGAAAACACAAACCCTCAAACCCTTCCAACCTCTACCATGAGAGTCTCAGACTGTCCTCAGAAGGCACTCAGTATTATAATTTCTATGGTATTTCTTTTTTCTTTAGTAAGTTTTATTTTAAAGTTACTGTTGGAAAGTTCCTCTCAAAACCTGTCTGGAAGTAGGTTTTCATGAAAAAAAAAAGTATAAGAATAAATACTGGACTCATAACTGTAAGCTTCATTCAAGAGCCAACTGGACTTTGACAGATGCTGATTCCATGAAAATATATCTGAAGAGAAGCACTAACTAGCAAATCAAAGGTTGTTTTATTATATGTCTCCAACTAAGCGTTTACTGATTTCACTATTTTATTTTAATTAAATGTTTTGACAAATAGCTCAGTGTTTCACTTAAATACTGAACCAAAAATGTCCATTGATTAACACAACATTGATGAAATATTAATGTAAAGTATTTCTAAAAGGAGGCTTCCAAGTCAAGCCAAAGTTTACTCATGGATTTTGCAAGAGATGTTAGCCATTGTTCCTCTGGGGAATGACTGATGCTTTCTCTTTACTAAATAGAGTTGTTCACACTTAATATTTAAATATTAGATACTCTTTCACAGCCCTTCTGTCTAGACTACTAATTCATAAGGTCATGAGAAAGAGACTTCTTTGAGTTTATCACGTAGAAGGAATTCCTGATGACAAACACAGGCAATGGATCTCTCTCTTAATACTGAAGTTCTTTGGATTTGTGTCTGTGACATGTATCAGTACATCCAATCCAATTTCAAATTTACTTCAACTCAAAGAAATGAGTGTGACTTCACTATCAAAATTGAAAAACTAACAAATTCCAAACAAATTAGTGCACATGAATTAGGCTGTTTAAAATGCAAATCATATCTTCTGGATAAAGACTGTTGATAGATTGATAGCACACGCTGACCTTTATTAAAATTAAAGCTTCATTTCACTGGTCTTGCAAGTGAAAGGCATACCTGATGCGGGTAAATTCTGAACACAAAAGCAGAATAACATGTGAACTAAATGTCTTACAGAGGTTACTCGTTGTGCTGAGGAAGTTATAGTTACAGTAAATATGTTTGATAATTTTTCTACCTCTCTTTTAATTTGCATTTGCTGAATAAACCCTATAAATAAAATAATACTACCAAACCAGAAACATATTTATTAGAAATGTAACCCATGCAATCTGTTGATAAAGTTTTAGCCTCTTACTCACTTTAAGCTTGTTGATGAGTTTCATTCTGACCCAATAGTTATGCCTTTCTGGTCAATACTTTTTTTTATTTTGTATAACTTATTTTCTTGCTTTTGAAAAGTGGTTTGTCTTAGAATTAACCACTAAGTTCAGCTATCAGTGGTTAAGGATATTTTCTTATATCATGTGACAGTTTGTACTCTTAACTATTTTTTTTGTTTATGTATTTATTTTAATAACTAATACATAATTTTAAATGTGCACATTGTTAGACATTTTTATGAGTGTAGGTTTCCCCCAAACTCAATAAGAAAGTCCCATCAGTGATTATGTCTTCCTGGTAATCAATATATTACAATTTCTGGAACTTTCACCAATAAAACCTGACTGATGATAGAATTTTGCCAGTAGAAATAAACACTTTTCTTCCATTTTTTTTTTCTGTCTTATATACTTAAAGACTCTAACTTAATGGAAAAAAGAAATGGACTTCTTGTTGCCCTACACAATTAAACAAGCAGGAACAATGGAACTTACCATATATTTTCTGGATGCCCTGCAAATCATCATTAGGAAGCTTGAAGTTGTCTGTTTCCATGTACTGGTAAAATGGTGCCATGATAGCAGTGGGGTCATTGGAATGCTCCAGGCCTAGAGCATGCCCCAGCTCATGAACTGCTACAAGGAATAAATCATTTCCTGTCAAATGAGAAGAAGAGTAGTTATGGAATTGAAAAGTAACTTAGTGTTATCTAAACATTAACCCAGGAAAACAAAAAGACCCCTTTACTCCAGTGGTCAATACGATTTTAACACTAGGTTCCTTACTGGAAAATAGTTGCTTTCAAGGGTTAAGATGGGTGATAGTGATGGTGACATTACAAATGCTTAGAGAGTAAAAGAAAGAAAATGTTTTAAAAGACTTGCAATATCAAAACTGAATATCACCAATGTTAAAGTATCGATCTAATCATAATATAAAATACATAGTGTCTCATACTATAACCACTACGTTTAACACAACAATTGCAATAATGAGCAATAGAGCAAATATAAAAATTCTAATTTTATACACAAATAAAATAAGGTAAGAGGATTTGCCTTTCTTGCTGAAACATAGCTACAATTTGGACTCATCTTATTGCAACTCCTACTGAGTTCTAGGATTTTATTAGTCAAGAATACAGCAGAACTGTGACTTAAAACACTTATTTATTAGTTATCATACTTGTTACAGTTGTAATACCAGCTTAATAAATACAAATTCAGTTTGAATAGTTTATCAAACAAAATGCATTTACTTTGGAGCTTTGTCATTCTACTGAAATAGAATTTAAGTAAACATGCATAATATATAGTGTAATATAAATTCAAGAGAAGTCAGGGGTGATATTCAGACCATTCTTTTATCCTCTCCTACCCATCTTTCTTTCATTTTTTCCCTAAACCCTCTTTATTTTCAATCTTCTTTAAAAGTTTTTATTTTAGAGACGGATCTCACTGTGTATCTCTAGGCAAGCTTTCAACTTGTAAATTTCCTGTCTCTGATAGTTTCAAAAGTGCTAGGATTCACACCTGTAAGACTTAAATTTCTATGGATTTTATTTCCAAGAAAAACAAAGATTTTTGAAGAGGAGTTGCTATAAATGAAAATAATTTCACTAAACATTACTTTAGGAGAGTCCTTACACTCTATTTACACAATTTAATGACACTCCTTTGTGTATATAGAATAAATACACATACTGTCACAATGTAGAAAAGTAACAAAAATATTTCTACTTTAGAGTAGTCTGTCTAAGAAGAACAAAATGTTTAATGGGGCCAATTCTCATATGGTACTGGCACTTTGAAGATGAAGGAGCCTCTGAAACATTTTCAGTATCGCTTTATTCCTAAAGAAGGGTGTAAATTTTTAAAGAGTTTTAAATTAGAGATGATAACAAGCTTTTCCAAATTTAAGAAACTTATCTTCTTTTCTCATAAGGTTAAATAATGATAAAAATTAAGAGAGAAAGAAAAACATAATATGCATTAACTTTAATGGAAAAAATATTATATATTTTTATAAGAAGCTTACTTACTTTCCTGTAGATGTTTCAAACAGTTTACCCACAATTTCTTATCATTTTTTTTTGCATTTATATTGTAGTGAAGAAAACTAGATAGAAACGAGGTAAACAAGATAAGAACATAGGCCATGAATGACATGGAAAGCACAGAAATGATGAGGTCAAAGAGAAAATCAGAGCTAGAGCAGACATGGTGTGTTAGATGACAATAATGACTTGGCTGTTCCTAAAGCAGATGGCACTGAAAGTTTCAGGGGAGACAAGAGACACAATCTCATTTCAATTTGACAGAGTCTCTCAGGGAAATACATTATAGCATCAGTTGCAAGACAAAAGAACAGTGTGGGAGCTGTTGCATAGTAATCACCCCTAAGATAAAAGGATTCAGCTTTGAGCAAAATTTGTTAAGATTCAGAATCTTCTAAAACAAGGTGGAACATCTATCTGGCAAGCAATTTCACTGAAATTCAGGAACTGAACAAATCAATAGCTTCAGGAAATTCCTGACCTAGTTTATTAGCTCTTTCTCTTAACCAAGTGAGGAATGGTAAAATAAACTTAGACTAGGAGAACTACCTAGAAGATGCTCAGACTATCCTAGATACCTGGAAAAATCATAGCAGCCAAGCTTCATAGAAAAGGTTCCTACCAACTGAGCTGCCTAAAAGAGACATTTTCCAATTTATCAAGATACCTGCAAGTTATGCAGTCAGGTCTTGGTTTATAGCCTTCAAGAGTCACCGGCGCCACCTATGCTGGAATGGGCTTTTGTTGATGTGGTTGCTTTTAAGTTATTTCTTCTTTCTAAGAAACTTCCCAAAATCAGTGGTCCAACATGCTGGACTTTGAGGATATTGTTGCTTTGCTCTGCAGTCAATTCCCTATCTGAGATGAGCAGCTTTTTTTTTTTTTTCTGTGTTTCTCCAAAGTACATTCAACAGAAAGGAAAGCAATGTAAGATAAAAAAGAAAAGAAAAGAAGAGAGAGAGAGAATGACACATACCGTGATTTTAGATTCTAGTACTTCTAGTTAACGGAATATAAAGGATAAAACAGATATTGTGGTCAAAGAAATATAGAGAATAAAAGTTTTTAAGTAATGTAAAAAAATATAGTCAAGGTAAGTTCTATTCTCTTTGTTTAAAAATAAAAGAGATATGATAGAGGGAGTGATTATGCTGTGAGGGAGAAACCTGGTGCTAGAGAATTTCTAGGAATCCACAAGGATGACCCCAGCTAAGACTCTTAGTAATAGGGGAGAAGGTTCCTGAACTAACCAATCCAGTAATAAGATTTGTGTCTACACTAATTGTCATGATAGAGCTTTCATCCATTAACTGATGGAGGCAGCTGCAGAGATCCAAAGCCAAACACTGGGCTGAGCTCCTGAAGCTCAGCTGGAGAAAGAGAGAGAGAGAGAGAGAGAGAGAGAGAGAGAGAGAGAGAGAGAGAGAGAGAGAGAGAGAGAGAGAGAGAGAGAGAGAGAGAGAGGAGGGAACATATGAGCAAGGGGTGGGGCGTGTCAAGATTATGGTAGGAAATCACAGAAACAAGAAGACCGCAGCTCAGAGTAAGCTTTAGACATAGAACAAGAGCCTATCACTTCCTGTTGCTCAATGAAGAGCAGAAAATGCTTATGTTTATAGAAAACACACTGGGAACATGAAATAAAAGAAAACTAAGGTTTTATTTCTTTCCGGAGCCATAACGATCACCGAGAATAAGGAATGAGAGAAAAGTTTCTGCATGGTTAAGGCAGAAAAGTGCTTCTAAAAACAGAAGGCATGTAGAGTGAAAAAGCATTGTAATGTGGCTTTAGTGGCTATCATAGTCAGAGAAGCACAAAAAAAAAAGTCAGGAAGGAGAGTCATTCCTGAAGAGGTATGGGAGTGTGTTTATAGGTATGCAATTTGGAATGACTCCTAAGGATTCTGCTATCAATAATTATTTACAGGCAAGAGAACGGTTTTGAAAAATGAAATCACTTTTAGACAGAAAACATCTAACACTAACACCTTTATAATTAAAAATAACAAATCTGAAAACAACTAATTTGTTTCTCCAAATAATATTAAGTGGTACTACTGGCCAATGACAGAAGTAATAGACTAGTTTCCATGGACAAATTAGTGGAATTTTGGCTGGAATGATCTGTCAGTGGGCTGAAAGTCAAAGAAAACTTTCCCCTAGGGCAGAACTTTTAGGTAAATGAAGATAAAATAAATAGAGAAGTAGCAAAAATCTAGGCAGCCAATCTAAATGCAGAAAACTCAAAAGATGGCACTAAATTTTACAGCAAACAGATGGTTAAATGTGAATTCAGGAAGGGGCTAGTGCTGGTCCATGTGGCTTTTGATTCTCTCGGTCTTCATGTAGCAAAACAAATATAGCCTCTTAGTCAGAAGTCCCAAAGTGGCCTCCCAATAACAGTTTTGAATTTATTTTTTTAAAGGAAAAATTATTTGATATTCTACGGTTTTCACCTTGTGTATAAACTTGCTTAGAATTGCAAAAGAAATC
Organism: Phyllotis vaccarum; assembly: GCA_033318265.1. Lineage (NCBI taxonomy): Eukaryota > Metazoa > Chordata > Mammalia > Rodentia > Cricetidae > Phyllotis > Phyllotis vaccarum. The sequence continues at coordinate 10,479,746 of JARWLC010000012.1, read as the reverse complement.
CTAGGAGCCTAGTGCCTAAGTAAACAAGTGAGAACCAACCACCCTGCACTCTGTTAGACTGAATACTGCTTCCAGCCATCCACTAAAGTAAATTATTAAAAGCACTTCAGATCTCACAGGAAAAGAGTCTCCTGGTCACTTTTTCTCTTGGCTTGTAAAAGGAATAAAAAAAAAGGCAAAAATAAACCACACATAACAGCAAATAGATCATAATGGCCAGAATCAACTCACTGCTTGAATGGGTCATGAAAATCGTCAAGATTTTCACCAGCATGATTTTCAAGGATAGAGCTATTCCTTGTAAAATGAATAAATACGGTTTCAGAAGAAAGTTAGCAGGATTAGGATATGAACTTCTGACCTGTTGTACAAGCATGAGTCTTTAATCAGAAACATTGGTTAAGTGTTCCAAGTAATTACCATTCTGCTGAAGATTGGCAATAATGTAATTAAACGTCCCTTGCAGCTTCACAATAGCCTAAAAGGGTAAGTTGTTAAATACAGTACCACCCTGTGATTTGAGTTCTACTAGGAACAAAAGTTGTTGGCACATAATGAGGCTTCAGTAATCAGAATGTACCAGACCTCTTTCCTAATGCTGAAAATAATAACTGTGTCTGCCCTGTCCCATTCATTCATGCTATTTAGACTTTTGTAATAAGCCTGATCTTATCAACAAGCAGGCAACAAAGGAGAAATCAGTCTTTCTGTTCTTAGTTCAGAAATAGCACTTGCTGCTCTTGCAACAATTTGAGTTTTGTGTGTGTGTTTCAATGGCACCTCTAATTTATTTCCATGTTTTTGTCTTCCAACACCATATGGACTGCAGAACTGGATGTTATGAGAAATAGTGCATTGTTTGTAATTAATTTCCTTGTCATAATTATGTCTATATTTTATTCTAAGTTATTGCACAACTTTATGCATTTTTATAACACGTCAGGATGACATGTCCTGAATGAAGGTAAATGATTACAAAGCACTTCCTATGTACACATTTGTGGAAAACTAACATCTACAAACTTTCTTACACATCCTAGTACCAGTGCCATTAAATTGCTTTTCTGTTTTATTCCATAACTCAATGTTACTCTCTCTCCACGTAGAAGCACTAATTTCAATTTTTTATTTCCTAGCCTATATGAGTGTTCCTTGATCACCTATGTGCAGTTTAAAAATGGAAATATTACTGATATCAGAGCTTCATAAATTTGGCATGTTTTTGAAATATACAGAAGCACAGAACTTATTTTTTTACTATTTGTATATATTATTTGTCCATTTTTGCTTATATATCATTAAAAGTAAATCTCAGTTACATCTTCTGTGCAGCCTTACCTGAATATTGAAGACAGTTCTGTTGCTCTGCATCTGACTCTCTCTCACTTTTGTAAATAGTTTATCAACTTTATTATAAATGCTTTGATAGTATCTGATGTTTTAGTATTTATCAGCAAATTATGTGTCTAAAAAACCTGAATAAATTTAAATTTTTAAAATATTAAGTTTAAATTACTGAATTACATTTAAGATATTGAACCAAAATTTCAAAACTCATCACCACATTCTTACTAATAGAACATTTTCCAATATTTTCATTATGAATATGTTTCTTAATTCTTAGCCTTGTATGACTACATTCACATCTAGTTTCTTTAGTGGAAAAGATACATTTAGTTATTATTTCCTCTAACTAGAGGTCCAAATACTCTATTTGTAATTTTTTTTTAACCTATTTTCCAACCTAGGAGATCTAATTACTTACAATTGTAAAGTACAGATACTGAGGATTTAGTATAATATGTGACTTAACCAAAATTATATCAAAAGGTAGAAACTTGAATGCCCTACCAAGACTAGAATTAGTATCAAGAATTTAGTGTGTTGAAAGATATATTTCATTTTTTTCCAATCCCTATATATTTTCTTTAGTCTCTAGGGGAACAAAAAAAAAAAAAAAAAAAAAAAAAAAAAAAAAAACAGTCTGTCATGTCATCTACTCAGAGGACACTACTGACATATAACAACTCCCTCTAAAAGTTTGTAATAACAGTATTTCTTTCCCTCAATTACTTAAAGCTAAGTCTAATTATAATCTACTATGTATTTCAGATTGCCTGCTATTGATGTGGGAATGTCTTTCTGTATGCTGTGAATAGCAATCTTTAAATAAAGGAACTGTTTTGGCCCATGACAGACACCATAGAAAAAGTAGGAAGAGAAGTCAGAGCATAGCTAGGAGAAGCAGGGCAGAGTAAGGGAGACCGAACCAGAAGCCCAAAGGAGCAACATGAAGTAAGGAACACAGGTGAGCCAAGGGCTGCAGATTATGATCCAATCTTAAGAACCAGTAAGATTTTCAATGCCCTATAATCAGCAGAAAGTAGCAATGGAAAACTACACCCAAATTTCCAAAATATTGTTTATAAATGTTGTTTTCATTATAAATGGTTAATGGTCATAGTTAATCTCTTTCTAAGAATAAAAATGGGATATGGTATATGAATGATTTTTTAAAAAAATAGATTATTGAATTTACTCAGATAAGGAAATCAGCTGTTAATCTAAAAATGTTTTACATTGGTATAGATTTTGGTTTATTGATACAAATTTAAGGTCAGTTCTCTTATCCTGGATATATTCTTCTTCTGTTGTTTAAGATATGTTTATGTAACTGATTTAAATTTGTAATGTAATAATTAATAAATACACGCTAGTTAGATTTTTAGGTATACAAAGATGTAATTCAATTAGATAGGTAATCTTCAAACACTTCTAAGACCTATAGAATATGGCATTTAAAATGTATTAAGCACTTAGAATTTTCTGGACAGTGAGACAGATCTGCTCCAGGCAGCAGTAATTTACTTCAAGAAAAAAATGGGCATCACAGAAACTCCATATGGAGATTAGTTTCTTTGTGGCATTGGTTAGCCACTGGACATGAACCTGCTCTTATATTGACTGCTTGACAGCATGCTATTTAAACTGGACATGCAGTTTCCACAGGAAGGTGACCTCTGAACTTTGGCAGAACAAGACTAGATGGTCATTCAGGTTCCTGCTTTGCAGAGAAATTCTCAGACATTCTTCAGGACTCGAGAAGAAGCAACTGATGAATGGACAGAGTAGATTTCCTGCTTCACTGAAATGAAAGAGACTCTGAGCCTGTAGGCTGAAGATGGATGCCCCAACTTTATAAAGGAACTATGGGTGACTGTCCAGGCAGATAGGTGTCATCTCTGTCATTTCTAGATTTTGGAAGTTTCTTGCACTTCCTGTTTACTTAGGTAAATATATCCTTCTGTGGTCTTTGATGTAGTTGAAGATTAGATAGTTATAGGTATAGTTTTTCTTAGTTATTTGAAAGGTATATTGGATATGAAATTTTAGATTCATAAGAATAAGGTAGATAAAAGTATTTTCTTTAAGTTTGCTAAATGCAAATAGACTAGATATAATTGTAATTCTTGCTTGATAGCTATTTTTTTATATGTAATTTTGCTATGGTAAAACTAAAACCTTCCTTTTTGATTAGACAGAAAAGGGGAAGTGATGTGAGAATGTCTTTTTGTATGCTTTGAATTACAATCTTTAAATAAAGGAGCTTTTTTGGCCCATGACAGACACCATAGAAAAAGTAGGAGGAGAAGTCAGAACATAGGTAGGAGAAGCAGGGCGGAGTCAGAGAGACTGAGCCAGAAGCCCAAAGTAGCAACATGTAAGGAGCACAGGTGAGCCGTGGGCTATGTGGCAGACATGTTTAAAGGAAATGGGTTGAGTTAAGATATAAGAGGAAGCAAGTAATGTGCCTGAGCCATAGGTCAAACAGCATGAAGTTAATATAAGCGTCTGAGTCATTTCTGGGGGCCTGAGAAGCAGTGGTTGATGACTAAGGGGTTCTGGCATGGCAGGCCTGTGGGTCTGGGCCTGTGGCTGCCCAGGCCCAAGAAACCTCATTGTAACATACTCTACTATGACAAAAGGCTAGAAACTGCACATCTTAAACATCAGAAGCTTCTTTGCTCCCAGATTGTAAGGTAGTAAATCTGATATCAGGATGTTGGCATGATTGGTTGTGGACAGGGCTCTCCTGACTTACATACTGTGGATCTACACAAGAAGATCCTGTGCTTAAATTCTCAACTAAAGTCATCTACCTTCTCACAGTTTCTATATACAACTCGGACATTAGGAGCTATAGCTTCATAATGTGAATTTTGTTAGTTAAACTTTCCATTACTATGACATAATACCTGACAGATTATTATGCTAATGCATGGGAAATAGCATACGCTTCGGATCATGGTTTCAGTGCAGAGACTTTGCTTGCTTGCTTCAGGGCCGTTGGTAATGTAGAACATTAAGGTGATGGAGGAACATAACAGAGGTTATTTATTTTATGTAGAAAAAGAGGAGGAGGAGAAGGATGAGAAGAAGAGGAGGGGATCCAGAAGAAGCAGAGTAACAAAAACAAGAACAATAAAATGGGGAGGTGGAGAGAGATTTGTAGGGGGACGTGGTTGTGGAAGGAGAGGGAGAGGAGAGGGTTGTAGTGTTTTTCTCTTTTCATTAAATATGCAAGTCTGTCTGCAGAATTTTCTACAGAAATGGAACAGGTATTGCATTAACTGGAATAAAGTCAGTGTATGTCAGCATATTTGCAACTTAAAAATATTTTAGAACATTTCCTGAGAACTCAGGAGTTATCTGGATGGCATTTGTTTCAAAACTTGATACAAGTAAGCACTAGTTAGGTAAAAATCAAACACTGAACAATAAAATATGAGGAAAACAAATCACCACCTCATAAATATTCTTCCAAAAATCAGAAAAAAGGCATAAAAACTAAATAAACTAAAAAAACTAAATAAATACTGTAAGTATTAAGTTAAATAGACATTGTAAAATAAATCAGTATAATTAAAGAAGCTAAGGAGTATGTTAAGCAACTCTACTGGAAAGTCTATGAAAACATCTGGATAAGAAAGGCCAAAGTTCATTTATTACTCCTTAAGATACAGTTTGGCTATGAAGTCAGTAGTGAATTAGCTCTGTATTCTCTTCTTTTAGAAAATTCACACTAGAAAAAGAAAGATATGGTTAATTGCAATAGAGTAGTGAAATAAAAATTGTGTTTTTCTTCTTCTGAGTTTAGCTAAGCTTCTAGAAACATTCTTAGTTAATGTGACATCTTATTTATTCATGTGCAGACTATTTGTGCTCTGCTTTTCCCCAGGGCATGTTAGTCTCATTTGTGAAGACCATTAAAAAGCTTTACTCACCTCTCTGTGGCTATTACAATCAATATTCATTGTTATGTAGAGCACAATAATCACACAATAAATCACAAAAGCTTCTTTTCAGGTCCTAATTTGCATTTTATATAGCATTATTTGAATAATAAAAAGTATCATCTGATTAGCAATCCTGTTAATATATGCTACAATTTTCAAACCAGCAACCATAATATAACATGCATTAAATTCTACTAATGACCTGGAATAAACAAGAAGCTATTTACAATATCAAACTATTAATAAGTAACTTATCATAACACATAACTAATTTTTATAATGTGTGCCAAAAGTATGTATGTCACAGACTCCAAAAAGCATGATAGGATCCTTGTTTTCTCCCTTTATTATTTTTTTTATCTACTTAGATATTTATATATTTATTTAGATAGGATTTTGCTTGTACTCCAATTGGTCTTGAAGTCACTTTGTTCAATAGACTGGCATCAGATTGCATTCAACATTCTACCTCATCTTTTTGAAAACTAGAATTCTAGGCATCTATTCTCATGCCCAACTCAGGACTTTTATTTTCTGTTAAGGAACTGGAAGTTTAGTTCAATAATTACAAACTTCTTTCAATTATATTAGACTCTCAGTGAAACCAAAAATCTTTTGAAATTCTCACATAACACATCGACATTTGCATCCAAAACCACTAGAGATATTTTTCTCTTATTTGGACCAGTGACAAAATCAGGCATAAACTTATTTAACTTAGATTTGTGTGTGTGTGTGTGTGTGTGTGTGTGTGTGTGTGTGTGTGTGTGTGTCTGTGCACACACGCATGTGTACATAAACGCAGGTACATACAAGTGCCACAATGCATGAACAAAGGTTAAAACAGTTGGTTCTCTCTTTAAACCATATAAATCTCAGGGAGTAAACTCAGCTCATCAGATCTGGCAGCAGACTACTTTACTGATTAGCCATCTTGCAAGCCAAAAAGTAACTTTTAAAAGCATGTTATTTTATGTGTATTAATGGTTTACCTGGATGTATGTCTATGCACTACACGTGTTCATAGGAAGGCACTGGATCCTCTAGGAATGCAGTTTTAAATAGTTGTGAGCCATTATATGGGAACTAGAAATTGAACCTGGGTCTACTGGAAAGCAACCACTGCTCTTTACCTCTGACCCTCTCTCCAGGTCCAAAAATTTAGCTTTTAAGACGAGTAAGGAATTTAAGCAATACTTTTAAGATCTGGGTCAAGATTGAGAAGGTAGTTGAGAATAAAATATTATTGCATAGTAATTTTACCTCAATATGACAAGAAGTTGGAAAGAATATGCAGCTAAAGCAAAAGGAAAGTCTTAGAAGTTTATGGCTTCTGAACAAGAAAGAGTCAATCTCTAGTGGACTGCCCGTGCTTCACTGGATGGTTCCGTACACAAGCACATAGAAGTAGTAAATAAGATCAAAATGTGTTATATACATGTATAAAATTTTCAGAAAATAATTTTATTTCAGGAAGTCAAAATTATTAGAAGAAAATGACTAAAATAAAGAAAACAACAAAATGAGAAATACTTAAGTGACAAAATGATTAAAAATTATATAAAAATCATATTTGAAATGAATTATTGATAGTTCTTTATTAACCAAACTTCACATAAAAATGTCCCATTTTTACACTTGTTATTGCCCATAACTTCAAAATATCACTTAGATTTCTCAGTGAATTTTCAAAAATAAGCACACATGGACTTTGAAAGTAGATTGAAGAATTAAAGAAAGACAATATATGACAATTTGAAAATTCTTTACATTTAAGAAAAAAACATTTCACATTATTTTCATAGAGTATCTGAAATTGAAACTTCTGTATCAATTTTGTGCTCAGCTGAATTATGACTAGTAATAATTACAAAAAGGTTATAAGATGTTTCATTCACTTTCTTGTATATACAGATAAAAAGAAGAGACTCAATCCAGCTACCCAAGAAGCAAGAAGTAAAGAAATAGTTAAGCCATGGGCCATGGGGCAGGACAGATTAACGGAAATGGGTTGAGTTGAGATACCAGAGCTACCTAGAAATAGGTTTGAACCATAGGTCAGCCAGCATGCAATGGATATAAGCCTTTGTGTGAGTCTGTAGTACTGCAGGTCTGTGAGTCTAGAACCACAGTCCAGATACGTCAGAAACCTTAGTACAAATGGCACTAAACATGGACTACTCACATCCACATAAAGCCTGGGAAATCTTCAAAATGGTTCTAGAGCATAGAAAAAAAAAAAAAAAAAAAAACCAAAACAGCTTTTTACTTGTGTCTTTCCACAAGTGGGTTGTAGTACAGAGTGTCTTGTGGTCTTGAGCTACAAAATGGCTGTGGGCTTGTGGTGTGCATCTTATGGTACAACAAGACTGGTTCCTGAAGTCTCACGGAAGACTCAGTATCAGTAACAAGCTGCATATGATGGATTTAAGGTTTCTGTTTATATTGAACAAAAAGGAAACAGAGTCAAACACAATTTCTTGGTAGTAGCATTTTCTGGGATGGCTCTGTTTCCTGGTGGTGAGCAGATGTACAGCTCCTCTAAGAGAAGTTTACTGACTCAGCATTATAGGCAAAACCTGTATGGCTCCTTTAAGAGGCCCTGCTACCAAATACTTATAAAATTCATGAATAGTGGGTCTTGGTGCTCTATTTGATGACAGTGTGGATTCTAAGATTTCCCAGAGATGGGGTGGTAAAAAGTTTCATAATATTTAATAATGCCTCCCAGAATTGAAAAGATAAGCATGGCTCTGGTATCTCTGCCACATTGAAGAGCTGAGCAGGGCAGAGACAGCAGGCAAAGTAGTGTTTTTCAGTCAAGCATTTTAAAAGCTCTTCTGAGGAAAAAAAGGGATATGATATATGAATGATATTTAAAAAGATTATTGAACTTACTTTAATCCAAAAAGGTTGATAATCTCAAAATCTTTTACAATGGTGTGAATTTTAGTTTATTAATATAAATTTAAGGTCAATTTCAATATACTGTATGTGTATTTCTACTCTTGTTTAAGGTAATATGTTTATGTGATTCATTTAAATTAATAATATGTAACTAAGAAATTAAAATTAATAGTCATCTGTGATAACCAATTATGGTCATGTTAGTTAGGTTTTTGTAGGTATACAAAGATATATTTCAATAGGTAATCTTCAAACACTTCAAAGACCTACATAATGTGTTATTTAAGATATTTTAAGAAATTAGACTTTTCAGGACAGTGAGACAGGTCTGCTCCTAGCAGCATGAGTCTACTTCAAGAGGATTATGGGTATTGAAGAACCTCCACGTGGAGTTTACCTTCTTTTTTACAAAAATTAGCCATTTGACAAGAAACTGTTCTTGCGTTGACTGCCTGACAGCATGCTGTATAAACTGGACATGCAGGATCCATAGGAAAGTAATCTCTGAACTTGGCCGTAACAAATGGAAATAGTCCTTCAGGTTCCTGATTTGCAGAGAAAACTGCCAGACATTCTACAGGACACAGGGAGAAGTGACTGACAAACTATACCAGAATGGAAAGAGCAGTCCTTCAAATTTCCTGCTTCATTGAAGGTATGCCAGAAACTCTAGGCCTGTAGGCTGAAGATGGATGTCCCACCATTTTACAAAGAAACTTTTGGTGACTGTCGAGGCAGCCAGATGTCATCTCTATCATTTCTACATCTTGGTAGTTGCTTGTACTTTCTGTTTACCCAGGTAATATTATATACTTCTGTGGTCTTTAAGGTAGTTAAAGATTAGATAGTCATATTTTTACTTAGTTATTATAAAAGGTATATTAGACATGAAACTTTAGACTTACAAGTATAAAGTGGATGATTTTCTTAAATACAAATAGACTAGATATTGTCTATAATTCTTGCTTGATATCTGTTTTATTATGTGAATTTTGCTATATTAAAATTGTAATCTTCCTTTTGATTAGATAGAAAAGGCAAAGTGATGTGGGATGGCTTTCTGTATGCTGTTAATATCATTCATTAACAAAGGAATTGCTTAAGCCTATGGCAGGGCGATTTAGAAAGAGGCAGGAAATCTGAGCATAGATAAAGGGGAAGGAGGGCGAAGTCAAGAGAGACTCAATCTAGCTGCCCAAGAAGCAAGATGTAAAGAAGTAGGTAAGTCAAGAACCATGTGGCAGGGAAGATGAATGGAAATGGGCTGAGTTAAGGTGCAAGAGCTATTTAGCTATATGCCTGAGCCATAGGCCAAGCAGCATGTAATTTAAAAAATAAAGAAAGAAATAAAAAGTAAAATCAGTTCTCACGTGTACTATTATATTTCCTATATACCTCTTTGTTTACCCATGAGCTTTTCACCCAAGAGAAAGGTATATTGTAACTCTAGTGGTATGGGTCTGATATACAGAAAGGTTGTGCTTTGATGGTCCACTACAAAGGAAAAGAATGAGTTCACTATAATGTAAAGAAGCAGACCTGGAAAAAGCATGGCTTCTTAAAGTAGCAAAGGAAACGGGGAGTGTTATTGAAATGTATACCGATCTAATACATCCTGCGATCCAAAACCTTCCTAAAGTTGTAAGTTAGCATTGCTCCAAATATTAGAAGAGTAATTAGCAAAATGCTACTGTTTACAAAATAACCATTGTTTCACTTTATGAGTTTAAGTACCAAAGCTTGTTTCATCTTACACTGCAGAGGACAGTGAAGAAGCAGAAGGAATAAAAGCTCAGTTGAGATGTATCTCCTGTTTTATGTCACTCGCCTAATGTCAAGATGTTATCCCTTCTTAGACTCCTTCATTTGTGTGAATTTTATAGTTAAAAATAATTTTAAATTTTATACTCTAAATTTTCTTCTTCCTAAGAGCATTTGCTTTAAACAGTTAAAAATTAAAAATTTTAGAAAATTAGAAACTTGATAAAAGTCTTGGTCTATCTATGCTCTTTGAACTTTTGTAGAGAGACAGCAATGACTTCTAACAACAGAGAGGGCACCAACAATACTAAAACCAGGCAGACAGACAGACAAAGAGCAGACACCAAACAATCACTTTACCTATATTTACTTAGGGTTACTCACAGGCAGTTGGATTAAGGAAAAAATGTCTTCCAACAACTAACATCGTTTACATACCTTTGGGGAGGAGTGGGTTTGGGACTGTGAGTCCTTCTTCACCATCTATAGGGTTCAATCTCATGCCCAGTCAATAACATTCTATATCAAACCCTTTGGCCTGTTAAGTATTTTATCAGCGTTTTTCCACCTAACGTCTTTTTCAAGGACAAAAACCTTCATCTCGGCGACATGAAAGAATATGGAATGACTCCTTTTTCTCTTCTTTGGAAGCCCATAACGGATAGTGTCAATAAGCAAACACAGATCACCTAAGAATATTGATTAACCTATGATTATATACCCTGGGGAAAATAATGCTACTATACAAAAGAAAGTCTCTCACAGAGGTAGGATGTGGTGCGGTTCCTGCATGGACTCAGATGCACTCAGGAAATTTTCTGGTACGCCTCTGTTCCGTAAAGAAAAAGTAAAATTCAAGAAAGCTTGTAATAAACTTAGCTCCTGAGCTGTTTAGTCCTTCACCAAAGAAGTTTATAAACATCAGCAGAAAGAATGTAACAAAGGAGAATTTACATGGAATCATGTAAAAATATGGGACAGACATAAATAGATTTGCTGTGAATTGAGTCACCAGAGAGGGGTATGCCTGTTTCTCATACTGAATCCATAGACATGTGCTTCAATGTACTTATATACGTATGTACGTGGGTAAAAACAACTGACTTTTATCCAAGTACATCTACTTGTTTTCTGGAAGCAAAATCAGACTAAAGAATATTATAACTTTTAACATTTTCAGGAGGGTGCTATTTTTATTGTTTCCTACATTGACTTCTCCAGTCCACAATCATTACATATTATAGACTTAATATTTAGGGATTGAAATTTTCATTATTTAAGAAAAAATTAACAACAAAAATAAGATTCCCTATGCCCAAATATTTGTATAAAGATCTATTAGCCAAACATTATTTTAAAAACCAGACAACAGCAGCTGCCTAATATAAAACACTATGGTTTCATTGTACCTCATTACAACATCCTGGTGGTGTGCCTTTGCCTCTACCTGGAGAGTTTCTCAAAAAAAAGGTAGATTGTGCTTTTTATAGAAAGTAGGGTTTTAGTGTTAATTGTTAAGGAGTCATTTTATGCTTATTTCATTTTTATTCTAAAATACAAGTGTTTCCTTATTTCCCATAATTACTGAGTATCTTTTCAAAAAGTTACTCTGTAAAGACCAAATGTTTATACAAAATACTAAACATTTTTTAAAGTTTCCTTTCTATCTCCCTCTTTCTCACACACACATATTTCTTTTTTATGTTTTTGTGCATATCTTTCCATCATACTATTTTTACCTGTAGAAAAGAGAAATATTTCACTGATTGTCTATCTAGATCTGGAAATCAATATCTCAAGATATTTGTGGCATGGGTTTGCTGTTGTGTAATTCTTATTATAGAACAATGATGTAAGCTAACATTTGGGTTCCAAAAGCAAATAATCAACACACTTTCCTTCCATTTGGTATTCAAAATAGATAAGTATCTGTTTAATTAGGGTTAATGGGGGGTTAAATGGGACAGATCGTCAATCAAGAGAATTTTAGAAAAGTGTTAGACTTTAAAATATATATATATATTTGGAACATATGGATAAAACCTTAAGTTTTATACTAGGCCTGGTATTCACTGAGCAAATTTTGCACACTATTTTGGGATCTGGGAATAGGATTTTGTCCACTAAATTCCTCCCTTATCTGTCTTTAGAACATTGAAATTGAAACAGCATGATAAAAATGGAAGTGGAAGATTTCTTTTTATAAAACAGCAGATGTAATTTAAAATCAAGTTGTGATTTATACAACATATTATGTACCTAAGACTCCAAATAAAATAACAAAATACCGTGCCCATTCTTGAATAAACGAACATATGAAATGCCAAAATTGTAGCTTGAGGTTTGGCAGTATATTCTGTTGGCAGCTCAGTTAAGAATTTCCAATGTTCAGAATATTTTTTCTTTCTAAGACTCATGACTTAGAAAGAAGGCATAGCTTAAATGTACGTGTGTTGTCAATTTTGTAGGCTGTTTATGTGTATTTCTTAAGTAATGAATGAAGGATCTATGTTTTATGTTTTTCACAGATTTTACTAAAATATCTCTCTTCATATAACTTTACTGTAATCTTGAAAGCTCTCTTCTACAGTCAGATAGATTAAAACCATTTGAAAAGTACTGACTGTAAAACAAGTCATAGGCACCTGCTTTTTTTTGTTTTTGTTTTTTTTTTTTTGTTTGTTTGTTTTGTTTTTTATTTTAGCAGTCCCTTAATTTAAAGAGGCCTAATTATGTAGGGCAATAGTTTTTCTCATTTGCAATAAAGGAATAAAAATTTACATGTATTAGTTTTTCACTATGCCTCAGAAATGAATTCTGTCAAAAAGATCTTCAGGTATACATGTTTACCCAGGTGCAAGACCTGAAGAAACCAAGATGTAGAGTAAATAACTCAGGTGGTAAATAACACAGAGATATTTTTGTCCACCGAAGTTCTTTGAAAGCATATATTTTCCTTTGTATATGACTCAATTTACTACAAATAGTATACACAACACAGAAATCAGAATAAAGTCAATCATAGTCAACTTGAAGGCACTGACATAATCACATGAAGGAAAATTTACTGATGCAAAATGTACTAGCACTTTCTTTAGTATTTGCTCCTATACTATTGCTTTCTATGAGTTTTCCTGAGGTAGAACAAAAATTTGCATTCTACACTATTCTTACCCAGTAATATATACCAGTTAGTGGACGGAGATCTCTGGGTAACTGACAATATCTGCAACCTATTTTGGAGGAAAAGCTAGTGAATTTGTTCAAAACCCTCAGATTTTTTTTTTTATTGTTTTAAAAAGCCATAGAAGTATCCATATTCTAGTCCAAGTTCTGCTCTCCAAATTGCCTTCCAGTATTTTTAAACATGTAGCTTACCTCTCTATAGTTCTCTTAAAAATATTATTTTTTACCTGCTTTTTAAAATTTTTGTACTATAATATATTAATACTATTATGCATGTAGTGCTATATGCCTACAGTTAAGTTTTGGTACATGCTTTGTGATCAAAAAAGTCAGTACATTTTAAAAGAGAAAAACTAAACTAAATCTATTTATTATCTAACATTATGTTGGTAATTTGAAAGATCTGTGTTCTTAAGAGAGAGAATTTCCTTCTGAAATTTCCTTGAGTATTTTGACATGCTTTCCATGCTCTACTCTTTTGTCCTTTCCCTGTCCTGTTTCCTAAGTTAACTTGATAGCAAAATGCCATGTACCAAGAGCACGTGAACTAAAAAGAAACAAGATTGTGTGTGTGTGTGTGTGTGTGTGTGTGTGTGTGTGTGTGTGTGTGTGCTAGAGAGAGAGAGAGAGAGACAGAGACTCAGAGAGACACAGAGAGACACAGAGACTAAATTACATAATCAGCCTTTCAGCATTTTTTTTAAAATTCAGAATAGAACAGATTTTGTTTGTGGTAGAAATTTAGTTTTAGTGTTTAAAAAGGTTGGGAAAATATTTCAAATACAAACTTTCAATCATTCTTTGGAAAAACTACAAAATGGTAATAGATTTAGTTATTTCTAAATACAAAACTAGGAGGTTAATTGAAATGTCATATTTCATTATTTCAAGTGTTAGGAATGTGATGAAAGTTTAAAATGTATTGGTCAAGTTAATAATCTATAGACACTTTACTGGGACTGTGGGAAAGAACTATCAAAATGTTTGAGTAGGTAAAATAAGTCTCAGTCCAAAGTATGATGAGCCCTGAATCCTGCTATTTGCTACATGAGCAGCCTTCAGCAAGTTCATTCTCTTCAAATGGTGCCAGGTAGCCCTTTAACACCTTCTGTAGTGACTGATGAGGAAAAAGATTTCCTGAGTCTGAAACTGTCATACATAACTTCATCTTAGTAGTGGTTTACCATTATTTCATTTATTTTTATTATAGAGGAACTATGTTGTCCAATGTACAGGAAAAATAACCTAGGGTGCCACAACCAAGGTTTGGATCATTGGTTGCCATCTTTGAGGTTGGCTAATTGGTTATCAATAATTAGTGCTGCTATTTTGGATACGTTTGTTTACTTTATGAAAATCTGCTTCTCTATCAACAGTTGTTTTTTTAAGAAAAATAATACACTAGTCTAAGGAAGTTGGCTAAGTTTCCAGTACCCAACATGATTTCCTTCCCAATGAGTGTGCTACTAGAGACCTATTAAGATTCATAATTTATTGTTCAATTCAGAGTCTTCTTTCTTCAAACTATATATCCATGGGCAACAAAAGTGGCCTCAGTAAGCTGTATATATCTCTATATAGATATAGATATAAGTATTTGTGCACACATATACATGAATAAATGTATATAACAATAATATCAAAGAAAAAGAGGTAATTCACTCGGGGGTGGAGAGACATGGGAAAGGTCTTAAAGAAGGGTGGTTTGGGCTGAAAGGAGATAAAAGGGAGGGGTAATACAATATGATTGCATTTCAGCATAGAAACAAATTAAATTCTACTGCATATCTTCAAAATCACTGTTTCCTTCTCTCCTTAAGCACTTTGTGTAATTTTTAACATGTTCTAAAATACTCAAAAATTATCTAAGCTGATTTGACAGAATTCTGGAGAATCTTCAATGCTTTTGTACAGAAGAAAGACTCTTACTGTGCTACCTTGTTGATAAATTTAATAAACTTTGTTCTAGAAGAAAATCAAAACCTTCAGAATCTGACACTTTTCAACATGACTTTGAGAAAAGTGAGAGCATGTCTGACTTGCTGAATTCTGAAATAAAATAAAAGTTGCTTTCCTGAAAAGAATGCAAAGATGCAGGAAACCAGTTGTTTTGTTCTGGCACCCTGGGAATCTGCATGCATGAGCCCTGCCTGTTCCTGTTCTTACAAATAAGGTAGAAAGGGGCTCTAAGGATGACCAAGAACCAGAGACAAGATAGTTCAAGGCCTTAGGGGAAAAATAGGAAATTATTCTGAAATATATTATATATATATATATATGTGTATATATATATATTCAATCCCTAGTGGTATATTTATATACTATTTATCCAAACCTTGTTTAGCTACCATCATAGAAGATTCTTACTGCAACATATGGAAACAAATACAGAGATACACAGCAGATATTATGCAAGGACTCTAAGACTTTGGAATATCCCACCCATAAAATCCCCCCTCTTCGGCTTAAGAAACCCCACAGTAGAGGTGAAAAAAAGAGTTTAAGAGGCAAAGTATATGAGGGAAACTAAGAAAACAAGGCTCTCTAATAATTTCAAGGCACATTTGAACTCATGGAGATTGGGGCAGCATGCATAGTATCTGTAAGAGTTTGCAACATATTGAGCCTTACAGCTGAAAGAAGTGGGCAGATGCCATCGTCCTTAACCTAGACTGTAGTCTAAAGTTTCTGGTCTGCCCCAGCCCAAGGTCAGAACCTGCAGTCCTGCTTGCTGCCACTTAGAGTTAAATAAGCATACAAAGGCTTATATTAATTATAAACTGGCCTGTGGCTTAAGCTCATTACCAGCTAGCCCTTAACCCATTTCTTTTAATCTGTGTCTTGCCAATATTGCTTGTGGCTTACCCTCTTTCATCTTTTATCTCTGCTTGAATTTCATGTCTGTCTCTAAGCTGCCTTTCCATAGGCCAAGCAGGTTCTTTATTAACAAATGGTAACAAAGTATATTCACAGTTTACAGAAACACATCCTGCACTAGAAGCTATCTACAACTGACAACCACTTGCAAATGAAAATTTAGTTCATTTCAAGTCATTTTCACTGTAAAAGCAAATATATGTTTTGCACTTTATTTAAATTTTATTATATAGTGGTAACATTATAAAAAAATAAATAAAAATACCTAATCTCAAAAAAAAAAAATCTTCCAGAAAGGCAAAGTGACAAGAATTTTGATTTCACTTATGTCTTGTTTGGGAAGCAACTAATTTTATTGCACTAACAAACAAATGAAAGGAAAAATATAAAAATGTTCAATATATCGGAAAGTTTAGGAGTTAAATATCCACTTTTAAATTATTTTTAGAATTAAATAAAATTTGAAGTAACACTAAAAATTATGCAGGCAAGGATAGAGGGAAAATGAGAAGTTATTCACTGCTGGTGGAAGTGCAAACTGGTGAAGCCTTTATGCAAATCATTGCTTAGTTTCCCCAAAACTGAGAAATAGATCTGTCATACATCTAACACTACCAATAAATCCCATTTCCAAAGGACTCCATATCCTACTTTGGTGATATTTGGTATCTAAGTTCATTGTTGTCCTATTTACAATAGTCAGGGAATTAAAGCCATTTTGAATAACTGAAAAATGCATAATCCATTATTAGAAGCTATAAAGGAAGAGAAATTACATAATCCACTGGTAAGGGGTTAGAGTTGAAAGTAACTATTCTGAGTTCCTGAATACACATGGAGAAATACAAATATTACATGTTATCCCTCCCTCCTTTCTTCCTCCCTTCCTATCTCTCTCTCATTTTCTCTCTCTCTCTCTCTCTCTCTCTCTCTCTCTCTCTCTCTCTCTGATTACAGATTTAAATATTTAGATGCATGTTTTGAAATCAGAACACTAATAGAATTCAGCTAACTGAAGATTCCAACAATCTAAACAAACTATATAGCTCATTTTCTCTGCATCTTAAGTGCATTATGAATGAATTCTAATCAATTACTCAAAATCGTTCAATCCAGAGACAATATTTTTATTTCTAAAATAATACATATCATATAAATATTCTTGACACTCACTCTTGTTTTTATTTTACCAAGCTGCATGTATAGATATGTTATCTCCTAAATGCTTGTATCATGTACACTACAGACATCAAGATCTCATGATGATAATGTATGTAGGCTTATTCTGATGACTCATCCTTTATATAATAATATTGATAGTTCTATTATGTGTTAATCCTTCGTCTGTCCATGCCTGATTGATTATATTAATAGAACTTATGCCAGATATGCTTTTCTACCAGGAAAAGAAATAAAGATTTTCCTTTTCAACAATGAGTGTACAGAGTATCTCACCATTATTTCCCTGATTCTTTATACTAGTCTCCTCCTTTGTATCGTCTTAAAGTTCTTTTATTAATCTTTATTTTCCTTTATAAGCTTCTAATCAAAGTTTATTTTAATGGAACTGAATTCCACTACATGCACTTATTCATTAAACAAAAGTCTATTGAGAATAAGATTAAACACACTGCCCTGATTCTCAATGAGCTTTGTCTGACACAGCAGAGTAACAAATGGGGGAAAAAAACATGAAGAACTAAATCAGAGATGCCAATTCCATTATCAAATAGTTACAGCATCCTCAGTTAAGCTATAGGATCAGTCTACTGTTCAGAATAAAAAAGATTCAAAAGAGTTTTGTAAAAAAATTACCATCTAAGATAAAAGCTTAAATGAGCCAGTGAAGTCTCAGATAAAACAAACAATTTTTATGACTATAGTGAGATTGAGTCTTGCTGTTTGAAATTAGTAGTGTTAACCAGGCACAACCTAATGAAATTACCAATTTAAGTACTAATTAGATCAATGGTAGAATAGAATGGGTGAAAAGTGTACAGCTTTGAAGAGACAGCAAGGAGACCTGCAAAACAAGTTAATTGTGAAAAGTGCTAAAATCAATAAGGAGCATGAAAATGTGCCAAATGCAAATAAGCAGCTTTGATTAAGACCAAGTTTCTCCTTGATGAGAATGGATAACGAGATGGAAACAGATACAGGTAAAAATACAGATAAGATGACAGCCATAAAGTATGGGACCACAATAAGTTCACTTTTGAAACTATACTCTGAGAATCCTATGTGGGTAGTGAAGGGGGAATTCAGGCTTGAAGGTCAAATGAAAAACCAATGCAAATAAGTACTTTATAAATTATTATTATATAAATAGATTTAGGTCATAGCAGGAGATGGAAAACCAACAAAAGGAAGAAATGGTAGAAATGAACATATGGGGGGAAGACAAAAAACAGAAAAGACCTTTAAAAAAGTCAGATGTAAATCTTATACAATGGAAGCTCCAGTGTTTGAGTGTGTGTGTGTGTGTGTGTGTGTGTGTGTGTGTGTGTGTGTGGGTATATAATAGGGTATGCTCAGGGTCAAAAATGGATTTCCTGTTTTGTAGTATTGGCCAATGATGCTTCATACTGCCCTCAAACATTAGAAGCTATTGCCCAGTACTATTGGTAATTGTCAAGGACATTGGAGTAAGACCCTACTGATGGAGATAAAACATACTACAGTCATTAAACTTAAATATATTAAACTTGTACTCTTCTCCTATACAGCCTTTGTAGTCCTGGATGATGCTAGGCATGGCATTAAAAATTAATCACTAAGACTTACCCAGATGCGCACCCATTGACTTACAGTAATGACTTCCCTGATAAGATATGCTCATTGTACAACTATGGCATGAATATTTTTGGAGTAAGCTGCCATGTTCTGATTGTACTTAAGACCATCTACACAAGAGAAAACTCATTCTTAGCACTATTACCAAGCCAAGAACCTGTTTCTAAAGAAGTCATAAGACCTAGTGGGAAACATGCTATTATTCCTCTAAATGTTTAACTATTAAAATATAAAGACTTATATACATAAATTATCACAACTCTCAACATTCAGCAGAGAAGCTTCTTCTATAGTAGATGGAAATTAGCACAGAGACTCACAGCTATTCATGAGAATAATAGACTGTGGAATACCCAATCCCAAATAGAAGATATATGTAGTCCTTTCCCTTCCTAAGGTACGGAAATTATTGTAGAATGGGAGGAAAAATATAAGAGGTATTGCTAGTGGAAGACTACAAGGAAATAGTGTTTTCTAGAAATAGTTGGGCAGATGAAAATATAAACCCAGTCAGGGTAACAGCATTCTAAAGACTTGAGAAAGCTAAAAGCAGAAAATGTCCAAGATTAAAGAGCTGAGAAGTAAAGTTGCATGCTCCCTAACTGGGGAGCCTTCAGCAATCTCTAGCTTGTTGGAGAGGCATATTTAGTTTTTTTAAGAGTATAAATTCCTTATAAGTCAACCATGCTAAAGAAGGCCACACACCCAAGAATATATATAAAAAAGAAAAGGACATTAAATTGGGTAGATAGGGTAGAATAGGCCAATATTTAGAGGAATATGGGAACTGCTTCTCGTCCTTTTCTTTGGCTATGACAAAGTACATGAACAATGCAACTTATAAAAAAAATTCACTAAATTTGAAAATTCATGGCACCAAAGATTTCATTACCTTTATGATGCTCATAAGCTGCATGATGTTCGAGTAGTAACTGAGAGTTTACATGTTGTGAGAACAAACACAAGGCAGAGATAAAGGCAATGTGAATGGCACATGTAGTGGGATTATATTACATTGTAAATAATTGTCCCACTCAATGATTTAATAAAAACACTGATTGGCAGATGGCAGACAGGAAGCACGGGAGGGGTTACCAACCAAGAAAACTCTGGGAACAGGAGAACAGAGAAGAGATGCCACAGAGAAGTCAGCAGGTGCAGAGGACAAACTACTCTGTTGCTCCCGAGGAAAGGTACTAAGCTGCATGGCTGAACAGGATAAGAATCATGTGTTAGTTTAGGGGTAAATAGTTAGCAAGTGATATGCCTGGGCTCTAGGCAGATAAACATAAAATTAATGTAAGTATCTGTGTGTCTCTGTGGGACTATGGGAATGGGGGTCTGTGGGTCCAGGCCATGAGGGTGGTCCTGAAAGTCTGAGCCAGAAACCTCATACAACTTGCATGTAGTTTGAAACCCCCAAAGTCCACCACCAGTGACACACATCCAGTAAGGCCACATCTAATAATCCTTCCAAAACAGTTCTACCAAATTTGAGATGAACATTCAGACATATGATTTTATGAGATAATTAAACTAGCACATTAGAGAAGGATTTCATGAAAAGTTACATGTAGCAGTTGAAATAACAGAAGAGTCTTCAATAGTCTGCAGGGAATATATAAAGAACTATATATTTGAGAGCAAAATTTAATAAAAATATTGATATTAAGAAAGAAATGACCTTTAAAATATTTTGAGTGAAAATCATGATTACTGGTAAGGAAAGAAAGATTTCAGTTGAGGAGGTATGGAGGCATAGTCACATTTATATAAGCCCTCCTAATTGGACCTCATTACTTTTAAAAATTAGACGTACAGTTTGGAGAAAGGATGAGATGTGTTAGGTAGGGTGGGTGGAAGCTAGAGGATGAGAGTCCAGGACATACATGACAAAGAAACATTGTAAGCATGTATGATGATGATGATGCTAATAATAATAATAATAATACAAGGGACATGAAGGTAGGTCACACTTTGTTATTGCCATGACTACTGCTTTTTGCTAAATAAAAATGTTCTCCTTTTTCAGAAAAAAAAAGAAGTTAGAAATTAAGGAAAGTTCAAAAATCTTAGAGGATGGCTGCCTTATTCAGTTGTTTTTATGTTCTTTAATTGGGTTTCTGAAGAGCTTAAGTAAACAATCTCATTAATGTAAAATACATATGAAATAGATTAAAAATCCCTGGACACACATTTCTAATGACCATTAAACAGTAAAAAAAAAATCTATATAATTATCCTCTGGTTAAAAATGTAATAAGAAGGCTATAAAGATGGTCAACAGTTAAGAGAAACTGCTACAGTTCCAGAGGCCCTGAACTTTGATTTCCAGTACCCACATGGCCTCTAAACAACGGTCTGTACGATTTTATGGGTTCTAGTGACCTCTTCTAGTCACCATGAGTCCTGCATATATGTAGTGAACAGACAAATATGCGGGCCAAATTTTCACACACATTTACACACACACACATGCACGCACGCACACACACACATGCATACGTATACACACATGCACACACACAGGCACACACGCACAGGCACACACGCACAGGCA
This sequence comes from Phyllotis vaccarum, assembly GCA_033318265.1. Taxonomy (NCBI): domain Eukaryota; kingdom Metazoa; phylum Chordata; class Mammalia; order Rodentia; family Cricetidae; genus Phyllotis; species Phyllotis vaccarum. The sequence continues at coordinate 10,458,365 of JARWLC010000012.1, read as the reverse complement.
TACACGCACGCACATGCACAGCCTAAGTCATACACTGATGAACGTAATAAAGCTACTTTGCTGCCTTTGTGGTAATTGCATATCTAGAGGAACTAACCAAACAATAAGGTATGTGTTTCTAAACATGAAACAGAAATTTGTATGTTCTATTTGTTAAAAAGATTTAAATAAATATATTATGGTTTTCATTTATAGTTTTCTAGAAAGCTTATTCAATATCAGTGTATTATGTAATTTTATTACTTATTCCTATCTCATACAATACATCCAGATGAGAGCCTAATAGTAAAAACTATTTTGTTACTGAAACAGCATGGAGCCTTTTGGGTGTGTCAAGAAGAATGCCACTATAAACTATTTGTCTATATCTTTGTACCAAGGAAGTATACACAGCTCTCACACAGACACACACATATTGAAATGTCTTCTGTTCATTAAACATATACATAGGCAACTTAAAGTGATAATTTTCATTTGAAATAAAGCAGAGTAGGAGATTTTATTAAAAACCATTTAAATAAATAAAAATTTTAATTGGAAGCTTAAGAGGCAGAAAGAAAAACCCAGGGAAGAAAGTAATACAACTAAGAGAGGTTACAGATTTCTCTAAGCAACAATAATGACATATTTTCTATAATATGTGAATTAATGTTTCAGTTTGTCAAGGAAAGTATTGGGCTTTGATCAGTTTACATTCTAGAGAATAATTTTCATATGGAATGATTTTATTTATATTTCCTAGATGACTAGTATTTAAAAATTTCAGCTCATATATTCATTTGTTTATAACATGATTGTGCAAGTGTTTTATATTGAATTGGCATTTTTCCTTTTATATGTTGAAAAGTACCTATAAACAGCAAAGTTTGTGCGGAATTAGAGCTTTTGCTATACTGGGAGAAGGGAAAAGCTAACTTACTATCTGTCATGTGGTTCTAAGACATTGATTTGAGACAGGACTAATTACTTAACTACTCACAACCAAGTGAGAACCACGACATAAGCTTGAACTTCTTTTACTTCAAGTGCCTTTTATTGAGGTAAGACACATGTATTTCTAAAAGGCCATTGTTAGTATAAATTTGACCCTGAATTTCTATAGCAGCTGAATTCCAGACAGTTTTAAAGGAAAGGCCAAAAGGAAGCATTCTGGCCGGCATCTATTACAGAGGAAGCATTTGAACATGACAGAAACCCTTAAAGGAAAGTACTTGATTTTCCCCCCTAACTTAGGGGAATAATCAGTGTACTTTTCTGTCACAAAGACAGAGGCCATGTTTGGTACTTGCATCAGACTTTATGGTGTAACCCATGAAAACTTGATAAATTGAGTTTATCATTTACCTACTTCAGTAGCTGATGGAAGAATAAAAGATCTGGTGTTGTGTCTGATGTCCCTCAAAAAGTCACACCTTCTGCCTGGAGAGTCAGCTTTGAGAGCTGACTTTTGTAAGGTGCCTGTAGACTAACCATAGCCTTTGGCCCATAAGACTGGCAGTTGCCTAAGTGTCACTCATAACAAGAGTCTGCATTTAGTTCCTTTGTAAACATGACCCAATCAAAGTGGATTTTGTTTGGTTTTCACTACCGAAATCTTCCCCTTTCAGCAATCCGATTTCAGAAAACACTGGACCTGAGATGTGAGAAACACATAGTTTGCAGTAAGGCCTAGAAGTTCAGCAGCTTTCAGTTTGAGGTGTGTCTGCAGTGGACCTGTGACTGCTTGACAATAATGCACTTCGCAGTCAGAATCTTGAAGAGGCTCAGTTTTTATACAAAGCAGCTATCTGTTTTCTGGCAGCCCTAATCTTGAGGGTTCCCTCACCCCATCCTCGTCTAAAATATCCTTCTGTCTTTGTGATAAAATAATTATTATTAACAAGTCACAAAATCAGAAGGCTAAGTTTAGAAGGGGATGGGGTGAGAGGCATACTGGGAGTGATCCATGGGGATCTGGAAGGGGAATATGAAAGTAAATATTATCATATTTCATTCTATGAATGTATGAAATTATCAAATATAAGTCATAAAATGCACTAGATACCTCAGGTATGGACAAGTATACAATTGAATTATATTTATGGACATCTGGAACATCAAAAAATCTGGTGTCTGCTTCTACTCTGAATGTAATTCTACTTAATTAATTTCATGAGATATTGAGTACATAAATTTTAAAATATTTAAATATTTTTCAAGCTTAACATTACTAAGCATACTTTATAACATTCTGATTAGAAGGCATTCTTGCTATAAGAACTCAAAAATCCAATATCTCACACCATAAAATTTTTAAAATAAGAATAGATAAATTATAGTCTGTTAAACCAGGCCTGTGGCTTAAAGAAATTAAGGCTTTTGTTCTGTGTGCTCTAAAATGATGTACCGTTTGAAAAGTCACCAAAAGTAAACAGACATGTGGATCAAACTTGGCTACTAGCTCCTCCCAGCTTTTATAAAATCAATGACACAAAATAAAAAGCATTGTAATCCTAAAGAATTTATGGCTGACAAGAGAATTCCACAGTAATTGGAGGAGGATATTTTACAGAGGCTAAAGAAAGAAAAGAAACCTCCAGACCGTTCATTGAGAAAGGCAGCAGTTTGTTTTCTCTCTGTTTATAAATGACTAGGTGGGAAAAATGAGATTCCCAACTCATATTCATAACTGTTTGATGATTTCTTTCAACCTAATAAAAATAACTCAGCATAACATTCCAAAAGAGACAACGGCAGAAAACAGCTGACATTTCAAAAAAACATGTACACCAATTTTACATAAAATTATATGACTTTCAATATTAACAAAGTATGAAATTAAGTAGCTATATTTTTATATAAACAGATGTTCAAGGTGAAAAACAGAACTTACTTTAGTTTGCAGCTTACCAGTTTTCAAGTTAAAATTCTTGTGCTATGTAGCCACAGTGGGGGTAATAACAATCTTCACAAGGTGAGAACATAAATTTCATCATGGTACCCAACTGGCAACATTTGTCTTGGTATGTAACGGCCTTTGATATTCAGAAGTACTGTTATTGTAATGACTTCTTAGTCTTGCTAAAACTGCATAGTTATTAATGCCAAGATCATTGAATTTCATACTCATACATAATGGGAAAGTGAAAACTGGTTGCCTATTTATTGAACCTTCTCTAGTAACATATTAAGATCTATTAAAATACCCACATTAACTAATTAAAATTTTATAATTCTGTTTTAAAGAAATAGCACCAAGCAGCAATTCTATGCACTAATGTTAATTATAGAAAATATCCATTTTATCACTATCATAATAATAAATTATACTAAATCAAGTGGGATAAAAATTTATTCTATGCTTAAAGATGTTCTGGTAATCAGCATGGTGGTGCACACTTATAGCCCTAGCAATTTAGAAGCTGAGGCATTCAGGATTATCACAATTTCAAGGCTAACTTGGTTTCAACAGTAATGTCAAAACAAGCTTGAGCTACATAGTGAGACCCTGTCTCAAAAATAAACTCAGTCAAATAAGCAAGAAAAGATTCAAAATTTATTTCACAAGGAGACAGGAAATGATGGGAAATACATTCAGAGAAATTGGTGCTTATTTTAAAAACATAAACAATATATACCAAGATTTGCATCATTCTTGTGTTATTCAGTATTCTATTAATATTACAGCCACTTAAAGTAATGAACTTATACAGAAAGTTTTGGTTCATTGTTTTGGAGGTGGAGGTGGCAGTCTGTGATAGAATAACCCCATTGGTTTTATACATCCTATAGGAAACATGTGTAAGAAAAAGAAAAATGCACTTCATGGCTATGAAACAATAGAGGAAAAGACACTACGGCTCTAAGGCACCATCCTTGTGACTTTTCACAATGACCTGAAGAGGTAACACCAATGCCCACACATTAAAAGTCCCATCATTTTTCAGTGTTTTTTTTTTTTTTTTCCCGTTGGTTGAGCAAGGTTTAAATATATGGACATTGGAAGGATGTTTAATAGAAAGATCTTAAAGATATAGGTTTCACTAGTAATTAAGAAATCTCCTGGAGATATTGGTGAGTATATAGATATATTAGAATTTGCAGTGGTTAACTTAAAATGTTAAATGTCTTCAAAGTAATTTTAAAGAAAAAATTTAATTTCCCTAAATTTTAAAAAGAAAATGTGCATTGCTTATATTATTAAAACAAAAGATACTATATTTCAGTTAGATATTTGTTATAAAATTGGTTCAAATATTTAAAAGGTTTCAATTAGCTCTCTATACTACTACACATTAACATGTGCGTTAATATATATTGTATTCCAAGAATTGAAATAAGTGAATTTAGGTAGGACACTGACATATTTAATACATTTGTAGTAGGACAAAGACATATTCAATACACTTAAATAGTGGTTTCAGTTTAACAGCTGGTCTTATGAATCAAAAGAGAGATTAGTTAGTTTCAGGGATTAAGTTTAGAATTAATATCTTAATATTAGAACTGAAATTTTAATTATCCTCTTGTCAACACATTTTACTAAGGCAGAAATAGAGATACTCTATCTGGATTCAAATAATCATTTTGTGCTTTATGTATAAGACATAGTGACACACAGTTATATAAATTTCATTTACCTTATCTAAGTATTCATATGTTTTTCTGGTCAATTAGAACAAAGGTAAGAAGAGAAAGACATGAATATACACAGATACAGATAGTCAAACTTTACATATTTTCATATATGTCAAAATTTGTATTTTGAAAATAAATATTCAGTTTATTGAAATGATAAGTTAAATCTATTGGAAAGGAATCAGGAAGGTTGCAGCATCTCAAAAGAAACAAATAGAGATAAGTCAGAATCACTAGGGTAGTAAGTAGGGTTATCTATGGTCAAAAGGTCCATAAAAACAAAGATTTTAAAGCTATTTAGAATAATGAAAATGCATTAACTTTTAAATATTATTTAGGAAAAAAAATCAATGTTATTATTATAAGAAATGCAGATTTTTACAATTAAAGGTAAATGTGACAGAAATCTATTTATAGTGTTGAACAGAAGCTAACTAAAATATAAAGAACAGTGAAAGTTCAAATTCTACAACATGTGGCACCAAAGATGTCATTCACTCCCAAACGAAGAAAAATACTAACTACTCAGGAATGTCATTTGTAAAGGGTGACCCCAAAAGACTGTGAGACAGTGAGCTAACACGTGTTTGACTAATCAAAACAGTACTTACTAATTATAGCCTAAAAATAAAACATGATCGAGATTTGTTTTATTCAGGGTAAAAATTGAATTAATTCCACCTTATGATAGAAGTGGCAACACTTTATTGTATCTTTGTAACAAGTAAAGTTCTTAAGTTTGCCGTTAGTACCAAAGCTCTGAAATTAAATCTTGGATATATTTAATTCTACATTTTCTCATCCATCAACATGATATGTTTATTAGATTCAAGAGTTATTTTTAATTTCATGGCTTCAAAAATTATCTCAATTCATATATCATACTAAAAATATCACTTTGAGAAATTATTTCATTTCATTTTTATTAGAAACAACTAAAATTAGTGCACTAAAATTCCACTGGCGCTATTCTGTAATAAAGAACTAGCATGAGAAAAAAAAATCAAAATCTAATGTCTATGAAAATTTACAAAAATGCAACCTGATATTTCTATTAATACCGAAGTGTAGATACATGCCAAATATTAAGGAAACACACTTCTTATCTTTTTAGTATGTTATGACTAAGTCACTTGAGCGTTTATTCATTTATTTAAAACATATATCTTTTACACAGGGGGATTTTTATTAATTGAATTTATTTATTTATTTATCTATCTATTTATCTATCCATCCATCCATCCATCCATCCATCCATCCATCCATCCATCTATCTATCTATCTATCTATCTATCTATCTATCTATCTATCTATCTATCTATTTATTTATTTATTTTACACCAGACCATAGTTTCCCCTCCCTCCTCTCCTCTCATTCCATTTCCCCAACTTCCCCACCCATGGCTGTCCACTCCTCTGCGTCTGTTCAGAAAAGGACAGGCCATCTACAGGTGTCAACAAAGCATGGAATATTAAGTTGAAGCAGAGCTAAGCTACACTTCTTGTGTTAAAATGGGGAAAGGCAGCCCAGTATGGGGAATAGATTCCTGGAAGCCAAGGGTTAGAGACAGGCCCCGCCTCCACCACCAGAAGTCCCACACCAGTAGCCGGCCTTGGTTGATCCCATGCAGGCTTCCTAACTGTGGGTCCAGGTTCTATGACTTTCTATAAACCCAGGTTAGTATTTTAATATCATATAATTTGCTACTATAAAAAAATACAAGTAATTACAAATACAAAATTGTATTTTTTCCATTATTTTTCATTGATTTTGCAATAGTGTTAGAACAATGATTACCCTCATGTTAAATGCAGTATGTTCTCAGCCAAAAAGAAAAAAAAAAAAGTGTCTAGGAAAGCTGAAAAACCCTCTTCTCTTGCTCTGCCCAGATCTCTTAACTTCCTCTTTCTACATTCCTAAAGCTAGAATTAAAGGGTCTTCACTACCTGACTTGGTTTTGTTCTAATTAAAGATTTATGCCACTGTGGATCTTATTTTTTTTAACACTCAGTTTCGTTTGTTTTATGTTTCTGATCCTCTGTTTGGGGACAGTGAGTGAGCCAGGAGCCATATCTATCCACTGGTTTTTTAACACAGACTTGAATTCTCATCTCTCTTTTTTTTTTTAAAAAAAAAACAAACAAACAAACAAACAAAACCCCCAGGAACTCAGTTCATCTACATGATTGGTTGAGCTTTAAATTAGCAATGGTTTTAAAATTTCTGTTCCAGAGATACCATTTATGGGAGTACTCTGATTACGGTCAGAATGGCTTTATTCTCTCTTTGGGCATAACTTCTCTGTGAAGGGCCTCTTCCTGGGTCTTCATGATCCCCATTCTGTGCTCTTTCATCCTTCCAGTTGTAACATTTTGCTGTTGTTAACGATGTAAATCAGGGCAAGTTAATACATTTTAAAGCTTGAGTTTGTTTAAAAGGTAGAAGGAAAGGTATTATTCTATGAATTTCTTATAAAATTAAATTATGTGTGCATAAACTTTTTAGTGTGTGTGTGTGTGTCTGTGTCTGTGTGTGTACATGTATAATAAGGGTCATGTGTGGAGGTAGAGGGCAACTGTTGGGTGACTAATCTTTCTTTCTAGTACGTGAGTCCTGATTTTCAAATTTGAGTACATTTGACTGGAAGTAATATATCTGCTAGGGTGTATTTCTAGTTTCACCCATAGACCTAATTTTTGAAAGAAGATATATCACTTGCTTGGAACTTGGCAGGATGTTAGGCTGACCACAAGGGACAATCAGGATCCAAATGTCTCTACATTCCCAAAGCTGGTGGTTTCTGTTTATGCTTTCAAGACAAGAGCTTTATTAACTGAATGAACGGTCTTCTTAGTCTGATAATCTTGCTCTCTGATGTATCATTCAAAAGCAAAAATACAGTCTCCCTATAGATGAAAACAAGGTCAATATGTGTTACTTTCCTGATATATAAACAGCAGATTGGTGAGGAAGGAAGTTATAGGAGTAAACACTTTAACATCAATTGAAGAAGGTTACACATCAGTATAAGGAATATTTGGGACAAGTTTCAATTTGTTTAAACTTAAAATGGCTTACTGAAACAGAGTGCATGAGATGTATAATGCTCTGAAAGTAAAGGTCAAAATGATGGTAGAAGTTTGATTGTGTTTTTGACATTGTTTTGGCAGTGTAGGGAACAAACCCAGATGATTTGCGAGCCAAATCTGTTCAATGGAGCATAAACACATCCAGCCTTGATCTTTTACCATGAAAACATAACTATTAAGTTAACTGTACTAAAGATATTGTTTGTTACTGTACACATCAAGCACGGCTAAATTAGATGTGTTTTTGATGATCATCTTGAGTTAAGGACAACGATCCCAGGGAAAGATCAACTTGAAGGGGGTTTTTATAAGGGATTTAATGGAAGCAAATTATTTTTTTAAATGATAGCATATAAATGAAGATTTATTGTAATCAAAGAATAAGAGTGTTTCCAAGAATCCAACTTTTCAGTGTATAGGTCATTAAATAGTAGTTTCTGAACATATGAGCTTTCTGAAGTGCTCTGTAATGGCAAGACCCTGGGACTGAATTATAGTTTATGGAACTTTCACAGAAACATTAACTATGTCACTTATACATATGACTTGCAAAGCTCCTCATGAAGAAATGTACCTCTGACAACTCTTGCATGATTGATGACAAGCCCTGTAAACTTTTCAAGATATATTAATTGTGGCTTATCCTCTCTAATTCTCTGTCTCTGATGAAATGTTTGGACAAAACACCTGTATCTTACCTCAAAAACACAATGTAAAATTTTTTGTTACCAATGGACATTTTAATTTTACTGCCTCAATAATTGTCACCTTGCTGGCAATAATTTTCAAAATATCATTCCTATATCTTTTGATGTTGATGGGAATTAAAATTTTTCAAATTAAATTATTTCAATTTATCTGTTATTTTGATTTTTATGAATATCTAAAAAGTAAAAAAAAAAAAACAATTTAATACCGCATGTTAGTAATATAGTGCAACAGAATTGAATGGCTTAAAAAAAAACTCAAGTGTATCAAACTTTGTTTTGAGTCTAATCAGATGAAGTAAACATGATAAAATAAGCTTTATTCTAGGAACAAAGGAGATTTTGAAAAGAAAAATAATGCCATTCTGAATGTGATTCCTAATTACTTTGAAAGAAAGATTCCTATGCTTTAGTAAAACATGCTAAAAACCATATGTGTTGGTAAGTTTATTTTAGATTTTAACAACTCAGTAAATATTCTGGTGATAAGTATTGGCTAAGGTCTTTTAACACAGTCACAGCAACTATTTTTCTTATCCACAGAACTTAAGGACAGATAACATAGATAATAATCACAAAGATCACGGACTGACTAATTTGCATCTTCACAAGTTATGCATCTTAACTTGCCACCACGCACTTCCCTTCATCCAATATCAGAGTGAGAAACACTATGTAATGGTAGTAGTTACAAAGTGATCAAAAAGGCTGGGAGACAGCACAAGGAGATTTGAGTTCTTGGTTTACATCTGTCAAGAACAGTGTCTCTGTGACTCATTGTACCATTCCTCATTTACTCTCTGTTGTCCATATGAAGATTGTATTATAAAGATAAGCGCACTGGCATACTCATAAAAGAAGCTAAATTCATGAGACAGTAGGCATAGAGGAAGAAGTCACTCATTTCATATGTAATAATGAGAGATTATTACCATCATTTTTACTACGTATTTTTTAGAAAGGGCTGATCACTTTGATGCATGGCTCTTTACACTAGAGATTAAACTTACAAACAATAAACTGTTACTGCAACCTACACACATAGACAAACACACACACATATAAATATATATACACACACAAATATACATGCAAACACATGCACACAGTGATGGACATCAATCTCAGGGCTTCTTAAAGCCAGGCAAGTATTTCTTCTTGGACTCTTGTAATGTTCTTTGTGTTAACAAAAATTTAACTAAGTTAATAATAAAATTCTGCCTGTTCTTAGATAATTTCCTATAATAAGCTTATATATCACTTTATAGGCATTATTACTTTCTCCTGTAGGTGACTGATTTGAAATTTTATTGTTCTAGATACTTGCTTTTTCAGAAGTAGTTGGTATTATGTTTGTTTTCAGATGGACAACTCCACTTAAATTTTTGTTATTATACCATACTTTTGAAAAGAGTAAATTGATATTATTTAAAAATAGATTTTAACATTTTACTAAACTTAAATTTTCTTAACTAGACAAACAAATAAATATCTTCTAAAAATCTTTTCTAGCTAAATATTTTCTGTTTTAAGTTATTATGCCCATATTCGGCTGTTTTACTAAAGGAAATTCAATATAAACTTGAAAATGGCAACATGATTTGTTAAAGATGCATGTATATGTAAATGTCCTTTTATGTTTTAACAAAATTATTGTGTAATCCCATTAATGATCATTAGCTTGTTTTTAAAAGGCATCATGAGAATAAGCAACAAAGACCTATAGTTACTGGAAGTTTGTGACAGTGTTTATCTCTTTTCAGGTAGACAGAATTCAAATTGTCTTCATTAGTGGAGCAATATGCTGTGAAAAATGAGCAAGGCACTTCTCACAAGGCCCTTTCATATGCATATTATTTTCTACAAAACCAAGCAGCAATGTTTTCTAGCTGATCAAGTGTCTGAGTGAGAGGAACAAAACAACCCAGGTAAGCAAACCAGGAATAGAGTAAAGAAAAGGAATGTTTACCAGTAAAGATGTCAAAATTGTGCCTTGTGTTATATGTGGTATAAAATGACAGTCTTATGGGATGTTCAGAACTAGGATGTAAAACTGCATGAACGCTTTTCACATCCACCAACACCACAAGCAAAGCTGAAGGCTGTTAATATAAGCAACAATCAATAAGTCAGACTGACAGCACCTAACTGTTGGCTCTTGCTGCTGAGAGACTCTGCATTTTAATTGAGCAGTAAATCATTATGGAATTATGTTTTCAACTGCCAATTAACGTGCCCTTAATCCCTAGCAATTCTGAAACACTATTGTTTTGCAAAATTTTTCCTTCAGGATTCTTCCCAGAGTAAAAAATTCTTACTCGACATAAATGACGAGATATCAAAGAATTATATTGATTAAGATTGCAGCTAAATGCTAACATAAAAATATTATAATTACACTTTAAGTTACAATCCACAGCACAAGTTATGAAAAAAATAGGGTATAATTTTTAAAACATTTGCTTAAGCATGTCTTGACCTAGCTGTGAGTACTAGACCTTGTTATATTTGAGACTATTTTCCACTGACACATTCCTTGGAAAACTTTTTAAATCAAATGAAACACATAAGCATTCATAGTACTAGTCCCACTCAAATTAGTGTAAACATTTTCCTTTCCTGTGTCATTAAATCCTCATTTGTTTTTAAGTCAGTGAACTTGTCTATTTATTAATGTTCTGTCTAATACCTAGGGGAGCAGAGATATAATGTTTAGTGCTGCTCTTATTGAGTATTGCAGCAATTTAAGAGAAAATATAAACAGATTGAAAGATATCAAATTTATGCCATATTTAGATAGTTTAAATTTATGAGGCCAGGAAGCTAAATGCAATTGGTGACATTCAACTATGTCTGCCAAGGCTTTAGTATTGGATGGAAATGGAGTGTTGTGAATACGTTAATGTGTAGGCTCTGCCTATAACCTACATTGAAAACATGTCTACTTCCAGTCTTCATAGGCTACAGCATAAATACATACTACAAATTCAATAATTTTTGGCAGGCTATTTGAGATAATGATTTATTAACCAATATTTAAACATAAATGTGTTTGATTCTAATGTTTTGGGTTTTCATTCTTGAATATAAAATTCTATGACATTATCTCAGCCTCAGAAAACTTACTAAAAATGGAAGCCTAATTTAATACTATATATTACAGCACTATTAATTCCAAAGATCAAGTTAGTATCACATATTTTCTTGTGGAAAACATGTAGATTAATTGATCAATGAAACTGATGGTTAGTTTCAAATTTAGCTCTATCAAATTTACATTATTCATGACCTTAGAAGCTCTATGTATTCTGAAAAGAGCAAGGTAATTAGCAGAATCTATCCAACTAACTGTTCTCAAAAACTAAAAAAAAAAACAACAAAAAAAACCTTATTTCCATGACTAAGATTAACTCATCAAAGAGGAATTAAGAGTTTTATTAGCTGATCAACTGCCATCAAAGCAAAGCACGTGTAGTAGCACATTTGGTAGGAAGGAAAATTATTAAGATCTGGATTATACAAATTAAGGCTTTGAATCATAGATTTCTTTGGTCTGTCAAAACTGATTTAAAAAAAATCTATAAATGTACACTTGTATAAAAGGAGAATCATAATTTTGTATAAAAGGAGAATCATAATTTTAACAACAGTAAATCATTCTTGGATTAAGATTGCTGGATATTACACTGCTAATATTCATCAGAACATAATGGTAGTTATTAGGAAACTAACAGAAATGTACTGAGATAATTAATCATATGGTCATGTCATATCCCAATGAAATAGATGAAAAAAGAAGAGAAGAAAAAGGGCATAAATAAGAAGAGTGATGGTGATGATAGGCCTGAAGATATCACAAAATATGTAGTGCATCACAGTTTACATGTCAGACTATATTTCACATGAAAAAAGTGGCAAAAGGTGTATATGATGAATGTGTCATGCCTTTATTGACAAAGTATTAATTATATCATGAATGTGTCATACCTTTATTGACAAACTATTAATTATTTTAAGTGTAATGATTTACAAAAATGATGTAATTCAATCTTTTCACTTATAACTATCCCTTCAAGAACACATAAATATGCATACATGTAATAATTCTGATGAATTATTTTACTAAAATATGTGGGGAGGGTGGTGAAAAGGAGGTGGGATGGAAAGGGGATCTGTGGTTGGTATGAAAAATGAATAAAAAACACTTTTTAAAAAATATATTTTACATATTGGTGTATATTTTGTATATTTTACAAATAATATATAGGCTCTATAACTTAAGTTTATAAATTAGAAAATTCTTTGAGCATTCTAAAATAAAAAAAGGATCATTAATCTTGAAAAGAAGTGGTGCACTTACCATCATGATTGGGATTTCCCAGTGTCCATGGCTCATCAGAATCAAAATGAGTATCTCCTCCAATTCCTGGTCCAGGGAAATAGGCATGTGCCAAAAATCCTCCCTCCCCATCAAAGGGGGAACTGTCTCCATGAAAACCAGATGCAAAAATGATGGTTATATCCACATCACGTTTCCCATTTTCTAGTTCACTGTAGGGAACTTCTTCAAATGTTAGAGGAGTTACATTCTGCCACACATCAAAGGCTCGGCGAATTGCTCTCCTGGTCTCAGGATCTCCAACTTTTGGAGTTACGTTCTTTATACTGAAAGTGGAAAGGATAATGGTGAGTCTGGCTTCTTGTATGTAATTAATTACTGCAGTGTTTTCACATCTTCAGTTCAGAATTATCAGAAAAGATGATTGTGCTTTATAGAAACAGAATTTGTTCACATTTATTGAATCTATAGATACCATTCATTTTTGGGGGTTATTTCATTTTCATCAAGGGAAAATTTATATGCTAAGACTGGTAGGAAGAAGATGTATGAAGGAAGCAGGGTGATACCTCAATCAGTTTGCAAAGGAATCAGGCAGGTTCAGTAGCTTTAAGCTGAAATAAAAACCTCAGTTTCCTTTTCATTTCCATCACTGTAGAGGTATATCACTATAATTATCCAATAAAATAATACCCTAATGCTTAGATCCGTGAACACCAACTCAGCATAAAGCACGCTTTATTTACTTTTTAGACAAAGGCCCAAATATTATTAGACAAAGGTCTCTAATAATCTGCTCTGTTTAAGTAAATATCAATTTGAAGGATTCCTTCCCCATGAGAGAGATAAGAATGCTCTGACAAGCTTCCTCCTAAGCACTCCGAGAGTCCCCTGTTTTGGTGTATTTATACTCCATATAACTAAAATGCCTTCCCTCCTTTTATAATACACAGCCCAGACCTTATTTAGATGTTAAAATGTTGCTGAATAGAGTTTATTCTATATAAAAAGGACTAAACACCAACAAGCAGACAGGGTTGGAAGTGAGGAATGATCCTGAAGCCACAGGTCGTACAGGCCTTGGAGTGCAGATGTTCCAACAGACCCGAAGAGCCAGTAAAGTGTGGACAGTAAGAAAGGTAGGATCAGAGGGATGTTTTTAGGGGGTGTGAATTATTTTGTTTTCAATTTTATTAAGTCTTCTCATAAGTGAGCTGAACGTTAAACTTTTAGAACAAATCTCCAGCATTTATTGTTGACAGAAACTTTTTTATGTAGCATTAAACTCATTTGTACGCTTATTTTCTTCGTAATTTTGAAATATTATATTTTTATAGATTCCCTCCCCTTCATTTCTCTTGTGTTGCTCTGAGTTCAAGAAGAACAAATGGGGCATTAAGAATGAATTGTAACATCGGACTCCTGCCATGAATAAATGATTTGAGCCACAGTGAGGAATGTCTGTTGTGGCAGAGAAAATGCTAAAATGGAAGACTTTAAGGACCTTTCCCACCTCCTATATGGAAGATGATGGAACAGTAGATCAGGTGATGCCAATAGAGGCAGGTTGCATGCACAACTAAATTTAACATCAGTGAAAGGATGGATAGAAGAAACAGCATTCTGCCTGTTGAGGGATGGCTCTTTGCCAGCTTTTGCTTGTCTTGTCCTCTATTCAGCATAGGCACCTGCATTATATTTTGAGAAAGCAAAAGTATCTTCTTGGAGGAATCAAGGCTTTGTAGTGTGTTAGAACTTATTTCCCATCTTGAGGCAGAAGAAGCATGCCAAGTGAAGGCATCATTCTTAATTTATGCAAACTAATAGTAGCCATTTATCCTGTTTAAACACTATAAGACTAGATTGGACTAACATCATGCTATTTCAAAGCATTTACTGCATGCAGAAAGAGTACGTGTCTAGATGCCAGACTGTACTGGAAGAGAGCTTGTATAGTTTGTAACAAAACGTGAAATTTAAGGAACAAAAACAGCAATAATCTATAGGAACAGTTGACTAAAAAAGGAGTCAAACAAAGGAAGCTAAATGTTACTTGACTGTCTGGATGGAGCAAACATACTCAGTATCTAGTGTCCAGACAAAGTAACACTCAGTAGCAGACCAAACTAAGTTTGCCCACTTAAAGGATAGAGCTGGAACGAGGTGTTATGAAATGAACACAGAAAAAGTTATAATATGAGAGAGTACTAACAGAGAGATACTATTCTTTAGAAGGAAGATTCTAGAAAGGTGTAAGCACGGAAGCCCTCTCATTGTATTACCATTACAAACATGACTATCTCTTATGGGGGGAAATTGATGAAAAGAAGATTGACAGGAAAGAATTCTTTCACTATATCACACGCAAAGGACATATAGGAACATGCTAAGGGTGATGGTGATGGAAACATAGGGAGCACGTTTTACTCTGAGTGGAGATTGGTGATTCAATGCATAATGGAGATTTATTTCAAGTATGTGATAATCTTAAATGATAAAAACAATCATAGTTAGTGTGACTTTTAAGTAAGTTATTAGTGCCTATGAGAAGAATAAAGTAATAAGGACAATATAGACTAATACACATTGTACACGCTTTAACTTGAAATTTGTCACTGTTTACAAAAGCCATGTGCTGGGTGCTTCCAAAATATGCCTCATCATCCTATATGTAATATTACTTATAAGTAAATATCAACCATACATGTGTACTTCAGAGCCGTCCTCAGAGTTAAATACAGGAGACTCAAGAAACAAAGTGTCACTGAAGAATGTACCTCCTAATCACCCTTTAGATTAGCTGATAGGTGAAATAACAGAGGCACAGAGAGATCATGATGTCATGACAGTATGTGACATTTTTAATATATGATGCACAAATTACTGTTAGCTACATAAAAGTTCAGAAGTATAAAATGAGGAATACTACCAATTTTGACAACTTTAATGAAGCTGATTTAATTGAAAACATTTGTGAGTTTTCTTTTATAGATAAAAAACAATAATTTAAAAAAGGATTTTATTTTCTCAAGTGTCATATCCGTATATTTCATAGAGAATCATATCACCTTTTTAAAATTTTCATTCTGATAATATTTGGAACTTTAATGTAAAAAAAAAAATCACACCCAAAACAAGACAACCTTAAACCGATTAGAGAAAATGTATATAGAATTTTATTTATCAGAATAATTGGGACTGTTATCAAAATGTGTGAGCTGGCTTTGTTAACTATAAAGACTTAGGATTTCTACTCTTAACATCATTATATACTATGCCAGTTAGCTTCATGGTAATGACACATAGAAAGACTGCTGCTTTACTTTTTTCTTTTGGTGGTAACATTTTTTTCAATGTTAATTGCAGCAATACCTTTTATATTGGAGGAAAGTAGAACAGTAAATGCCTTCGAACTTAGTTAAGATAGAGAAACATTTTAGTACTCTTTTCGCAAGATCATTATGGTTTGGGGAGGGATAGATTATTTATATGAGAAAAAAGCCTTCCTTTATTGATATAATATATCGTTTGTCATGTAATATTCTTTGTTTTCTAGGCTTATAAATAACTTTCAGGCTGTTTATTTATTGCATTTGCATAAGAACTTTGGCATTGCATGACTCCATGACTAAGGATCTGCAGTCAAAAGAGAAAAAGCCAGCCACACAAAAATACTCAGAAACAGCTGAAACTCTAAAGCTATCAAACCACTTATTCAGAATAACTCATCAATATGTCAGAATCTTACTAGCTATAAGGTGTGCATGTAAGCATGTGTGTGTGTGTGTGTGTGTGTGTGCATGTATGCATGTGTGTGTGTGTATGTATGCATGTGTGCATGTGTTTATGCCAAGTGATACATACTGTAAGAAATGAAGTAAAGGAAAGGGCAGAATTAAAATTACACATAAAGCAAATGAAGAATATCTCTGACATTCTCATTATGGCCAAGAAAAGAATCAGTGAATTCTAAAATATCAAAAGAGATTCTTAAACTGCAAAGTACAGCAAAGAAAAAAATAAAAAAAGAACCAGAATAGATTAATCCACGAACTATGGAAAATAGATGTAAAGATTACATCCAAAGGAAGGAGAACAGATTTAATAATGTCTAAGAATTGTTCTGTTTTAACAACAGAAGCCAAATTACTGATCCATGAGGTTCAGGACACATGAAGGAGCAACTCCCACAACACCAAAATCACATCTGTAGAGAAGCAAAGCCATTAATTATGGTTAGAGTTCTCTTTTTAAAATACAAAAAGAAATCAGTACAGAATGTTTGAAGCTTTCAGATAATAAATAAAACCACCAACCTAGAAATCAGCATCCAGTGACATTAGCATTCAAAAGTGAAGTAGGAAAAATAACTTGCTGAAAGAAAAACTAAGAAATGCTTGTCAGTAGGCTTTTCTGACAAGAAATTTAAGGCTTCTTCAGAGATAAGATCAGAAATTCATATCTACATAAAAAAGGAAAATTATTAGATAAGGAATATAATATACTTCTTTCTTAGATACCACAAAACAAACAAAATATGTGAAAACAATATCCAAGCTAGCAATAAAATGTAATTCTTATGAATTAAAATTTTATGTATAATATTTAGTGTATATATATATGTTTCATATATATATACTATATATATATACCATATATAATAAAAAGTAGAAAATTCAGATATAAAGTAAAGTATAAATAAAGAGAAAGTGTCATGTTTGGGGATAGGAAGATTCAAAATGTTAATGTGTTTTGTTCTTTACAAGTTGATCAGTAGACATAATGCATTATTAATTGAAATCATGTACAATTATGAACAGATGGATTGTGAAGTTTATAAAATTCAATATAATCGATGAAATCCTTAAAAATACACAGACAACTAAATCTACTAGATGGTATAGTAACTTTCCAGCTAGTAATTGAGATGGTACGATGTTGGTTGACAATGGAAATATCAGGAATGGAAGAGTGAGCTCAGAGAGTCACCAGTGCAGACAAGTCAGCTGTCTATGACAAGTGAGTGGAAGGAAAACAGTTTGCATTTGCCCATTCTCAGCAATATTGCTAGGGAAGAGGGGTATTCATATATATATATATGTGATTCTACAGTTACAATTAATGTGCACATTTTTACATATTATTTCAAAAGTAATTGAAAACAGGGTGGGGTAGCTAGTTCTTAATTAGCATGCATGAAGCCCTGATTTTGGTCACCATTACTAATAAACATGTGTTGTATTCACTCCTGTAATTCCAACACTCAGGAGGAAATGAAAGATACTGGATGACTAGAAGATAAGATGAAGGATCATCTAGATGTCTTTGATTTCGGTGGATGTTTTTCTTATCTATCTATCATCTATCTATCTATCTATCTATCTATCTATCTATCTATCTATCTATCTATCTATCTATCTATCCATCAATCCATCCATCCATCCATCCATCTATCTATCTATTTATTTATTTTACATCCTCACAGCAGTTTTCCTTCCATTCTATCCTCCCACTCCTTTTTCTTCCCGAAGCCATGAAAGTATATTTTTTAGACACTACATATAATAACAAAACAAGAAAATTAGTCAGATATTATTAGAATTAAAACATATGCTCTTAAAAAAATTACAATGACAGTGGAAGTGTAGGTCATAAAACAAGAAAAAATGGCTGAAGACATAACTTATTAAAGATTCACAAAATAAATAGTAAAACTCTTAAACAACAAAGCCATCTAGTTATTAATCAGAAAATCTGAGGAGACACCTCACAGAAGAAGATATTCTGAGAGCACGGAAGTGCAGGTGATTCTGAGAATTCCGCATCTGTGTCCTAGTGCACTTTCTGTGCACTTGCCAAGGCAGATACGAAAATGTGTCATAAGATCTAGCTGTAAGTAAGCTTGTTCTTAATTAGCACCTTCTGTGGGAAGGCTCAGCTCATTTTTCTTGATGCCTACCCAGAGCTGTTAGTCCAGAAAGAAGCCTGAAGAAGACAGAAGGAAAGCCAGTAGTAAGGAAGCACTTCCCTGTGTCCTCTGTATCAGCTCCTGCCTCCAGGTTCCCACTAGATTTTGGTTCCTACACTTTGCTTTCCTCAAAGGACTGTGACTAAGGATACGTAAAACAAGTAAATCCTTTCCTCCTCAATTTGTCTTTGGTGTTTCATCAAGGAAATAGTAACCCTAACTGAGAAATCCTTTCAAATTACTTATGGTTCCAAGCACTTACAATACTAAATGCTGAAGAGATTACAGAGAAGGGACTTGTCATCTGGTGTTGATTCAAAACAGAATATCATGCCAACAAGAAAAGCTATGTTGGCTGTTTTATCTAGAATTCAACCCAGTTTTAATATATAATAAGCAATCACTCTCTTTGGTACTTATTCAAATTATCTAGAAATTTAAATGCATGTAAAACTTGTAAAAATGTTTATACTAGCCACAACCCCGAGAAACCATGGAAACAATAGAGATGGCTTCAATGGGTGGATAAATAAGTAAATTGTGATATCTTTACAGTGGGTTTTTATATATTAATACAAATGAATGAATTATCGAGTCAGAAAAAATGGAAAGAAATCTTAGTACATCTCAGTGAGGAAAAGAAAATACTTTAGCAGCTCACAACTAAATGGCAATATAAAAAATAAATGTCCATGTTGATAATAACAAAACTAATAATTACCAGGACTTCAGAGGGGAGATAAATGGAATAAAGTGGTAAGACTTTTAGGGCACTGAAACTACTTGTATAATATTGTAGTTATAGACTATAATATTATCATATACCATATATCATATACCAGCCAACTACATGGAACCAGAGTGAATGGTAGTCTCCATCAGGAATCAAAAGTATTCTGGGTCATCAGATTCACAAATGTGCATACTAAAGAAAACATTCCCTACAGCAGAAACAGTGCTGTTAAAGACTCATTGGTCTAAAATGATTGTGAAAATTAAATCTTCTATTATTTAAGATGGCTATTCTTAATTATTTTGTAGTTGCTTAGAATTATACTAGAATTTATGAATAGAAATGTAAAATATAAGTGATGGAGTTTTAATTTTCAAAATTTTATGTTTTCTAATGTTTATTTCCTTTCTAAATACTTTCTGAGTCACTGTATCATGAAAAGCACTGCCTGCACTCAGTCTTGTACAAAGTGTACAAGTGCTTTTCCATCAGCCTCCTACCTTCTCACTATGCACAACTTGAAAATGAAATTCACTAGAGAAGGAAGAACAGCAGGCATTAGTATTGCCATTTCTGGGAAGATGTAAACAGTACCTCATATTAATTTCTGGGAATAATATTTAACTTTCTTTTGAAAGCACAGATAATATAAGTGGTATGAAATTTAGCTTCAGAAACAGTATGATACTAGCTTCAGAGAAAGAACCAAGATTATTTTGTCTTTAATTTATCTGAAGAACAGTTGATATATGTACATAAAACAATAATCTATTGTTATTATGGGAGGAAAATGTGAGATTATAAAATAACTCTGAGCCATAATTATCCTCTAAAGAATAATCATAGCAAGTACAAATGCCATATTTTAGTTGTATATACAGAAAACCAAAACAAATCATTTTAATTTTATCTCAAATATTTTATTAACGCCTATTTGTAAAAATAGTGAAAATTATAAAATTCCTTTTCTATTTATACAACTTGACTAATGTATTTATTGCCATACCCTCTCCATGAAGCGTCTTTCATCTGCTAGACGTTGGTTGAACTATTTCTTTCAAATATTCTTCTGGGCCTTGGCTAAGAAGAGGCATCTCATTTAAAAGACTCCATGGTTTTCTAGAATGCCTAGGAAAATCCTGATATTGTGTGTATGTGTCTTATTTATTTCTTTTCATATAGACATCACAATTATATGTGTTTATTGCTATATATTCCCACATATTTTATTTGTTGCTATCTCCTGGGGCTGAGAACTGTTCATTGTTCATAGTGGAACCTTTAAGTGGTAGTAGTTCAGTGGGCAAAAAAAGCATAAAATTTCCAATAAATTAATGGTAACATTAGGTTGGATGTCATTTTTCATCATTGAAAATAACAAAGACGGATGCTGAGTTCAATAAGTACCACAGAAAAATTAAAAAAATAAATACATGAGCAAGTGGTTACAGTGTACCACAGGCATTTTGTTTAAATGATGGACTTATAGACTAATATTAACACCTTTTGGAAGTTGTAAGGCACAAAATACAAAAACCTTCAATGTAACAATGTCTCCAAGGACCACTAATGACCAATGTATTCTCTTCTTATGTCACTTGTAAATTCTCTAGAGTAATAAAAGATTACTGACTGCCTACATGTCATCCATATTCATTAAATAATGTGTTTGAAACATAATAGGAAAACAACAGAAGTGAAAGAAGGTTGAGGGTCGGGCTGAGTGCTAGTACCTGTAAGTGATATGTTTGTGTTGCCATTTTTGTCCAGTTAGTGCATAGCGCTTTCGGCGGATGTTGAACTTGGAGCTGCCTCTTGTCTGGTCTGGTACACCACATCGAGGCTTCTTCATCCAGCTGAAAAAAAAAAAAAGTGGGTATCTTCATTAGCTCCTCTTTATGATTTCAAAGGGAAAACAGACAACAACCCATAAAGTGATGGGAAAATGGTCTGTGTTCTTTATCTAAATAGATAATATATTTTCACAAAGAGTTAACACTTACTATCTTACTACTTAAATTCTTTAGTGAATTTATTTCCTACAGTGTACTTAGAGAAAACCTCAGGGAAGTTACTTTAAATTTCTATATGGAATCCAAAAGTATGTAACCTTGAGCAAATATCCACTTCCTCATGTTGTCTATGAGAGAACACTAGCGTATCATAGAATGCAAATATTCTGTGTGTTGTGTTGGTTTTCCTTTTTTCAGATGAACTTCCCATTATAATTTCTTAGTATAATATTTCATTATAATACCTTATTATAATTTATAATTATATTATTCTATGACAATATCTCAGTATGATATTACATCTCACTATAATATGGTTGGCAAAGGAAAATATTTCTACAGTCCGAAGATTTTTTTTTCTACTTTTTTTTAATGGTCGATTATGACCCACCATAAAGATGCTGAAAATTGAGCCCAGATCCCTGGGAGAACAGGCAGTGGTCTTAACTGCAGAACCATCTTTCCATCATCTCCAGAGATTTTATATTTATCATGCTTCTTCTAATTTCAGGGGTCACTGGAGCAGAATACACCAGGTTTGAGAGCAGTCATTGTTTCTCCATATACTGCTGGAATTTTTCCAATTCTCCTTAACTTTCAATCGTTTTTCATGTTTCTCAGTGATATCTCAATAATTATAAAATGACTTCAGAGTAAGCAGTTCAGCATTACAAAATGAAGCTCAATATTGCAACAAAATGCTGTTTTCCTGTACTAATTTTACTCTGCGGGTAAATGTCATAGTCTAACTTGTTGTCTAGGGCATGACACTTTGTCACAGTGAGGGTTATTACCTATCCTTGAGTCTTGTCTAAGCAGAAAGTTAAGGATTTTCAGTACTTTCCCTCACAATACATTTCATTTTTTTTCTGTGCATTGGCCTCTTTACCAATGACCAAGGCTACACTCAACCTTCTTATTGCTAGATAAATCTGAATGAAAATGGAAATCATTTGGTTTTCTGTATTCTATCACATATATGAGTTTTAAAAATATTTTAAATAGACTTGCATTTGGAAATGGCTGCCTATGAATATTTACTGTGTAGCTGAATACTTTCATGTGCACTTAAAATCCTGGCACACAGAGGGTGCAAAAATCACTCCCATTCCAAGTCAAATGGCATGCATCCTAACTCCTAACACCTGAGAGGCCACCCTTAATTTCAGGACTAAACACTGTAGAAATGAATGTTATAATGTGTGTGTTTTAATACATAAAATCCTGTAGTGGGATTATGTGTTGTTACATTGTATGTAATTGTCCTGCCTACTGACTTAATAAAAATGCTGATTGTCCAAAGGCAGACAGGAAGTGTGGGCAGGGATGCCAGACTAAGAAACTCTAGGAACAGGAAGAACAGTGCAGAAATGCTTCAGAGACTCCAGAGTTGCCAGACAAGCCAGAAGATGCAGAGGACAACTATGCTGCTCTGAGAAAAATTACCGAGCTGCATGAATGAACAGGATAAGAGTCATAGGTCAGTTTAAGTGTAAAGTAGCAAGTTATATGCCTGGGTCCCAGGTCAATCAGTGTATACTTAATGTAAGCAGCTGTGTGTCTGTGGGACTGAGGGTCTGAGGGTCTGTGGATTAAAACCTTGAGGATAGGCCTGAATGTCTGGAACACAAAGTTAGGCCCAAAAGTCCTGACCAGAAACCTAATTCAACAAATCCTCTCGAGGGAGAATTATATGTGGTTTGATCTTCCTGATATGCTTGCTCTAAACTGAAGTTTCAAGTCTTCAACAAGATCAGTCAGAATCCTCAACAGTGAACCACCTCTCTTGACACCTTAAAAGACTGCCCCCCCCCAAAGTTTTGTTTACGCTTCTTACAATTAATATCTGGCAAGAGGTAGATATGTCTTACCCCTTTTGTCCCTGACACTAGAATATTTAAAAATTGGTTTCCAAATCTTCATTTTATTTGCATTTTTAATGTTGAGTTTAAATTTCAAGAAAATAAACCTGAAGATAATGGTTCTTCATCAGGGAATAGAAGAACGTTGATATGAAATGTGGAGATTAGGTGGAACAATTTTGTATAATACCCAGAAACAAAACATAAGACCTTGGTTTTCCTTATTGGAAAAGCCTATCTTTATACGTGAAGATGGATACTTATAGTCTAAGAGAAATGTCTGATATGTCCCTCTGAATAGATAATTACAATGATAAGAAGTACATAGGTAAAGAATCTTGAAATTCTATCCCAAATATTGATATGAGGTTGATGAACAGATATTTATAATGACTGGAGGTACTTAGGTCCGGAAATTTGAAATTTATCCCCAATATTGATAGGAAGTTTCTAACTGTTGCAAAATGTGTTTAAATTATTATTGATTTTTCTTTCCCGGAGCCTGGACTAGTCAGTAATTATAGGTCTATTAAAAACACTAGAAGAGATAAGATCTTAATTTTTAAATCTTAATTTCAAGTTTAATATTAAAGGTTGAATCCCATGAACTCCTGTCATGGAGATATAAAGGTGCTATGACTAACAGCCTTATATAAGCATTAGAAAAGAAAACAGAATTTTATTATTAATGAGGAATTAGTGTGATAGGTCAGAATTTGAGTCAAGAAATTTCATTCTTAAAAAGAATAATGAATGATATTTCTTGTCATATCCACAAGATAACCTCTAGAAGCAAGATGCCAAAGACATGAGTTGTACAGTTTCCTTACACTTCATTTGGCCTGTGATATTCAGCTTTTTCTGAGAAAATTGACAAATTTGTATTTTTGTCTATGATCATCACACAATAGAAAAATATTCATTTTGTGGTTGTCAAAGATTTTAAGAACACAAGACTTTTGCCTGCCTATACAGGAAAAAAAAAATCTCTCTCCTTGAAGCAGAGAGGGCCAATAATTATGCTTCACAATATTATACAACCTATAAGGAGTTTGTGAAAAAATATTATGCCACTAAATGTCTGTGGACACACAAAGTTGTCAAAAAGTAATAATTATCTTTATAGTGTTTTGTGGGGATTCAATAAAAGCTTAAGAAGTTTTGGAGATATCAGAGGGAATCTACCCACAGTATATGTGGGAATTTAATAAAAGCTCCAGAAGTTTCAGAGATCTAATCACAGTCAGTCTAGGAGATCAGAGAGTGGTGATTCAAACCTTTAATCCCAGCACAGGGAGTATCCTGGGAGTGGTGACCTATACCCTTAATCCCAACTGAGTCGAGGTCATTTTATATTATAGAAGGACTTCCAGGCTCCCAATCAGGCAGTGGTGGGGCCACACCTTAATTTACCAAAAGAGTATTTAAGGCGAGGATAGAAAGATGGAGGGGAGGAAGCCAAGGGAAGCAAGGCTGAGGAAGCTGGAAGACAGCTGGGTAAGATCTGACTGTGGTGCTTATTCTCTCTAATATCTCCAACTTTCTCAGAGATCTATCCCTGAGTCTCATTTATTCGTGTAACAGTGTTTCCCAAAGAATACTTGGTACACTTGAAGAACCACTTGTTGAATCAATAAATAAATAATTTATGAAACAATAAATTAAAAACCATAATTGCAAAGCATGAATAAATTATTTGCAACTGAGAATTTTAAAGTAGATAAATTCCAGTGAAAAATATTTGATTTATCTCATATAGAAAGTTGTCAGTATAGGGACTTAGCAAACTTTAGTCTATTTCTATGTTTTCCTACCAGACCAACATAACATTACTTGTATTGTTTCTCCCCTTTGACTGTTTAAATTTATGAATCTCATTTCACTCAATGTGAAGTTATTAATAGGGTAACACTTCAGAGATGTGAACAGAAAATTTTATAAACCACACAAAGCAGCAGGCATTGTCACTTCATACCTTATCTTAAAACATGCATTTACTTTGACCCTTGCTAATATCTGCTGTTCAAATGTGTTTTTAAAATAATGTGTACAACCTGACTTTGTATATTACATGAAATGAGAATCTTCAAAAGACTGGGGGTGGAAATAGGATACATTCCAATGAAAATTTCATAAAACAAAATATCCCAATAGTGGTTGTTGAAGTCTGTGTATTTCTTCTTTCAACATAAGTGGCTGGGGTCAAATCCAATGAGAGAGAAATAATTTGGAGGACATTACTTACTCAATTGTGTTCCTGTCCACTTTTCCTGTCATGTTAATGCCATAGAACTGCTGCATGGCAGCAAGGGCCGATTGCATGGTCTCTGCAGAACGCAGCACTGACATTCTGGGATCAGTTGGTGGGAGGTATCCGTATTTTTGTAACCAAACCTGTAATCATAAGCACAATTCATTTAGATCAAATTTACAACTTAATATTAAAGTTCTGGAATTAATTTATATTGGTAGTAGAATCTAAACTTATTTGATATCACTAAAACATATATTATAAACTTTAGTTTATTTTATAATTACCATAGTGGTTGTAGACATTTCTACCATATGAATGTGAATTAGTAAAAAGTGTAATTAATCACTACTTAGATATTTATTGTATATAATTCGGAAATTTAATATAAGATAAAAATGCGAATAAGATTCATGTGTTCTCCAGGAACTCAAGTCCAAGACTATACTTTTCCAGTAGTCTGTCAAGACATCATTGATGTAAAAGATAAGAAATACACACATAATGCATATTAAAGAATCTTTTCCGTGGACAAAAAGCAGTGGCTGCAGATGGGATGCGTATCTTTACATATAAAATAAAATATCCATGGCATTTGCAACTATAACGCATGTAAACACTTTACCAAACTGTGCCTGTATATTCTCAAGAGTGTGTACATTTTATATGAAGGATAATCATTTTTAATGTATTTTATACTGTGAAATTGATATATAATAATCAACTTTCCTATATGCTTAGTTCTCAATGTAAAAGTCTCATGTTTTTCATCTTTTTCTCAGTGAAAAGACTTGGGGGAAAGATGGGATAAAGAATTTAGAAAGCCGCAAATTTTCTTATCCTGATTGGCACAACAATTAAGAATCACTTGAAATCACAGGAAGCAAACAAATAAAAAAACACCTCAAGGTTTTTGAGGAAAATAATGAATCCCCAGCAGAGCACAGTATTTCCCCACAGCCTCATACCTTCACTCCACACCTTCAATCTTGTGACTCTCCCTGATCCAAACATGCTGTCTGCTACCTCAATCTTATTAGGAGTTTCAGGGTTTCTATAATAGCAATGAACAACTTGGAAAATTGCTAAGCCTCGTATAATTGCAGTAGTACTTAGGGCAGCCATTCAGTAGTGTGACTTTCTCTGTAAAATGGTCCAGTTGTCTTAGAAGTGATCATTTCCGATTGAAGTTTTTCTGTAATAACTAGAATAACGTAATTTTTAACTATTTTCCATGAAATTAATTTTCAAAGCAAAAATAACTAGCAAATACAGAAATTAAATTTCACAAAAGCTAATATTAAATATGCTTTATTTAAAATCATGAAAATAAAAGATAATCATAGATGGATTCTCTAAAATTGACATCCCTAAAAGTACAATCCCTTTCATCAAGAAGGTGACTGGTAAAAATCAATCTTAAAAAGCTGCCTTTGAAATGATTAAAGTGTGTCAAGATGATTCTCATCTAAGCTGTGATGAACAGGCTGCCAGAGAAGACAAGCCAGACACCTATTTAGTGGTGGTGAAATCTGAGAAAGATCTCAGTATTTTTGAATGAAGGAGGCAGTCAATAATATTACTTAGTATGAAATTCAATACTTTAATTCAATTGCTAAAAAATAAAAATAATTATAATTATATACATAAGCAATTTTTAAAGCTCATTAAATTTTCCATAGTACTACATTCATGGCTTATGTGATAGGAAGCTGTTTATTGCTAGGTTACAATTAGGTGCTAAGCTACTGCCAATTTCGTTGATAAAATTAGCAAAGGAAAGCTATAAATAATGAAACTCATGATTTATGTACAAATAGATTAAATATAAAATATATAAACATAAAGTATATAATACAAATATCATATTTTAGAAAATGTGCATTGAATAAATGCCTTAGTTTTCCAAAACAAGTGATTTCAAATAATGTAAAAATGAAAATTAATTATCCTTCACTCTTTTCCTCTTACATTTCACCCTTTAGCATGGAATGCTGCTTTTCCTAATGAGTGGCAAGTGGGTGCTTCTTTTTAATTTTAAAACAAGATGCAAGGTATGGAATTATTGATTTTTTTAATGATATATCAGTGCCATGATTTTGTCAACCAAAAAGAAAATTGTCTATGATGTAAAATAAATTTCTGAAAATAAATTTATAAAGTAATATTTGAAGATATTAACCCATATTTTTAATAATACCCAAGCTTAATAATATATTATCTACTCCTGTATCTGTTGTAATAACCATACATGGTTCTTATAGATTCATATGCACATATCTATATGCATATATATAAATGTGTAAATATTTACATGTGTTACATTTAACAGATTGCAATAGAGATATCCATTTTCATATGCAACTACTAAAAATGTATTTCTCTCTCTTAAAATGCGATTTAAGCTCTGAAAATACTAGATCATTGATAAAAGCAAATTTGTCTCCTGAGATACATTTTGTGACTTGGAATCTTTTCATTGCACTTTGAGTGCCCAAATGCCGATTATGAGTACTCAGGGAATATGTTCTTCAAATGAGCATTTAAGGCCAATGTGAGGCTAAAGTCAGAGAATATAAAGTGCACAGTAAAATCCATGCTCAGTAAATCATATTATTTATGACTTTTATTATTTAAATTGTGCCTGTTCAAGTAGAGATTGGCCTTAAAATAGGACAAGAACAAATCACAAAAGGAGTTTAATACCCTTTGGAATCAAAGGTCACAATAACAGAATCACAAACTAAAAATCCCTCATATCTCAAAACAAGGGAAATGTAAAATATTTGCCAAGCTGGACTTTGGTGACAAACTTTGTTTTGTTTTACTTATTTTATTTGCTGTTTGTCACTAGATCAAGCAATTTAAGAGCATTGACAACATTGGCAATAAGATGGTTCTTCATGGAAAATTGACCTGACTTACAATCTAGTCACTGCTATTTGAACAACCACAAAACTCAATAGGATCTATGTCACCTCAGTTAACTTTATTCCCCTTGTTAAAAATATACTTTTATCCATTTATATTTTGACCTTTTAGATACAGCATATTTTTTATATTTAGTTGTGTATCCTGGAAGCACAATCAGAAAAATGCTTCTCTCTACAAAATGGGATCTTTCAAGTAATGAAAAAAAATGCTGGCCAAGAGATAAAACCATCACTAATTTGTACTATAAATAAAAAGCATTTTTTAAAGTAAACTTCATTGGGTCCACAGTTAACAAAGAGGTGAGTGACACCTCGACCCTCAGGCCAAGAGGATACCATAGTCTCTGAATCCTGAACTGGGGACACTGCCTCTGGCACTCCATCCACACCCAAACCTGCCCTAAACCAAAGAAACCTGGGAAAGCCCCCACTCCAATGCAATCCCCAGGAAAACACAACTCTAGGACATCACATGGGCCAAACCATGCCCAACCCACAACCTACATCATCACCCACTGACAACTGGGCAACTAGAAGCCCCCTCCTGGTCCACAGATAACTAAGAGCCCTCCCTAGCTCACAACTGACTAAGAGAAGACAAAGAGTGAACTAAGGAGCAGATGTCAGTTCAAGAATACATATAAGAATATAAAGAACAGTATGACATCTCCAGAAGAAGCTGATGGCTATAAAACATCAAGATCTGAGCATAACAATGAAGATGAAACAGAAGGATACAACATTACAAACAACTTCATGAAGATAATAGAAGCTTTTAAAGAAGATATTAAACATCCCTTAAAGCAATAGAATAAAATACAAACAAAGAATTGAAAGAGATTAAAAAAAAAAAAAACTTCCTGAATAAAAAATAGGGAAAACCAAGAAAAAGAAAACAAACAGGTGATAGAAACATTCCAGGATTTAAAAATTGAAATAGAAGCAATAAAGAAGGTACAAACGGAGGTAAAGCTGAAAATAGAAAACCTGAAGAAATGAACCTGAACCACAGGTACAAGTATAACCAACAGAATGCAAGAGATGGAAGAATCTCTGAAGTGGAAGATTCAATAGTGGAAGTAGATACATCAGTTAAAGGAAATACTAAAACTAAAAAGTCATAACTCAAAATGCACAGGAAATCTTGGATACCATAAAAAGAGTAAACCTGAGGATAATTGGAATTGAAGAAGGAGAACACCAGCTCAGAGTCACAGAAAATATATTTAACAAAATCATAGAAGAAAACTCCCCAAGCTAAAGAAGGAAATGCCTATAAAGATACAAGAATCTTATAAAACACCGAATAGACAGGACCCCCAACCCAAAAGAAAATCTGCTCTCCACATAATAATCATGCCACTACACTTACAGAATAAAGAAAAAAATACTAAGAGATGCAAAGGAAAAAGGCTAAATTACCTATACAGGCAGTCTATTCAGTGGAAACAATGAAAGCAAGAAGGTCCTAGTCATATGCTATACAGACACTAAAAAATCATGGCTGACAACCCAGACTATTATACCCAGCAAAACTGTCAACCACTATAAGTGGAATAAACAAGATATTTCATGACAAAACCAGATTTAAACAATACCTATCCACAAATATGGCCCTGCAGAAAGCTCCAACCTAAGGAAACCAGATACACCATTGAAACCACAAACAATCGATAATACCACAGAAGAAAAATACATACAAGCTACCACAAAATATAACAGGAAATAACAATCACTGGTCATCAATATCCCGTAATATCAATGGACTCAATTAACCTATAAAAAGACATACCGTAACACAATGAATACAAAAACAGAAGCCATCCATCAACATACAAATGCCTACTGATGTCACAACTAGCCATGCAAGTGTCACACTTCCATTTTCTCTCGCTAATTAATTATTTTCCCACTGCTACATTCACAGTGATAGGCATACAAAATAGGATGGTCCACTATGAAAAATTTAAAAAGATGCTTACCATTAACATAGAAAGATCTTTATGCTAAGTTCTATGTCGTGTGAAAAAAAGTAAATCAAGTGGAGAGGGTCATTTTAGCCACTATTCAGAAATAGCTTATCAAATTATATATATATTATTTAATTATATAATTATATAATTATATATATAAATATATATATATATATGTATCACTGTTCTACCAAAAATGCATAAAATCATGACCCTTCAATAAAATATATTATTAAGATGTCAGTGTAAAGTGTGCTTTATTATTTACAAATTACTTATGTCAATACTGATATTCTTTGTGAAAGACATGCTCAGCACTAATATTCATTCATTAAGCAAAAATGTGCTAATCTTTTTCATATATTTACACATACAATTATCACTACAATTCTTAGGGTCTGATATTTTATTTATTTTACAGATGAAGAAATAAGATAGGAAAGAGCAATGAACATGACCAGGACTACAGAGCAAACAAAATTAGATGGTTCTATAACCTCTACTTGACTGAAATGACTATGCTTAGGAAACCAGTGATGCTTTGGAAAATATAGTCTTTAATATCAAACATTTGAGTTCAGAAACCCAGTGTCTTATATTTTCATGCTTGAATCTTATCAGTGGCAGGAGAACAATTTTGTTGGACAAATGATATAAAAATAAAAACAAATAAATGGATGGTAAATTGTACCTAGATACTTAGTCAGACGCATATACTAACAACAAATATTTAGAAAGATATAGTGACCAGTTCCTCAAGGCTGAACACATATCTACAAGTTCAATAAAATATTTGTCTGCCTTCACAACAGTATGGTGTTTTGAATACACCAGAGGGATGCTCTGTGTCTAATCATCTAATGATCAGTAAAAAATACAAACTAATGTCATTTAATGTACATCATTGAAATTTCTCAACAGTAAAATTTAAAGATAATTTTAACATAGAGGAAGAGAATAATCATGCCACATTCTCCTGGTGTAAGTTCTAGATTACTTTAATGTACAGCTTTGAAAAGTCTACTTCCAATCTTTAGAATTTCAAGACAATATGATCTTAGTGAGTACTTGGTCACATTGCAAATGTATGGACATGAATTGTTAATGGAGATTTCACTGAATATATGCGGGGCAAATTGTTTCATCACAATAAGTAACAGAAATATCTTGAAGTAATCTTGCATCTTTCAGAAATTAAAGGAAAAGCACAGTGGCTTGGGACTAGGAAAGAAAGTTTTGATCTACCCCTGTAATAATTTGTACAACTTTTTGTGAGACAAAATAATACAAAAGTAGAAAATTGTTTACTCCTTTAGTAACATCATACTCAAAGCATACTGTAAAATTATCATTCTCTCTGGTCTGTCAAAAATAATTGGAGAGTATGAGCACAAAAATAGTAAAAAAGTACTTGCAACTCTGGTGAGAGCTCAAGGAAATAGTAGATCAATTCATGATTAATTTTAGATAGAGTGACTGTATAACCAATGAAACCATGGTTATAGCTATTCTAATGACATTTTCTGCATAGAGTTATGGTGAGAACACTTGTAGGGTTATGATTCAGAGGTAAACAGAGTTATTTGTTATGAGGTTCACAACATAATCTTCAGAAACAAGGCAGAATTACTACTGAAAGTGTAACGTAAGTAAAAAATGGCTTTGATCCATGGCTGATCACTGGCCCGAGCTCCTGGTCCAGAAGAGAGCAGAGGAGGGGAGTCTTTATGAACAAGTGGTTAGGGATTATGAGGAAAATTCTCACAACGGTGGCTTGCTTGAGCTCTTCGGAGCTTATTAAAGCAAGAATAAACACTGGAAATCCATAAGGAAAAGGAGCTAGACCCTCCAAGGGTAGGAAATCATTGACTGGCATGGCCAGTATGTGGAACCCCAAGGGGTGGGATCAGAATATGTTTCTGTGCATGGGCTAGATCCATGGAGTCCATCCCTTGCAGAGAAACACCTAACCCAGTCTTGACTTTGGGATGAGTAAATCGGACTTGCCTGGAGTGGGTGTGCCATGCTGTCTGAGCTGACCCACTTTGGGACTTCTTGCCCTTTCGTGGGAGGAGACTGGTGGAGGAGCAAGGCTGAAGTCTGACTGGGAGGGATTGGGGGGGAGGGTAAGAAGGGGGAGCAGGCATTTACATAGATAAAAATGGCCTCTTTTATAAAAAAAATAATAAAAGAAAAAAGTAAAAAAAAAAAACACTATAGACTATGTTCTATAAACACATCTCATACCCATAATTGATTTTTCAGCTGACCACCATAAAAACAATGTTATGTCCTCATCTTTGTATTTGATCAATTATAGTATGTCTCCCAATTGTTACAGAGTATGTAAATAAGTAAATGCACTTAGTGTTTCTCAACATAATAATGCGTGAATGGAAAGTGTTAGATTTCCCCATTCTTGTGAGAAAGGTAACCTCCTTACTCTGGGGTCTGTGTGGTAACCTGATGATAAATGAAATAATTATACTTTGTGTATTTTTAAATGTCCTACAATGATCAAAGAAGTTGTCTTCATGGGATTGTGTTTGAAATCTTGCTTAAAAGTTATTCTTTTATACAAATACAATTTCACAATGACAACAGTTTATCTGCAGTCTACAAGATTGTACCTGTACTAACTAAACATGATCAGCTCTTCATTTTAAGAGCATTGTCTTCAGATTACTACTACATTCAACAATACACTGTATGCTCATTCTCACGTGTATCTCATTTTGTGATTAAATTAATACAATGTATTGGTTTAATAAATATAGCAAACTAAAGTTTGAAATAGCTCAGCTTAGTGATGGTAATATGTCTGAGAACTTGAAAAATTTCTTTTAGTGCAATTTCAAGTGATCTCTGTCTCTAGGGCTCCAGAAATTCTTCTTATATTTTTCTATTCAGTATTCCCACCTAGATTGTGTCTTCATATATATCACAACCCAAACAGAGCAAAGACTGATGTTTATTTCAGTATCTCTCTGGCTCTCAGCAAAGGCAAACATTGTCACTCTTAGAATAAAACTACCTCAATGCCAAAACTCAAATCATGGAGTTATAAATGGAGTTTTTCTTATTATCTGAAATCAGAGGCCTACACATGTGACTGGCTACATACTGAACATACCTTTAGACTCAAAGTTTTCCTCCTTCCTTCGCCTCATTAGAAGACCTGAAGCTTTACTTTCTTTTTTAGAAATAATTTCTTATAGCACATTATGAATTTCAAATAATATATTTTAAATGAATAAATATAAATAAGCTATATAAGATGATGTTTTTGAAATATTCTATAAATTTTGGAAAGGCTAAGTCAATACAAAATTCATTATTTATTTGGATAAAGAATCATTTTTAATTTATTTGTGGTGAGATTACTTTCCCTGACTTAGAGATGTGTTCAGGATTACAGTCCTCAACTGCTTTTATGGTGTAGTCATAGTGGAGTTTTGCTCCTGAACTCCTTGCTAACTGAAACTTTGTATTCTCTGATTTTCAACATTTTGATTGAAAAATCATATGGTTGAAAATTTTTCTCATTTTTTCCTTTGCCAGTGGGCATCAACTAAGATAGCATTTTGGTTTGTGTGGTTTTGTATAAGATTTTTATTCTTTGACAATTTTAGTATTAATAGAAAAATGTTTTCAAGGCAATAACTTTCTTATTCACAGTATCTTAATCATCTTGGCCTAAAATATCTCCTCACTCAGACTTTTCTTGATCGTCCTAACTTTGTTACTGTAGAATAAGTCATTTAATTTGAAGAATAACTAGTCTGTCACTGTCTCATAATTAGATATAACTATATATTTTGGAATAAATTCATGAAAAATAGTGTATGGAATTATAGTAGCCAATGACCAGATTGTTCCACTTTTGCTGAAATTTCTTTGACAATTTGCTTAAAGTGGCATCTGTCAGCTTATGATATCAGTAAAGTCATGCTTTCATTTGTAATGGCGATATCTAGATTATATTTAAAAATATGTAAATATTCAATTCTTAAGCATTCATATCTCCATACAGAATAGGTCCTGGTTACTTTATTGGATTGCAGCTTATTATAGCTACTGCTTGTTCTGACATTAACATTACCTAGATTGAAACAATAGAAGGCAGTACCATACCATTTATACTTTCAACTACTTCTCATTACTTCTTGTGAACTCTTCTGCATTCTGAAAAAGCAGGATGTTCTAGACTCATCTTGTATACTCCCATCCTCAGGTAAAGAACTAGCTATTTGTCTAAAACGTTAGAGAGAATGTCACTAGGCAATGGTATTTAGAGGCCAAGAACAGGAGAAAAGCTCCAGATACAGGTATGCACATGTATGTATATGTGGGTGTGCATGTTGATATTCATATATCCACATTATTACTCACATTCATATATTTATTACTAAATGATCTCTAGCATATTTGTTTTTAAATCTATACAAATTTCATATAGATATAGACAGACAGACATGCATACAGACAGACAGATAGATGCTAAGTTTAGTATGTTTTTCTGTTAGTACATTCCTAGTGTTCCACTGTGCCAATGTGATCCTGGATTTCATTATCAGTAACAAACTGAAATATATGAACATTGTCTTCTACATAACAAACAAATGTCTTTCACAATAATTTCTCTTCTTTCTAAACGAGGAAACAAAATGGTGCAAGAAGTTCTCATCAGAAACACAATTTTTCACATACACTCAGAAAAAAGAACTAGATCTTATTCATTGTCATTTTATGAACAATAAAAAATACATTAAAAAGTAAAAAAAAATAAATTGCATGGTTGAGATTTGTATATTTATTCATGCCTGGGTTAAAGAAAAAAAACCCTAGACAAGTTAGATGCTTAGATACATATTATCCAAATCACTAGACATATATATATATATATATATATATATATATATATATATGTCTATCTTAACCAATACTTAAATATACCTCACTATATGTGGCACTTGGGTCCTAAATATAAGACAAATTGCTCAAACACTGTACACTCATCTCAGTATCTCATGAAATACTCAGCAAAATTCACTGCAGAAACTGATAAAAGTTTTAACAGATATAAGAAAATCTAAACAATACCTTAAATCCAATCATACCACCATGGATTAGATATGGATATCAACAAAAATAGAATCAATGGAAAGCTTGGAAACTCATGGAAACTGAACAAGAAATATTCAAACTAAGACTGAAGTCAATAAAATGGAAACAAACAAACAAAAAATCCAGAGTTGGATCTTCGAGAAAATCAAAAAGATTAACAAAAACTACTCAAAATTAATTACAAGGCAGCGAAAAAAAACTTTAAAAAATATAGGAATGAAAAAAAAGGACTTAATTACAGATGCTGAAGAAATTCAGAGACTCATAAGGACATACTTTAAAAATATATACCCCAGCAAACTGGAAAATCTAAAATAAATGGATGATTTTCTAATAGGTATCATTTATAAAAGTTAAAAATCAGATAGACAGATAAACAATTCTAATAGGACTATAACCCATAGTCAAATGTTATCATTAATTAAAATTTACTAATCTATAAAAGGCCAGGGTTAAATGGTTCTAGTGCAGAATTTTTTTGATGTGGATGTCTTTCTGTATGCTTTGCATTTCATTCTTTAATAAAGTAACTGTTTTGGCCCATGGCAGGCACCTTAGAAGTAGGCAGGAAATTGGAGCATAGATAGAGAAAGGAGTCAAGAGAGATGCCATCCAGCTGCCCAAGAGTCAACATGTAAAGTAACACAGGCGAGCCATGGGCCATGTGTCAAAACAGATGAATGAAAATGGATTGAATTAATATGCAGGAGCTAGCTAGCAATATGCCCGAGTCAAAGATCAAACAGCTTGTAATTAATATAAGTGTCTGAATAATTTGAGGGGGATCAGCTGCATGTGGGTCCAGACCCTAAGGCTAAGCCAGGCCAGAAAACTCATATTATATTTTTCCATACTTTTAAGATGTATTAATGGCAATACACTTCAAGTTACTCCACAAAATAAACACAAAAAAAGGGAACATTGCCCATATCATTTTATGAGGTTGCAGTAATCCTCATACCCAAACTCCAAAAGGAAATTACAGATCAATTTCTTTTATGAAAATAGATGCAAAAATACTCAATAAAAATACTTACAATCAGAATCCAAGAATACACAAAAAATTATCATCCAATATGATCAAATATGGTTTAACACAAAGATTCGGAGATAGTTCAAGGTATGTAAATTTATGAAAGTAATCCACCATATAAACAAACTAAAAGACAAAAACCACATGATCATTATATGCAAAAAAAAAAAAAAAAAAAAAGACCTTTGAGAAGATCCAACACACCTTCTTGAAAAAAAGTACTGGAGACACTGGAGATATTAGAAATAAACTGGGCATGCCTCAACATAATAAAATTAGTTTACAGCTAGTCAATATCTACTTAAATGGAGAGAAGCACGAAGCAATTCTAATACAATGAAAGACAAGGTTGTCCACTCTTTCCATGTCTATTCAACTGAGTACTTAGAGTCTTAGCAGGAGTAATAAGAAAGCTGAATAAGATCAAGTGGGATAACATGAAAAGGAATAAGTTAAAGTATTGTTTTGTGCAGTTGAAATGATAATATCTATAAATGAACCTAAACATTACACAGGAAAATGCTTACAGCAAATAAACCCTTTCAGCAAAGAGTAGGATATAAAATTAAATGAGAAAAATCAGTTGTCCTCCTTTATTTAAGGAGCAAAATTACTGAGAAAGAAATTAGTGAAACAATACCTTTCACAATAGCCTCAAATAATATAAAATATGGTGGAGCATGTCCATTCAAGCAAGTGAAAAACTTCTATGATTAAAACTTTGAACAATTGAAGAAAAAAATTAAAGGAGATACTTAAAAAGGAAAGATTTCTTATTCTCATGGACCCTTAGAATTAAGAAAGTAAAAATGGTCATTCTACTAAAAGCAATCTACAGACTCTAGTACCTTTCCAGCAAAATTTCAATACAATTTTTCACAGATGAAGAAAGGTCAGTTTTCAGCTTCAAATGGAAACACACACACACACACACACATACACACAAACACACACACACGATAGATAAAGATAAAACAATACTGAACAATAAAATAACTGATGGAGGTATCATTATCCCATGCTTAAGTTTAAGTTCTACTACAAATCTATAGTAATGTAAACAGTATAGTATTGACACAAAACAGATACACTGAACATTGATCAATGGCACTAAATTGAAAGCCTAGATGTAAATATGCATACATGTATGGACATCTGAGTTTTGAAAAGATGCCAGACATACACACTCAAGAAGAAGAAAGAGGAGGAAAGAAAGAAAGAAAGAAAGAAAGAAAGAAAGAAAGAAAGAAAGAAAGAAAGAAAGAAAGAAAGAAAGAAAGAAAGAAAGAAAGAAAGAAAGAAAGAAAGAAGGAAAGAAAGAAAGAAAGAAAGAAAGAAAGAAAGAAAGGGAGAGAGAGAGCATCAACAATTGATGTTGCTCAACCTGGATGGCTGCATAAAATAGAATCCAAATAGAACTACTCTTATCATCCTAAATAAAACTCAACTTCAAATGGATGAAAGACTTCAACATAAAACCATATACACTTAAGCTAATAGAAGAAAAGTGGGGGACAGTCTTAAACTCATGGGCACATAAAAAGACCTCCTAAGAACATTCATAGCATAGACACCAAGATCAACAGCTAATATTTGGGAACTCATGAAAATGAAAAGCTCCTGCATGG
Source organism: Phyllotis vaccarum (assembly GCA_033318265.1). Lineage (NCBI taxonomy): Eukaryota > Metazoa > Chordata > Mammalia > Rodentia > Cricetidae > Phyllotis > Phyllotis vaccarum. The sequence continues at coordinate 10,420,092 of JARWLC010000012.1, read as the reverse complement.
CAAAAGGCACTGTTGTTCGGACAAAGCAGCAGCCTACATAATGGGAACAGACTTTTAAAAATACACATCTAGTACAGGGATAACATACAAAATATGCAAAAAATCAAGGAAGCAATTATCAAGGAAGCAGAAAACTCTATTTAAAATGAGGTACAGATATAAACAGAGAGTTCACAGCAGGGGTAATGAAAATGAGCAAGAAGTGAAATGTTCAACATCTGCAATCAGGAAAATACAAATGAAATCCACTTTGAGAATTATCATATACTTGTCAAAGTGGATAACATTCAGTAAAACAAGTGACAGCTCAGGCTGGTTAGGATGTGGAGTAAGAAAAATACTCATGTATTGCAGGTGTGAGCGCAAACTCATACATCCACTATGGAAATCAGTGTGGGGATTCCTCAAGAAGATGGGAATCTATGTACCTCATGATCCAACTATATCACTCTTAAGTCGTAAGACCAAATCATCCTTCAGCCTACCATGTATATATACCCTTGCTCAGCCATATCCACTGCTACTCTATTCATAATATTCAAGAGTTATAAATAACCATATATTACTTGTGTAAATAATAGATAAAGAAAATATGGTACAAGTGTGCAATTAAGTTTTTCTAAGCCATTAAAAATATGACTGGGAAATTTAAAGGTAAATAGATGGAAGAACAACAGAAACCAAACCAAACCAAACCAAACCAAACCAAAACAACAGCAACAAAAAACACTGAGTGAGGTAACCCAGATGCAGAAAGATGAAAACAGTATGAATTTGACTATATGTAAATATAAAGTGTAAAGTCAATGATAACCAAGCTACAATTCATAGAGACACAGAGAGTTGGTATAGAGTAACAAAATATATTGATCTTGCTAGAAAAGAAAAATTGGGAAATACTATTATTATTTTTAATTAAAAGACCTTAGGTTTTAAACTAAATTTCTCAAAAACAAAGCATAATTATGTTTTAAAAAATAGCAGAGGTAGTTATTCCATTTCTTATAAAAAGTATGCAAGACAAAGGAAGCGAGTAATGTATATGAAGCTAAATGCCCATTTCACCTCAGCAATCAATCAGCAGTGCCAATCCAATTTACTCCATGCATATAATCTTCTTCCTCATCCCTTCCCATAGATAATTGCAAAACAAATCATAGACATCAATAAAAGCATACCAGTTTACAAATAGTTCACTGACAACTTACAAAAGAAAAATTTTTAAATAATCACATTTTAACTATACCTTCTTTTATCTAATCAGATTTAATAATTATTTTGTTATTTAACAATATATTTTCCTTTAATTAAAAGAATAAAATATTATATATATAACCACACTAACATCTTCTAATTGCTTCTTTACATTTTCAGGTATCACATTTACTTTTTACAGACCACTGATATATATATCTCATGATATTTTGATAATCACTATCTGGGTACACAGATGACGATAGATCTGTTCAGAACAACATGCTTGATATGAAAGAGAGGGATGTAAAGATATCAGAGACAAAAATACAAAAATAAAAGGAACATTGTATGGAGTTCACAGGATGTATTAGGAATATAATATATGCAGATGTAAACATGCATAAATGTGTGTAATAGTATATAGGGGGATTAGGTTGTCCCATTGTAAATAATTGTCGCACCTACTGGTTTAATAAAAAGCGCTGATTGGCCAAAGGCAGGCAGGAAGTGTGGGCGGGGCTACCAGACTAGGAAGACTCTAGGAACAGGCAGAACAGAGCAGAATGCCAGAGAGAAGCCAGAAGAAGCAGAGGACAATGATGTTGCTCTGAGTAAAGGTACTGAGTCCCATGGCTGAACAGGATAAGAGTCATGGGTTAGTATTACAGTTAGGTTTCTTGGTCCTGGGTGGCCAGAGGCCCAGATCCAAAGACCTGCAGCCCCAGACCCCTTAGCCACTCGCTGCTGCTTAGGCCCCAAAAATGATTCAGATGCTTACATTAAGTTCATGCTGTTTGGTCTATGGCTCAGGCACATTGCTAGCTTGCTATTACATCTTAAATAAACCCATTTCTATTAATCTTTCCTGCCACGTGGTCCATGGCTCACCTGTGTTTCTTACATGCTTCTTCTTGGGCAGCTGGCTCAGTCTGTCTCTGACTCCGCCCTTCCTTTCCTACCTCTACTGATTACTCCACCTACTTTTTCTATGGTGCCTGTCATGGGCCAAAACAGCTCCTTTATTTAAAGATGGCTATTCACAGCATACAGAAAGGCATTCCCACATCAGGTTAGATTAAGGGTAAGGAGTTAGCAAGTTATATGCCTGGGCCTTAGGCCGATCAGCCTGAAACTATTGTAAGCATCTGTGTGTCTCTGCGGGTCTGTGGGTCTGTGGGTCTAAACCTTGAGGCTAGGCCCGAAAGCCCCAGCCAGAAACATCTTACTACAATAGTAATTAAAGAGAAAAATGTGAATGAATTGAAAGAAGATTCAGGAGGGATATACACAGGGGTTGGAGAAAACAAAGCAAAAGAGTCCGTAATGAAAATAAATTCTCAAAAATATACAAACAAAATAAGAAAGATCACAGGTTATGGGACTGGGGAAGCAAGTTACAGAATAAAAAAATTGGGCAAACAGCTACATTCTTTGTCTATTAGCACCTAGCTCCTAGGCAACCTGGCTGGGACATTCAGTAAACATTTCAGTGACATAGTTTTACATATGTGTGGAGATAGCCCTGGAAAATGATTCAATGGAAAAAATTGTCCAAACTAAAATTTCAAAACAAGTAATTATCACATTGAAAAATCAGCCACTGGGAAGCCAGACAGGACTAATCTATCATAAAAACACAATGACCCTTTCTAATTAACACCCACAGGGAACAAGACTCTATGAAAAATAAACAAATGAACAAAAAGAATAAGAATAAGAAAAAAAACAATGAAATTAAAAAATGGGCAAATAAAAATATGATCGGAGGTTGTAGTCAACAGATGTTATGAAACAAAACACATGAACAATTATAACAACTATTTGAAAAGTCTTAGATGAGCCACAAGTGAAAAATATGTTAAAAGTAAACAGAAAGTGGAAACATATATGTTCACTTATTTTTGACCATGAAATCATGTATCACAGAGGTTTTATGAAGTTAAAGAGGTCTATATGTACATCCCTTTATAGGTAACCTAATATTACAATACAGACTTCAATCCTCATGGAATTTTAAATGATTTCAAACTGGATCATTAATCCCACTACAACTGAGGAGAATTTTGCTTGACAATCTCAAAGTATCCACTTTGTGGATACTTTTAATTTCGTATACACTTATTTACTCATGCCACCATACTTTTTTGATTAGTTAGTGTCATAAAGATTAATTATAACATCTAGGTAAGTGACTGCCATCTCATTCAGACTTTTGGGATCTTCACACTCCATCTAACATGAAATATTTTGGATTAAGCAAACATGTAAATGTCATAAGCTTTTTTATATAGAAATTATACAAAATAGTTATAAAAGATTCAAAAAATTATGTACAACAGTATGTATGAGAAAGATTATATGATTTTCCAAGGATCAAAATGTTCTATTAAGCAATAGTATGAATCTGAAAAATGAGAGATCTTCTTAAAATGTGAATATGCACACATTCTTACTTTTTGTGGCAAAGTCCTGGAAGTCCTTATTATAGTAGTCAGCAGAGAAGTAAATGTCACACAAGGTAAAAAGGATAACTTAGAATTTCCACTAATATGAACATGACTTGATCTTATACATGTAACTGTCTCCAAAGAGTAATGCACAAGCTGTTAGAACTAATATATAAACTAATGAAGCAAAGCTGCAGGATGGAAACCAATATGTGGAAATTCTCTAACAAAAGCAGAAACAATAAATCTTCTGCACCCATCAAACAAATAGGATGGCAGGAAAAACAACTACAGGTCATACGCCCCAATGAAATCCAGTTTGCTGGACACTTCTAGCTACAAAACTTGGCAATATCCCCCAACCCACTACATCACCCAGTTACCACACCTGCAACCTGCAACTTGCAGATCCTCTGCACCCATCAGACTAAGAGACTATGAGAGTTCCTCAGTATCTACTGGATCAAGAGCAGCTAGCTGAGACTCTCAGTTCCTTGGCACCTACTAAATCAAAGGTGTCCTCCTGTAACCCACAGTGTGTCAGCACCTACTGGATTGAGAGGGGTCACCGTGACACAGAATACACTGCGTCCAGTTGGACTAAGAACACAGATCGCACCAAGAGAGGCTTCTTGAGACACAGACACAGCTAGAACAAATTGTATCAAAATCAGTTCCCTGAGATACAGACAAAACCTGCAGTGATCTAAGGAAGCAATGGGCAGACCTCAGTGCAAAAATACATATAATAACGTAAAGAACAACATGGAACCACCAGAATCTGGAGGTTCTACAACAGGACCTGATCATGGCAATGAAGAACAAGAAGAAGGAAACAACTTTAAAAAAACAATTTTAGGAAGATACTAGAAGCCTTAATGGAGGAAATAAAAAAAAAAATCCTTAAAGAAATAGAAGAAAAGACAAACAAAAAATTAGAAGATAACAAATCCTGGAAGGAAAATAAAGAAACCCAAGAATACAAAGAAAAAGCAATCAAACAAGTGAAGGAAACATTTAAAAATTAAAATAGAAGCAATAAAGAAAACCCAAACCAGGCAAGGCTGGATATTGAAAATCTGAAGAAACATATTTATTGCAAGTAAAGATACAAGTATAACCAACACAATACAAGAAATGGAAAAGAGAATCTTTCCATAGTGGAAAGAGATACATCAGTCAACAAAAACACTAAAACGTAAAAAAGGTCATAACACAAAATGCACAGGACATATAGGACACCATGAAAAGAACAAACATATGAATAATCAGAATTGATAAAAGGGTGAATATCAGCTCAAAACCACAGAAAATATATTCAATAAATCATAGAAGACTCCAAATCTAAAGAAAGAAATGCCTATAAAAATACAAGAAGCTTACAAAACACCAAATAAACTAGATCCCACCCCCTAAAAAAAAAAGTCTGATTACCACATAATAATCAAGCTACTAAACCTATAGAATAATGAAGAACACTATAAGTTGCAAAGGAAAAAGGTTTAGTTACCATAAAGGCAGATACATCAGAATAATGTCAGATTACCCAATTAACAATGAAATCCAGAAGATCCTGGCCAGATGTTATATAGACAAAAAAGTCCATGGTTGCCAGCCCAGACAATTATACTCAGTAAAACTATCATTGACCACAGATGAAATAAAAAATATATTTCATGACAAAAAAACCACATTTAGCTAGTAACTATTCATAAATTTGTGCTGCAGAAAGAACTTGAGGAGAAATTGCAACCTATGGAAGTTAGATACAACCATGAAACCACAAGCAATAGATAATCTTAAAAAAAAAAAAAAACCCAAAATGGAAATACACACATATTACCACCATAAGTAACAGGAAATAATCAATGGTAATTAATATCCCTTAATACCAATGGATTCAATTTATCTATAAAAAGAATACCCTAACACTATGGATACAAAACAAAATCTATTCATTTGCTGCATACAAGAGACACACCTCCACTTCAAAGACAAACACTGCCTCAGAGAAAGGGTTGGGAAAAGACTTTTCAACCAAATGGACTTAATCAAAACATACTGGCATAGCCATTCTAATATCTAACAAAATGAACTTCACAGTAAAATTAATCAAAATAAACAAGGATAAACATTACTTAATATTTATCTCAGGAAAAATCCATGAAGACAAAGTCTCAATCCTGAACATTTATGACCACAACACTACAATATCTACCTATGCACAAGAAACATTACTAAAGCTTAAGTCTCATTTCAAATCCCAAAAATTAATAGTGGGAGACTTAAGTACCCCACTTTCACCAATGGCTAATTCTATCAGACAGAAACTTAACAGAGAAATAAGGGATCTGACAGATGTTATGACTCACATGGACTTAATAGATACGTACAGAACTTTCCACCCAAACACAAAGGAGCATACCTTTTTCTCAGCATCCCATGGAACCTTCTTTAAACTGACCACATACTTGGTCATAAAGTAAAAATCAAAAAAAAAAAAAAAAAAAGAGTAACCCCTTGTATCAGACCACCATGGTCTAAATTAAATCAAGACCAGATAAATGACTTAAAGACCTATAACCCCCAAGGAACTGAAGCTGTTATTAAAAGTCTCCCCAAAATAAATAAATATATAAATAAATGAATGAATGAATGAATAAATAAATAAATAAATAAATAAAATAAAATAAAATAAAGAAAACAGACAGGACCAGATGGTTACATTGCAGAATATTACCAGACAATCAGAAAAGAACTAATACCAATACTCCACTCCACAAACTGTTCTATACAATAGGAACCAAAGGAACATTCTAAACACTTTTTATGAGGCTACACTCAACCTGGTGTCCAAGCCACTTAAAGATGCAATGAATAAAGAGAATTACAAACCAATCTCCCTCAATAAAATACTAGAAGAGAGAATTCAAGAACATATCAAAGATATCATCTACTATGATAAAGTAGACTTCATGCCAGAGATTCAGGGATGGTTCAGCATGCAAAAAACTGTCAATGTCATCCATCATATAAATAAGCTGAAAGAAACAAACAAACAAACAAAAAAAACATATGATAATCTCCTTAGATGCTGTAAAAAGCCTTTGACAAAATCAAACACTTTTTTGTGATAAAAGTCCTGGAGAGATTAGTAATACAGGGAAAATACCTAAACATAATAAAGACAATATACAGAAAGCCAATATGCAACATCAAAATAAATTGAAAGAAACTCATTGCAATCCCACTAAAACCAGGAACAAGACAAGGCTGTCTGCCCTCTCTCTCCTTATCTATTCAATATAGTTCTCAAAGTTTTAGCTAAAGAAATAAGAGAACAAAAGGAGATTAAGGGAATATAAATTGGAAAGGAAGCTATCAAACTATCTCTATTTGCAGGGGATATAATCATATATATATATATATATATATATATATATATATATAAAATCATATATATATATAAATGAATGAATGAATAAAGAAAGAAAGAAAGAGAGAGAGAGAGAGAGAAAGAAAGAAAGAAAGAAAGAAAGAAAGAAAGAAAGAAAATAAAGAAAACAGACAGGACCAGATGATTACATTGCAGAATATTACCAGACATTCAGAAAAGAACTAATACCAATACTCCACTCCACAGACTGTTCTATACAATAGAAACATTTATATATATATATATTATTTATATATATATATATATATATATGTGACCCCAAAAATTCTACCAGAACACTCCTAAAGCTGATAAACATGCTCATCATTGTAGCAGAGTACAAGATAAACCAAAAAATGAAAAATCAATAGCCCTCCTATACACAAATGATAAGAAGGCCTAAAATAGAAATTAGAGAAACATCTCCCTTTATAATAGCTCAAATATCATTAAATATCTTGGGGTAACTCCAACCAAAGACGTGACAAATTGTATGACAAGAAAATTAGGTCATTGAAAAAGAAATTGAAGAAGATATCAGAAAATAGAAAGATCTCTCATGTTCCTGGATACTTAGGATCAACATAGTAAAATGGCAATCCTTCCAAAAACAATCTACAGATTCAATGTAATCTCAATCAATATCCCAAAACATTTTTCATAGACATGAAAAGAATTATGTGCAATTTCATATATAGAATAACGAGAAACCAAGAATTGCCAATACAATTATGTTCAATACAAGAACTTCAGGAGGCATAACCATCTCTGATTTCTAGCTATACCAAAGAGCTACAATAATAAAAACAGCTTGATAGTAGCATAGAAATGGACTTGTGGATAAATAGAATTGAATCAAAGACCAAAACTTATTCCATAAACCTATGAATACCTGATTTTTGACAAAGAGGCCAAAAATATATAATGGAAAAAATAGTATCCTATCTATTTTGATAGAGATCCATATCAAAGATATACCATATCAAAGAGATGGTATGTTCCCACACCTAGTGGGTTTTTTACATAAAGCAAAGAATGTTGAGGTTGAAAACTACAACCCCTGAACACCTAGGTAACAGGAGGAATTTAACATGCAGGGATCCCCATGGGAAGTGGAAATAGAGAAGATCTCCTGAGTAAATCACGATCATAATGGGGAGTAAGGAATGGGAGGTGGAAACAAATCATGAGAGAAGAAGATGGTTGAGTGAGTGGAGCAACAGTGAGGAAGATCAAAGAAATGGATATATATATATATATAGATATATATATAGATATAGATATAGATAGATATAGATATAGATATATGGATATATCTATATATATAGACAGAGAGAGAGAGAGAGAGAGAGAGAGAGAGAGAGAGAGTCACTGTGAGGTTAGAAAAAATTCTGATGATAAGGAAACCTCCAAGGACCCACAAGGTGTCCCTGGATAGGACTCCAAGCAATAGTAGAGATGGTGTCTAAACAGGACTTCCCCTATAGTTAAATGAATGGACACCCTAATTATCATTATAGAACTTTCATTCAGCAAATGATAGAGGTAGAAGCAGAGATCCATAGTTAAACATCAGGTCGAGTTTCCAGTCCAGTTGAAGAGAGAGAGAGGAGTGAGTATATAAGTCATGTGACCAGGATGATGAGAAGGAGACCCACAGAGATGACTGACGAGAACTGTTAGGAGCTCACTAACTAGGAAATAATAGCTGAGGAACCTTCATGGAAAGGAACTAAACCCTCCAAAGGTACAGGACCATCAAAAGGTGTGGGCAGTTTGTGGAGCCTCTTGCAGTAGCATCAGACTCTGTTCCTGTACATGAACTGACATCTCAGAGTCCATTCCCTACAAAGAATAACCAACTCATCCTTAATACTGGGATGAGAGATTCTCACCTACCTCAACTGTATATGCCAGACTGAACTGACCTACCTTAGGACTCCTTGCCCTCCAAAGGGAATGGATAGGAGGATAGGGTGGATGGATGCTGAGGGAGGACGGGGAAGAGAGAAAGGAGGGGGAAAGGTAGTAATATGGAAAAAAAAAAACTTTTTTAAGTTAAAAAAAATCTTATCTCCAACAGCCACAAAAAAATTAAACACAAAAAGGAAGAAAACACAACAATCCAGAAAAGGGAAGATGTCACAGAAGAAAAAGGAACTGGGCAACGAGCTCCTGGTGACTTCACTTCAAATAACAGAAGGTACATGGTAGAAGAAGTGCTCTTTCCATTTGTCCACTGACCTCCTCCACATGTATAATATAGCAATTTTCTAAATGGAATAAAGAAAAAAATGTAAAGATATCTGAGTCATTTCTAGGGGCCTGAACAGTGGCTAAGGGATCTGGCACCACATGGTTTGGGCACCTAGCCGCCCAGGACCAAGAAACACCATTGCAACAGATGGCGCCCAATGTGGGCGATTATCCACTGAAAGTCTTAGAAAGATTAAAAAGGGGGTTCTAGATCACAGAAACTGAGCCAAGCAGCTTCCAAATTGTGTATATGAAGCAGGTCATTGTACAAAGAAGGAGTGGCATCCAGGTCACATTCAAAATGACACTGGTGGACTGGCAGCAGGCAGTGTAAGCTGCAATCAGGCTGGTTCCTGAAATCTCACAGAAGACTCAGTAGCATGTGATTGATTTTAGATTTCTGTTTATTTTGAACAAAAAGAAAACAAAGATAGTTTCTTAGTAGCATCATTATCTTGGGTGTGCACTGTTTGCTTCCCACGAACAGAGACGCTGTCCCTTTAAAAAAACTTACTGATTCAGCTGTATCTGCAAAAACTATGGGGCAAGAGAGTGAGAGTATTTTAAAAAGCTCTTCTAGTTGGAAAATGATTAAGGATTTACAATAAAACAGATTCAGATGAAAAAAAAACCTATAATTGGGTTACAATGTGTATAAAAGGTACATAGCCTTCAGAGAGAAAAGAAAGTAGAGAAAGTCTTTACAAAGAGAAATAGAGTAATAAAAATATAATAAGCCACATAAAGATGGAAAATAAGCACAAAATCTGGATTTTGGTTATTATTATGTTTTCTTTTAATTTTTTAACTGTTAATGAGCTAACAACAAAAAGACAATGAATTACAAATGCAAAAGCTACTAAGTTAAAGAAAAAAAATATATTTTAAAGGTATTTTGATTTTGAAATTTGTGTATAAGGATTTATTGCTTTGGAAGAGTTCTGCTTTTGTTTCCACAGAAGATTAGAACCTGTGGATTGCTTCCGGGCAAATATGGTTTCATCAACCAAGACCCCCTGAAAAAAACCTCTGATGGGAAGAGATGGCTGTATCAACTTCAGGGCTGCAGATTATAATTCAGTCTCAAGAACCCGTGAGATTTTCAATGCCCCTCAATCAGCACGAAGTAGTAATAGAAAACTATGCCCAAATTCCCAAAATACAGCTTATAAATGCTTGGTTTCATTATAAGTGGTTATAGGTCATAGTTAATCTCTTTCTAAGAAGAAAAAGGGGATATGGCATATGGATGATTTTTTTAAAAATAGATTATTAAACTTACTTAGATCAGGAAATCAGCTGTTAATCTTGAAATGTTTTACATTGGTATAGATTTTGGTTTATTGATACAAAATTAAGGTCAATTCTCTTTTGTTGTATATATTTTTCTACTCTTGTTTAAGATATGATGTGTATGTAACTGATTTAAAATTCTAATGTATAATTAAGAAATGCATGTTAGTTAGATTTTTAGGTATACAAAGATATAATTCAATAAGATAAATAATCTTCAAACACTTTTATGACATACAGAATGTGGCATTTAAAATGTTTTAAGAGCTTAGACTTTTCTGGACAGTGACACAGGTCTGTTCCTGGAAGCACTAATTTACTTCAAGAAAAAAATGGGCATCAAAGAAACTCCATATGGAGTCTACTCTCTTTGTGGCAATGGTTAGCCACTGGACAAGAACCTGTTCTTATATTGACTGGTTGTCAATATGTTGTTTAAACTGGACATGCAGATTTCATAGGAAGATGACCTCTAAACTTTGGCAGAACAAGCCGAGATGGTCATTCAGGTTACTGCTTTAAAGGGAAAAGTGTCAGAAATTCTTCAGGACTCGAGGAGAAGCAACTGATGAACTGTGCCAGAATGGGTAGAGCAGATTTCCTGCTTCACTGAAATTAAAAGAGACTCTGGGGCTGTAGGCTGAAGATGGATGCCCCAACTTTATAAAGGAACTTTGGGTGACTGTCCAGGCAGATAAGTGTCATCTCTGTCCTTTCTAGATTTTAGAAGTCGCTTGCACTTCCGGTTTACTTGGGAAAATATATCCTTCTGTGGTCTTTGATGTAGTTGAAGATTAGATAGTTATAGGTACAGTTTTTCTTAGTCATTGAAAAGTATATTAGATATGAAACTTTAGATTCACAAAGATAAGGTAGATGATACAGTATTTTCCTTAATTTTGCTAAATACAAATAGACTAGATATTGTAACTGTAATTCTTGCTTGATGGCTATTTTGTTATATGTAATTTTGCTATGTTAAAATTGAAACCTTCCTTTTTGATTAGACAGAAAGGGGGAAGTGATGTGGGAATGACTTTCTGTATGTTGTGAATATCAATCTTTAAATAAAGGAGCTGGTTTTTTTGGCCATGACAGGCACCATAGAAGAAATAGGAGGTGAAATCAGAACATAGGTAGGAGAAGCAGGGCGGAGTCAGGGGCAGATCGAACAAGCTGCCCAAGGAGCAACATGTAAAGAACACAGGTGAGCCACGGGCCACGTGGCAGACAGCTTAATAAAAGTGAGTTGATTTAAGATGTAAGAGCTAGCTAGCAATGTGCCTGAGCCATAGGCCAAACAGCATGAAGTTAATATAAGCATCTGAGTCATTTCTAGGGGCATGAGCAGCAGCGGCGCCTAAGGGGTCTCATGCGGCAGGGTCTAGGCCTCTGGCCTCCTGGGACCAAGAAACACCATTGCAACAGATATCTTCTTCAAAACTAAGAGCAAACTTGAAGACATCTAATGAAAATTAAAAAAATGTTTATGAAAAAACCTGAAAGTATGTAAAGACCTGGAAAATATTTATTGTATCATTAGTAAATTAATATTGTTAAATTATTAAACATCAACTCTGAAGAGAAAGTGCATCTTCATCAAAATATTATTTACGTTGTTCAAAGGAATTACAAAGAAAATCCTAATATAAAATAAGAAAAAATATTATATAGTTAAAGGTATTTTGAACAAAATTTAAAATATTAGTCACTTTACAGCCTGAAATTAAACATATCACAAATTTAAAGTAATAAATATAGCAAACTATCACCATGCAAACGTGTGCAGACCAATGGTACAAAATACCAAGCCAAGAAATAAATCTTTGTTTGAACAGTCCACTGAGTCTTAACATAATAGCACAACTACCCTCCAATTCACATTGTCACAACTAGATGTTTATTTAAAATAATTAAGATTAGTATGTTAAAGAGACATGAGAACCCCTATGTTTACTTTAAAGTATTCATAGTAGACAAGAGAAAGAAACAATCTGTCTAGGAAACATAAAGGTGGTACATGAAAACAGTGGGATATCATGTATCCTTGTAAATAAAAGCAATCCAGTTGTTCCATAGATGGGGTTACCTGGAGAGAACAGTGCTAAATGGAGCCGTGTAAGTACACATGACTACATTCATTTGTGAGACATAAAATTATTTATCTTGCAGAAATTGTTACTTATGAGGGGCTGAGGGAAGAAATATGGAGGAATTGATAAAAAAAAATCATTGATTGGCAGGCAGTAAATTATATTTAGGAGAAAAGATTTATGATGTTTCAGTGCACAGTAAAATGCTGTATAAATTTAATGTTCTGTGTATATACTCAACAAAAAACTTAGAAATGAAATACAAAGTAATGAAAAGGCAGATTAAATGAGAACACAAATATTAGCATTATGGCAAAAATAGCTTAAATAAAGATGAGGCTTCTTCTGAAATGGAAGTGTGTACAATACCCTCAAAATGCTGATGTATAGTGTGAATATCTGCTGAGGGGTTTCACTGGGAATAAAATTTAATTTTCTATCATTCTTGGCCTCAGCATAAGGCTATAAGCACATTGAGGTTCATTAATACCTCCCGCATATCTGGGCACTCCCTGTCATGAACCATGTGTCAAAATACGAGATTTATCATTGAATGTGCAGGACCATGAAGAGCAATCAAATGGCTATTGACACTGTAAACAGATATTTATGATTCATTTTCCGCACACCTCAGGTACGTTTTCCCAAATTCACATTCATTGCACAGAAAAGGATCTTTAAGCTAGTTTATATAAATGATCATATGTTTTAATGAACAAGTAATAAACATATATGCTTTTCATAGCAAACTATTGTTATTTGCCTATTTTAACTTTTATCTCCAGGATGGTCAAAACAAATTGAGCACACAAGACTAACACATACAGCTACCCACTATTTTGATGTGTAAATAAATTTGTTTCTAAGCTTAACTTGATACATTCATAGATCAATTCTTAAACTGCAGAATTGCATATTCATAGAAGGTTAATGGATGGTCTGCAAGAGAAATATAAAATCAGAAAAGAATTCGGTAGCCTATACTTGATGAATGCTGAGATAACCTGAGGTTTCTTCCAAGAAAATAATACTGAGATTATATAAACTAAAATTCAGTCAAAGGCTTAAAGAAAACAGCATTTACTTTCATTTATTTTTATTATTTAATTTATTAATTTAATTCAAATAATATTACTTGTACTAAATACATTTTCATTCCCGGGGTACCATTAATGACAATGAACTTGCTCTGAGAGACTCTCATCTAGAATTAGACCCTCTTCCAGTCCTCTCTGGTGCTTCCAGGGTGAGGTGTGAAGAAAATACTAACAACACAAATCATCAGAAGCAAGTAATATCCCTTTAAATATCTGAGTGAAGCTTAAAGGAATGCTTTTAAACAACAATAAATTCTACCCTTGAGCTATATAATCATGATTTAAGCTGGGCATGGTAGCATATATCTGTATTCCAAGCACTCTGAAACTAAGCCTGCTGGGGTATTGTGAGTTCAAGGTTAGATTGGATTACTGAGTAAGACACTACCTTATTTAAAATAACAATAGTGTACTCATTAATTAGCCTATTATTGTCTTTATGTAAACTTGTCTAAAATGCATAAAATGCAAAGAGACTGAAGAACACACTTTATATAGTATGTTTCTACAAAATAGAAAATTATACACATTGGGCTGATTCTCTTTTATTTTTAAAATGTATAGTTTATCAGGGTTTTTAACTAGCAAGAATTTACTACCATATTTATTATGATTTAGGAATACTCTATCTTAAAAACACATTTTTATATCTAAAATTTAGAATTTAAAATTAGAATTTTTAAGTAATTGTAACAGTAATTATTCAATAATAACAAAATACAAAAAGACAGAGAACTACACCGAAACAGATTCATTGGGAAATGTACAAGAACATGAACTCCACTCATACCGTTTTCACCTACCAAGAGAATTTCATCTATTTCATCTTAACTTTTCAACTTTTAATATTCTGTGATCAACTTATGCCAATAAACACAGACATATGAACATAATCCTAAATGCATACAAACATAAAACCTACATTCCCTTGTATATTTTTGGCCCCTTTGTCAAAACTCAGGTGTTCATACGTGTGTGGGTTAATGTCAGGGTCTTTGATTTGATTCCATTGATACACAGTCTGTTTTTATACCAGTATAAGGCTGTTTTTATAGCTCTGTAGTGGAGCTTGCTGTCAGGGATGGTGATTCCTCCTGATGTTCTTTTATTGAGCAGGATTGTTTCAGAAATTCTGGCTTTCCTGTTATTCCATATGAAATTAAGTATTGTTCTTTCAATATCAGTAAAATAAATGTGTAGGGATATTGATGGGGATTGCGTTGAATCTGTAGATTGCTTTTGGTAAAATTTTTATTATGTTGATCCTAGTTATTCAGGAGCACAGAAGATCATTCTATTTCCTGATATCTTCTTCAATTTCTTTCTCAGTGACTTGAAGTTTTTGTCAAACACATCTGCCACTTCTTTGATTAAAGGTATCTTCAACAAATGATGCTGGCATAGGTGGATCATAGTATGTAGGAGAATGCCAATAGATACTATCACCTGCACAAAACTCAAACCAAAGTGGATCAAAGACCTCAACATAAACCCAGCTACACTGAACTTGATAGAAAAGGAAGTGAAAAATGCCCTTCAACATTTTGGCACAGGTGACCACTTCCTAAATACAACACTAGTAGCACAGACAATACGAACAATTAATAAATGGAATCTCCTGAACCAGAGAAGCTTCTGTAAGGCAAAGGACACAGTCAATAAGACAAATGACAGCCTGCAGAGTGGGAAAAGGGCTTCATCAACCATACATCTGACAGAGGACTGATCTCTAAAATATATAGAGAACTCAAGAAACTAGAGCACCCAAATACAAATAATTCATTTTTTTTTTTTTTAAAAAATAAAGCTCAGAGCTAATAATGGAATTCTCAAAAGAAGAATTACAAATGGCTGGAAGGCATTTGAAAGAATTGCTCACCATCTTTAGCCATTAAAGAAATGCAAATCAGAACAACTTTGAGATACCATCTGACTCCTATTAGAATGGCTAAGATCAAAAACACAGGTGGCAGCCTATGCTGGAGAGGATGTGCAACAAGGGAAACACTCCTCTAATGTTGGTGGGAGTGTAAACTTTTATAACCACTCTGGAATACAGTATGTCTCATGTGGGAATGCCTTTTTGTATGCTGTGAATCTCAATCTTTAAATAAAGGAGCTGTTTTGGGTCATGACAGGTACCATAGAAGAAGGAGGAGAAGGAATCAGAATAGGTAGAAAAAGAAGGGAGGAGTCAGAGGCACACCAAGCCTAAAGCCCAAAGGAGCAACATGTAAGGAGCACAGGTGAACCACGGGCTACGTGGCAGACAGATTAATAGAAATGGGTTGATTTAAGATGTAAGAGCTAGCTAGCAATGTGCCTGAGCCATAGGCCAAACAGCATGAAGTTAATATAAGCGTCTGAGTCATTTCTGGGGACCTGAGTGGTGGCGGCAGACTGCTAAGGGGTCTGGCGTGGCAGAGTCTGGGTCTCTGGCCGCCTGAGACCTAGAAACCCCCACTACAACATATGTCTATTCTTCAGAAAACTGAGAATTGATCTCCCCAATGATCCAGGAATACCACCACTATTGGACATGTATTGGACATGTATCCTAAGGATGCATTATCTCAACTATGTTCATAGCAGCATTATGAACTTGGAAACAACCTACATGCCTCTCAACTGAATAATGGATTCACAAAGTGTGCTACATTTACACAAAGGAGCACTACTCAGCAATATAAAATGATATTATGAAATCTGTAGGCAAATGAATGGGTTTGGAGACTATCCTCCTGAGTGAAGTAACACAGGCCCAGAAAGATAGGCATGCGATGTACTCACTCATAAGTGGATTTTAGACAAAAAAAGCATAGAATATCCAGATTGCAAACCACAATCACTGAACAGCTTTGGATGAGAAGGAACTTAAGAGAGACAACCAGGGATCCCCCTGGAAAGAGAAAATAGAGAAGATCTCCTGAGTATATTGGGATCATAATGAGTAGCAACCAAGGAGAGGTGGGAACAAATGAGAGGAGATGTTTGAGTGAGAGGAGCAATAAAGAGGGAGAAAAATGAAGATGGATATCTTGATAGGGGGAGCCACTGTGGGATTGGAAAGAGGCCAGGTGCTAGGAAAAACTCTACAAACCCACAGGATGTCCCTAGACAGGACTCCAAGAATTAATGGAAGGGGTGCCAAAACAGGATTCCCCTATAATCAAATGAATGACTACCCTAAGTATCATTATAGAACCTTTATCCAGCAATTAATAGAGGCAGAAGCAGAGATCCAGAATTAAACACCAAGTACAGCTAAAGAGAAAGAGAGAGAAGAGTACATATGAGCAAAGTGATCGAGATCATGAGGATTCCCACAGAGATGCCTGGCTGGAGCCACTGGGAGCTCACTGAACCAGAAACAGCCACTGAGGGTTCTTCAGGAAAAAGAAGGTAAGTGACTGTTTAATGCATTGGCAGTATGTGGGAGACTCCTGGAGTAGGTAGGATCAGACTATGTTCCTGTGCATAAGTTGGCATCTTGGAGCCCATTCTCTACAGAGGAACACCTAACACAGCCTTAATATCGGAATGTGGGACTTACCTCAAACTGGATATGTAAGACAGAACGGACCCACCTGGGACTCCTTGCCCTTCTTGTGGAATGGATGGGAGGATGGAGTGGAGTAAGGGTGACAGAGGACTTAGAGGAATTGGGAAAAGGGAAGGGAGTGTAAGTGAGCATGGGTATACATAGAAAAAACTCTTTACATTCCCATAACCAAACATGCTCAGAAAGTAAAAATTACTCTTGAAAAAAATCTCATCAGAGACATACCACACAGGTACACACACACACACACACACACACACACACACACACACACACACACACACACACACACACACTCATACTCGACCTCAACTATGAGGCACTTGTGAACTATGCATAAAGATTGTTTTGAGTTTCCAGTATAAGTTATAAAATGAAAAATTCAGCTTACATCATTAGCCATTTGATCACCATGCATCATGCAGGATTATTGTGCATATCTTTATTATTAACTCAAAACTTTCCTGTCAATGAACATTAAAATTGCTTCAAATGAGTCATCATTTCAAAACCACACATTTAGTTTTACGCAGAATTTTAATTTTTCTTTTTTTGAAAATTTCCTGGAAGTTTCAAAGTAGAATTAACTGAATAATTACCTGCAGCTTCAAAGCTGGGTTCTGAAAATATATTGCTACTTTCACTTTTCCCATCAGCTGCCATTTCCCTACACTATTAGGGTGTGTGTTTTCCTGTGTATGCACATTTGTACATGCGGGTGAGTGCTCCTGTGCACTTCCAGAGTATCTTGTTCTGTCACTCTCTACCTTGCTCCCTTAAGACAGAATCGAGCAGTGAATCGATGGCTAGAGGCCATCAAACCACAGTGATCCTCCTGGATCTGGATCCCCCATTACTCATTCCTAGCAGTACAACTACATGCTCACTTGTGCATGTCCTGCTCTTTACGTAGATGTTGGTTTGGGATCTGCTCACTTCCTCTAATAATATGGTAAGTGCTATTGTTCCCCAAGTGATCTCTCCAGATTTTTCCCTTGACAACAGTCTCAATTAAGACCATGTTTTGTAAATTTCACAGAAAAAAAAGTGTATCATCCTTTCCATCTATTTTTCTTACGCAGTTACCAAGATAAAATTAGTTTATCATTAAGAACCACATGTGAACAGCATTGTCATTGTTCCTGTCCATTCTCCAAAGGATATATATCCCTTTTTCCACTCATTTATTTTTCTGTGTTTGGAGGTAGAAAGTGAGTATGGGTGCATTTGGATCAAGGCACACATGTAGGTCAGGAAAAAAAACAAACTGTTGTGAATCCTTTCTTTCCTTTTAGTATGTGAGTTCTCATACTAAAACATGTAGGCATATGGTGGCAATTGCCATTACCTATTGACTCATCTAAATAGTCCCTATACATCCCAGGCATTCTCACAAAGCTGTATTATATCTTAGTGTTTTGATTTTGTGTATTAATTTATTTTGTTCTGACTTAGAAATTCAGTTTGGATCAAGACAACTGCAATGTTAATGTCAAGAAGGAGCACACAGTTTCACATTAGTTTAATGTTCTGTTGTATGGAATTGTTTTAAAGCTTCCAAAGGACTTGACCCTTTAAGTGGTGAAGAATGGCCAGAGAAAATATGTAATATTCAGCTCTGGGTATTTTTGAATGTCTGTTTTGCTACATCTCTCATGTAACACAGATTGGCCAGGCACTAGCTGAAAGCAAGGATGACTCTTGTGCTCCTGATGCCCCTACTTTCATCCCTGAAATGTTGAGATCACAGACCTTTGTGACAAAATACCGGTTCATGTAATATGGGGACCAAACTCCAGGCTTCCTGCTAGCCATGATTCTATAAAAGGAGCTATATCCACAGCCCCACTTGAGGAGATTTAATAAAAGCTCCAAAAATTTTGGAGATATGAGGGATCTAACCACAGTCAGTCTAGGAGTATCAGAGAGTGGTGATTCACACCTTTAATCCCAGCACAGGGAGTATCCTGGGAGTGGTGACCTCTATGTCCTTAATCCAAACTGAGTTCAAGGTCATTTTAGTTTACAGAAGGAGTTCCAGGCTCCCAGACAGACAGAGGTGGAGCCACACCTTAATTTACCAAGAGAGCATTCAAGGCTATTCAAGGTGGGCATAGAAAGACAGAAGTTAGAAGAGACCAAGAGAAGCCAGGAAGAGGAAGCTGAAAGACAGCTGGGTAAGATCTAACTGTGGTGTTTTCTCTCTCTAATATCTCTGACTTTCTCAGAGATCTATCCCCGAGTCTCATTTATTCTTGCAACACCCACCTTTGGTTCTGACCTACATTCATACCTCCCTATAATAAGCCAGTCCTGCCACCATATTTTTCAAGTTAAATCCTTTAACTTGCCTTAGTCAGGTGTTTTATTATATTGATAAAATAGGAACCAATATATAAAAATAACAAATATTAGCTTTGACATACAATTTAAATCCACTTTTCAAAAGTTTTAAACTCATTATTTCTCAGAAGAAATTAAGAATTGCATTTGAAATCTCATTTCTAACTTTAAATCTTCAATTAGATTCTTACTACAAATATTCCGAATTAGGAAACTGATTTTGGTAAAATTATTTTCCTTAGACCGTTATCATGTATCCATACCTTAGCCATATTACAGGGGCTTTAAGAATCAATGAGGTAATGATTAGTATCATCCTTTTTAAACCCATGACAATATTCGCGTACATGTATGACGTCCCAGAAAATTTAGTGGTAAGACAAAAGGTGATCATTTACTCCTAATTATAAAGAATTTAAACCCAACTTTTATGGTGTTCTATGAGTAATTCAATGAAGAGAAATACTAGATAAATTTTGTCTTTAATTAAAATCACACATTAAGTCAGGTTTTCCATTATTCTTACACTGCTCTTGCTTCACTCTAGATTTTTTTTTCTACATGAATTTCTTTTCAGCATAATTTACAGTATTTGTAAAGGTTCTTTTTCAATGGCCAAAACTAATTCCATGTCTTACTGCCTTCATAAAACCAAATTAAGAGGTCTGGCTAGGATCTGTGCAGGCATTTCTGTTGATAGAAAACTCTTGCAGTAGAAAGCATGCTTTTACAGAAATAAAATAAAATAAAAACCATAAAATTACATTTTAATATCGCTATAGTGAATAGTTACCTATTATTTTACTGAAGAGGATTTGGAGGAATGAAAATTGCCAGAAAACTAGTTACAGATTTTAGTCCAATTTGAAACTCCAAAATTTCAAAGACTTAGCAAAATTACAAAGTTAAGAGTCTTTCATAAAGTAGTCTTCTTTTCAGCAAGAGAGAAAGAGCCATCTGTGTTTCCTGAGCCTTCACCTGTCTTAACCAAGGTCAGGATGAAATATTTTACACCCAAAAAAACACCCAGACAGCTTCCCAGGAGAGCTCCATACCGATACCTCTCAGTGTGCTTTAACCAAGCCTCCCACCCTCAGTTTCCTCTGATACTTCATCTTCTAGTATATTCTTCTCTTCCTCAAAGAAATCCAACATCAATATAAAGTAAAACTTCATTATGTTTCATGATTTAGTTTCTCTCATCATCAACTCCTTTAAAAATGGAAGTGATACACAGCAGTCACTATTTATAACTGGAAAGTAAATTACCTAAAAGATTTGGAAATATGCAATGTAATTGTCACATTTAAAAAAATATACACTTTATATTTCATTAAAATATATGAGGCAATTATTAGTAAGAAGAAAATGGTGTAACCCCATCATCAATGATATTGAATGAAAAGTTCAGATGTAAAGACGACTGATGATAGTTTGATCATATGATTGGAAGTTACAGTTTTAGTTCTTGGGAACTACCCCCCCACACTGATTTCCATAGTGACTGTACCAGTTTATATTCCAACCTTGACTAAGTAAATATTCCTCTTGTTCCTCACATTCAGCTGCGTTTGTTTCTTTTATTGATGATATACATTCTAACTGGAATGAGAAAGCCTCTTAGAGCTGTATGAATTGGCATTTGCCTGATGGCTAAGGATGATGAATATTATTAAATAGTTATTGGTCCCTGTTGGATAAAAGTGTTCTCAACAAACTCATATATTTGACGTTTATGTACCAGTTGGTAAACTGTTTATGAAGGATTAAGTGGTATTTTTGGAGGGCGTCTATCACTAGATGTTGGTTTTGATGTTTCAAAAGCCCATGGTAGATATCCTCTCATTCTGTCTCTCTGTCTCTCTGTCTCTCTGTGTCTCTCTGTCTCTCTGTCTCTGTCTCTGTCTCTCTCTCTCTCTCTCTCTCTCTCTCTCTCTCTCTCTCTCTGTGTGTGTGTGTGTGTGTGTGTGTGTGTGTGTGTGTGTGTGTGTGTGTGTGTGTGTGTTTGTTTCTTCTGTCTATGTTTCTCACTGTCTATGTCTCTGTATTTCTGTCCTGCTCTCTGTTACTCTTCCAGGGTTATGCCTACCATCCTGATCCCCAGCATTTAGTTTCATGGACTCACCCTCTGAAAATCTAAGTAAGCCCCTTACCAAATACTTTCATTTTTTAGCTGCTTTGCCTTGGTTACTCAGTCCTTTGACACAGTGTACCCTCACTATAGAAAAGAGACTAATAGAGCCCCATTTTTGCTCATTCCTTATTTTAAGAACTGTAAACCTACTTTTTTTTTTTAGCCCATTCATCCTTTATTGATTAAATGATGTGTGCAGTTTATTCTAGTGTCTTAATTCTTCAGTCTTTTATGTATTATACACATTAATTCTTCTCCTTAATAAGTAGATGGTAGTCTTCTTCTTTTTTTGTTTCATTTTATAGACTTTCTTTTCTTAACCTTTGGTGATTATTCCTTAGTTGTACAGAGGCTTTTTAATCACATGGAATCTCATTTGTCAATATGTGGAATTGTTTTCTGTGTCACAACAATTGCATTTTTAGGAAGTCTTTGAATGGGCTTTTGTCATGAAATGTATTGCTTGATTTCTTCCGTCAGTTTTGAAACTTCAAAACTCAAATTAGGATCTTGGATCAACGTTCAGTTTATTTTGTGCAGAGTGAGGGACATAGGTCTTATTTTATTTTCTGCATGTATATATATCCAGTTTCCCAAGCCCCATTTGTTAAAGAGCATTGTTCTGATTTTCGATATCTTTGTTGAAAACTAGATTGTATTAAAATGGGATTTTATTTGTTGGTATTCTACTCTGTTCCACTGTCATTCATGTCCGTTTTTATGTTTCTGCCATGTTTTGCTGTTATGGTTTTGCAGTACAATTTGAAGTATAATTTGAGACAGGAATTGTGATACCTGAATAATTTCCTTTACTGTGTTTGCTGGCAAGGATGTGGGGACCTGGCTAGTGAGGATTGAAACTGGTATAACTAGAGTTTTCAAAAAAAAAAATTCAAAATTGAAAAATAGATATATTTATATATCCATATCCAAAATAAGAAAGTACTTCCATTAAAAAAAATTTAGATTTAAGGTTAGGGTTAGGGTTTTATGGTTAGATTAGGGTTAGGGTTAGGATTAGGTTTAGGGTTAGGGTTAGGGTTAGAGTTAGGATTGTGTTAGGGTTAGTGTTGGGTTAGAGTCAGGGTTGGGTTAGGGTTAGGGTTAGCATTAGGGTTTGTTTTTTTTGTTTTTTTTGTTTTTTTTTTTTTTTTGGTTTGAAATTGTTTTAATGGCTTCTTAAAATAAGTGAAAAAAAGCTTTATTTGTTAATTTTTTAGCCCTATGTCATTTCTGTGAAAAAATATAAAACCAATAAAGATTGGAATAAATTTAGAAGATTCTCTAATCACCCATTCCAATATCCTACTTATATAACTTAAAGTTAAAATAATGACAAACAAAAAGTTTTATTCGTATATACTTAATGATTTTTTAATAATGTATGTTCCAATCTACATGCTACATTTCATCTATTCAGCATTTTATTACTTTTCATACATGTATTGTAACATATAATACAAAATGATTTATCTTCTCTCGGATGAAAAGTTTAGTTTTGTCACAGCAAGTAGTTTAAAATATACATTCTATCCACTCTAGAAAGGAAATTCCCTTGGAAGCAGAAATTACTGCCAGGGAATCATGTTGCTTTTATGCTGTGAACTCCTCTTGCTAATCAGTGTCCTTGAGCACTGGGAATAACCTTAGAAAAAGTACTGAGGTAACCAGGCTGTACATAACAGAGGAGCATAATAACAACTACAACAGTGTTCTTGATGAAACCCTTTTGTATGCCTATGTTACCAACACAATTCTAGCTTCTGCATCTCAAATCATGTAAAACTTGCAAACATTTTCTTTAATAGAAGTAACTATTTAAAAACATCTTTTTGTAAAATATTTCTAAGTGTCCCAACTTGGAAATTTCTATATTTTAACATTTTATCTTGTCTACCATTAATTGGAACATTCAAGATTCAGAGACAATTATATTGATCATGTCTGTACAGCAAGATATCTAAAATTCTGGTTTTTGCTGCAGACATAAAACCATCAAAGGAGAGGAGAGAAAGGAGCCAGAAACATGCCTGTACTTCAAGAAGTTTCTAATCTACGATGATCAAAGCTCTATGTGGGAAAATAAAGAAGTTGTGTCCCTCATAATTCACACCTGGATCAGAGTACAAACTGAAGGAAAATATTTGAAATAGTTCTCATCTCTTATTTACAGATGGTTGCAGGAGAAATTTTAGTTTGCCTCCATATTAGAAACTTTACTATTTCTATGATAAGACAGTGACTGGGGGGACTTACAGACGTACAGAAGCGGGTGGTCATAGGAGTTTTCTGATTGTTCCAGAACAATAAGAGTGGCCAGAAGGAGGCATGGTAACTGGGGAGGCACGCGTAGAGCACGCATCTTAAACTGGGAGCAGGAAACATATTAGGCCATGGACTGTTTTTGTCTTTATATATCCAAATCTGCCATGTCAATGTCAGCACAAAGCATAATTAAAATTCATGATTGATGGTGATACAAGAAAATAAGTAGAATCTATGTGCACTTGGCCCAAATATGTGAACTTCAAATGGGTAAAAGTTTATTCACCTTTAATCAAATCCTTAATGCACAGTATGCCAAATCATTGGAGTCTCCAGTATTTTGAGGGTTAGTCTATTTGTGCTTTGCTGTTTTTATTGTTTGATTAATTCCTGTGAGTGACATCAAATCTAAATACTTTTAGTGCCAGAAATGTAATTTGACATAAGTTATCCCCAACTTCAAAGAGCTTGGACTGACCTCTTGAAAATAATGGGATTAAATTTAAAATTCAAAATTAAAATAAAAAAGAAGCCAGGATATTCAGCATTTCATTAAATAGACACTTTATTATCTCAGAAAGAAATTAATGCTTTCTCATTCAAGATCAAACACATTCTTAAAGCATATACTCTTCATAAGAAAAGAGAAAGCTAATTAATGTCCACTTAACTGGATACAAACACAGAAACACACTTACTTAATTTTATTTATTGGAATCTGTTATCTTGAAGCCTGAGTTTTACATAAAAGCTATAATTTGAGTGTGCCACAGATCTAAAATGTAGAATGCATAGTTAAAGAAGCCTGGCAGGAATATGGCAAAATATCAATCAGGAGAACACACTGACTTTTCTGAGCCATAATTCCAGGAAGAGACTTGGCCTGAGGACTGATGAATCCAAGCTTTTCCTGCACTAATGGTTCAGGATGTCATGTGTCTGGCCAACATTTTTTTTTTTTTTTTTTAATAATGGCTGCTTTTAATTTAATCGTTTAACTTTTAAGCCTTGACCTTTTAAACCACAGCAGATCTTTTGTTTCCTTCAAGAGATATGAGAGTAAATATAGGAAATTTGGGGTTAAGCTTTAACCTCTCTTTACAGAGCCACTCCTTTTAACTACAGTGATGCAATAAAGGGGCCAGCTATAAAGAAAGACAGGAAGTAAAGGTCAGAGTCTAATAGGAAAAAGGTGCAAGGACAGCCTTCCAAATCCCAAAATATATTGTCCTCTACTTCATTATTCGTTCTTGTTAAAATGTCTTTCTGAAAGTATCGTAATAATTAATGTATACTATTCCTAAAGCTATACATCAGTAAATAAATATCAAAAAACAATAGTATATGCTTAAACTATGAACCAAGTAGGAGCCTCAAGGTGTCTAATTCCCATTAAACATGGGAAAATTCAGCTTATAGGCATAGCTTCTACATTTTGAAGGTTTGTTAATACATGAAGAATAGAAATGTTACGGATTATCGGCGTACAGAACAATGAGAAATATATGAAAATTCAACTTGATCTATTCTAAAATGAAAATATATAGGCATATAAATGTTGTTTTCAAAGTAAGGGAATCTTTTATAAGCATAACTATTTAGAACATAACATCTGGTCACACTGACTTTTTGACTCAAATTAACTATTTGTAAATTAAACAACTTTTAAATCTTGAACAAGACTTATTGGAGACAGGAGTTTCATATGATATAAAGGTGCACACAGAGATGCAATTGGAGGTGGTAACAAAAAAAGAAAAACAAACAAACAAACAAACAAAAACCAAAAAAAAACGAAGCAGAGGAATCATAACAGCCTGAGTACTAGGCAGTATGTAGGAGGGATTGGAAGCATATACTGTAGAATACAAAGATGGAAAAGAGTAGGAATATACCACTTAGAACTTAGTGATATGGCCTTGATGCTCGTGTTCTCTCTCTCTCTCTCTCTCTCTCTCTCTCTCTCTCTCTCTCTCTCTCTCTCTCTCTCTCTCTCTCTCTTTCTGGGTGTATGTGTAAATGTAATGTATGTTTGGCACACAGTGACTACTCATTACCCCCAAAATGCTGATGACATTAGATGATCATGGTAGATTCATGATGGAAAAATGTTTCACCTTAAATTTGTGAGTATAGAAGTGTGTCCCTAAAACTCAGGTTGTGTGCCATGTCCTTGAGTAGGACATTGGGTAGCCAGTTATCACACACTTTTCATTTAGGCCACTGCTGATCACACCGAGTTTTCTATAAATCTTACTCTTCATCTCTCTCTTTCATAGTTTTTCACATTACATGGTATTAAGACAGTGTTAGCATATAATTAAGATATAAATTAAGAATAGATGATTATATAAGATGCTTTGCTGCTAATTGTTAATTCGGCTTAAATTCTGTTATCCTATTTTCCTATTAAGATCATTTCCCATAAAACCTATAAAAATTCTTACAAAATGTCCAACACAACAGGGACCTTAAATGTTTTCTACCTCTTTTTATAAAAACAATGAAAGGCTAAGGCATAAAGTTGATTTTTTTTCTCAATATGACAAAAGTAACAATTAAATGATGTAAAGTCATATGAACACATTTAGCTACTCTGAATTTAAACCAAGACTCATTGTGTTCAAATATTTGCTGAATAGTCTGAAGCTGTTAATTCTCACGCATGCCTTCGTGATTATGTTTTTTCAAAAAACTGGAAATGATTGTCCCAAGACCCTGAGCAGATGCCTCTACTTTTATGGTCAATCCTACATCTTGCGATTAATTTGTATATTTATTGCATATATTAATTAATATCAGTAACATAGCATATGAAGGGGTATATTGATCATTCTCACAACAAAAACATAGACATCAATCAGCCTAAAATTGGCAGGACAAACTTCAAAGTAACATACACTTCCTCAGCCTTGAAGACAGAAATTAATTAAATGTGATTAATTGTTCCAAGAAGAACACTCGTTATGTTCATCAAAGACAGGTGGCATGTGGCATATTATTTAGGATATTTCAACAACTTTAATATAAATCTAACACTACCAAATGTGTATATCTACACATGGAAAATGTTTAAATAGACATTGATGTGGGAATGCACTTCTGTATGCTGTGAATATCAATCTTTAAATAAAGGAGTTGTTTTGGTCCATGACAGGCACAATAGAAAAAGTAGGAGGGGAAATCACAGCATAGATAGGAGAATCAGGGCAGAGTCAGGCAGACCGAGCTGAAGCCCAAAGGAGCAACATGTAAGGAGCACAGGTGAGCCACGGGCCACGTGGCAGACAGATTAATAGAAATGAGTTGAGTTAAGACATAAGAGCTAGCTAGCAATGTGCCTGAGCCATAAGCCAAACATCAAGAAGTTAATATAAGTGTCTGAATCATTTCTGGGGGCCTGAGCAGCAGCGGGAGGCTAAGGGCTCTGGACCTCTGGCCGCCTGGGACAAAGAAACCTTGTAACAACAAGACATATTTTTCATACTATTTTTCTTGATTATTTGGGGATTTCACATCACGAACCCCAATCACACTCACTTCACAGTCCTCTCAGGTTCACACTCCAACACTTGTGACTCCAGTAAGAAGGAAAGAAAGGAGGAGGAGGAAGAGGAAGGAGAGGAAGTGGAGGCAAACAACATAAACAAGCCTGAATTGTGTTGCCTTTATTCTCACTGGAGCATGGTCAAACTCCTAGTGGGAGCCCCTTAAAGAAAACTGAATTCTTCCCCAACAGCATCCTGACCAGAAACCACCAGTTGTGGAGAGCTACACTTCAACATACTTCTTATCACAATTTTTACTTGTTCGTTTTAACATTTTGAGGTTAGGAAAAACACAGTGATAGGAAAATGGGCAAGAATCCACAAGGATGATCCCAGCTAAGACTCCAAGCAATAGTGGAGAGGATGCTTGAACTGACCTTCCCCTGTAATCAAACTGATGACTACCATAACTGTGTCATAGAACCTTCATCCAGCAACTGACGAAAGCACATGCGGAGATCCACAGCTAAGCAATGGGGCAAACTCCTAGTCCAGTGCAAAAGAGGAAGGAGGGATTATATCAGCCAAGGGGTTCAAGATCATCAGGACACCAACAGAGCCAGCTGGCCTGACCTACCGGGAGCTCACTGACTCTGGATGACAGACAGGCAGGAAACTTGAATGGGACTATACTAAGATCTCTGAATGTGGATGACAGTCTTGTGGCTTGAATAGATTATGGGACTTCTGGCAGTGGGACCAGGATTTATCCTTAATGCATGAATTGGTTTTTTAGTCTATCCTCTAGGTAGGGATGCCTCGATGGGGGCCTGTGGTTGGTACTGGCCTCATATGCCAGACTCAGCTGACTCCCTGTGGGAGACCTTTCTCTGAGGAGTGGATGGGAGTCAGAGGAGAAGCTGAGGAATGAGTGGGAAGAAAGGAGGAAGGAGGAATTGTGGTTGACATGTAAAATGTAAAAAGGACTTTTAACTATAAAACACAAAATGTCAATTTAGGCCTTATGCTAGAGAATGAACATTGGTCCCACAGCATGCTAATTAAGAGCCCACTACAGAGCTATGCAACCCTCCTCTCTCATGTATACACCGAGATATTTCTTTTCTTGTTACAATGTTAATTTCCACATATATTTTTAGATAGTAACTCATACAGCATCTGCTTTGAAGACATTTTCAAACATTATAATTGTCATCACATTCTACTTGTTGTTTCTTTGTTTCTGCAACGTTTAGTTTTAATCCTCTTCATTAGTTTTTCTTGGTTATTGGGCTAAAGGGTCCCAAACAAAGGCTTTTTGTTAAATCAGTGCATGGAGATTTTCACTTATGTTTCCTATTGCACTTCCTTAATTTCAGTTATCTATAAAGCTTTCATTCATTTTGAGTTGATTGATTTTTATGATTTCAAATATCTGCTCTCATGTATATACACATAGATATGTAGTATCTAGGCACCATTTATTAAGGAATGTTCTTTCCTCAGTATGTGTGTTAAGCATCTTTGTTGAAATTAATCTACTATAATACGGATATTTATTTCTTTTTGTTTATTTTCCCTCTTTATCATATATATATTTATCAAATATATATATATATATATATATTTGCTGTATTTTTGACTATTCATGTATTTCTTAAAGTCCCACCACCAAATTACTTATTTGATATACCATTTTCCTTTTCTATAGTTACAAGAGTTCTCCTTAATATTGACTATTATATATTCTTCCACAACAAAAAATAAATGGTTTTGCAAACCTAGATAAAAGGCTTATCTCTTTGAAATTAGCTAAGGCATCAACCCTCATAGAGGAATTCTATGATCCTCTTTCTTGGGTGAATTCTCTGATCATACTCACTAATTGTTATTATGTTCCCACTACTAGAATCTCTGGCTCTGAAAGCAGAAACAGACAAGGCTTTGCTTTCTTTGGAATAATGACTCAAAAACTGTATGTTCTTAACACATCTTAATGAGTAAAAGAATGAGTTTTATTTACATTCTAAATAAAAAAATATTAAAAGATACTGTTAATTCTAACAGTTGACTGTTATGAGAAGCATATAATCAATTTTTGTTAAAACAGGGTATTTATTATCAATTGTATCATAATACTAAACAACTTTTGAAAATAGATACATATTTTCAAATATTAAATAAAAGTGGATTTTTGCGTTTTTGTTGTTGTTGGTAAGGTTTTTCTGTCCCCTCCCCCCCCCCGGGGATTTAATTTGTTCTTGCTCTTTTGTTTTTTTGTTTTTATTTTGGATAAGGAACAGTTTACAACTTCTCTGTTAATCAATGTAAAACAGGGGATTGCCTAACCCTAATCATAGATTGAATCAAAGATTCAATCATAGGATTTGAAACGATGTAAAGTTTAGTGAGATATGAACAAGTGTATGAACATTTCAAATCAAGTATCATTAGAAGCTGCCTAATGTTAAATTAAGCCATGAGGCAATATATGTACAACTTTAGTTTTGTATAAAACAGAAAGATAAAAAATTAGGTGATAAAAAGATCCTGAAATGAAGTCATTCATTAGATTTTTAAATTATATTTCTAATGGATAATGAAATGAAGAATACAAAATTGTAGGTCACTATATTCATACATAAAATCTACATCTAGCAATGAATTTACAAATTCTTTCCTAACATTTATGATGTAATATTAGGTAGAAATTCTAGACACATTTCCTATATTGGTTTTCAAAGGGTCAACAATATCATTTGTAATTACTTTCAGGTACCAATTATAGTATACAGGGAAATATTTTATTTCAAATAGCTTTTTTTTTTTTCACAAAGTTCTGTATGCTATCTTTATGAAGACATAGAAAGAAAATACCTATTATCCAGCCAACTGGTCAGAAACATTAAAACAAATATTCATAAACTGCAGAGGCAAAGGATACACTGGTATTTAACTTCCACACAGGCACAGAGAAGTCTTCATTTGAAAGCCACATGCCAACATAAACTGATGGCTTGAGTCATTCTGATCAAAAATAGTACTCGTAGATTTGAAGGGTACAATTATATCTTGGGCAATGAGAATCACAGTCATAAAAGTGTACTCATTGTACTCAAGTTTAAGTCATTACTGAAAAAGTTTTACTGTAGTTTGCCTCAAGTTCATTAATGGGATCCTAGCATTGCTACATGAGGAAAATAACAATAAATAACTGCTATTAGTTCACATTGTTAGTCTGGAATACTATTGATGACAGTCCTGCCTTGACTAGATACTCATCTGTGATAGAAATACTACATGCCTTGAGTAAATCTAAAAACAAATTCTCTCTGATCTCAATATTCAAGATTCAGTAAACTAACAAATCATTTTCAGGATGGTACATTCCGGAGAATGAGAGCATAGTTCTTTCAACAACTCATTTATTCTACCATCTACCTTGATATTAAGCTTATGAAAAATGACACAAAATGAAAGTTATCACATCAGTAAATTATAGACTAGAATGATAAAGACATCCCCAAGGTCATATACGCTTGTTAAGACTTAGTATTTGGATTAAGTTAAGTAGAAACCAATTGCTCTAGTCTGTCTTAGGGAAGCTTCCAATGGGACATGTCTGCTTTGCTGAGAACTCTACACACTTCAGTGACCAGCAGAAAGCTGAAATGCTACTGCGGATGTAGTCGGCGGACAGAAATAACTACAGGTCTTCATTTCACCAACACCATGGCTCTATTAGCAGTTATTGCGACAGAAGCCCTGGCCATTCATAACACTGAAGACATTGAAATCGTGCCATATATGTTTTCCTAATTTAGTTTCCACTCAGCACGATTCCACTTGGAAAATGCTGCAGTAGAATCTGAAAGAAAGTCAAAATGGATGTTAAAAGTTTAAAACTAAACGGGTCAAAAGTTCTAAAATTTGTTTTAGAATGCACTAAATGCTTGCTTTCTACTGATGCAGAATTTTTTATGATAATATTTGGAAGAAGACTGGGATCCTTAAGTGAAGAGGAAAATCACCTAATACGCAAGAATTGTGTGTGTGTGTGTGTGTGTGTGTGTGTGTGTGTGTGTGTGTGTGTGTATTAAAATCATGCTAAAGTAATGAAGGATGTATTTGTTTGATTTAGGCAAGTTCTCATAGAGATGAATAATGAACTGCTCTATAGATTATAATCCCCGGGATGCCAGGTGACGATGATGTGGAATTTAACATTCTGAATTACTCAAATTTACTTCTTATGGACAAATATTTGAACCAAATGTCACCTGAAAAGAAAGCACAGATGCATGAGACAGCTACAACTTACTGTTTCATCACCAAGTTTTAAATTGCACTTAAAATGGTATTTATTTTAAATTTCTAAAATGTCTTAGTAAAAAGCCTTTAGAATAAAATGGAAGATGTTTACTTTGCTCACAACAATATGTGATTGCCACTGACCCACAAGTGATTTTCTGGTCTGAAGCCAAAATTGCACTCTGAAATCTCAACTACAGGATCAGAATTTGGAGCAGCAAAATTTCCCTTCTGAGAGGTACACCTGCTGACCCTACTCCAATGAAACTTTATGATAAAAAAGCATAAACATTATGTTAATATTGTTATGGTATATAAAGTTTTTAAAGTACAAGTAATTTTTATTTATATATTTTAAATTTAGGAGTTGAAAAATGGATAGATTGCTATGATACCCTTTCAGAATTGTGAAGAACATAGCAGGCTATCATAGCATAAAAATAGAAAACTTAGGTAAGTCTTAAAATTCCCACAAATTTCATCACGGCTTTACTCACAGATTTGTAGTTTTAACTGAAAAGCAACCATGGATCTGTAAAAAGAAGTCACACCAAACTCTGAGGTTTATGGCTCAAATATTATTGGAAGATGTATAACCTAGTGCCAAATCAAAACAACAGATCCATGTGTCCTCATGGCATCACATCATTTAATTTCCTTCATAATAAGTAGATAAAGACAGAGTAACTAAACAAATCTCTCTAATAATTTTTTTCTTCCTCAACAAGTCCTGCACTTTTTTTTTTTTTTCAGAGACCCCTGCACTATTTTAAGAAGTTTATATTCATTAACTGGCTTGGTCCTAACTAAAGTCGTATGTAGTCAAATATATGATAATCAAGACAGACAACAGCTAAGTGAATTCCTAAAAGGCATTACTGACTCAAAGCTTGGGCTCCTAATTGCTTGTATAATAATTCTCTTCACCACATTATATTATATAAAGTTACATATAAAAAGCTTTGAATATGCAGTACTATCATTAATCATTACTTTTCCAAGCACTGGTAGATACTACTTGGATCTCACCTACATACATAAGAAAGAACACTTTTAGGTATATCAATAATTTATATATATTTAGATTTAATGAAACAACATGTAACTCAGTGTTTGTTTTCATATTGGAGATTTTACCATACAGAGCTTTCCTCATTACAAGACGGAGAATTATGTAAGGTAAGCATTCTTTATTAGTAGTATCTATGGATTTTCAGTGTCACAAAATGATAATCTTAGAGTTCCTGATGTATTAGACACTCCATGTTGACAGTTGTATGAATGCACCATAACAAGCATATAATTAATGGCACTATTGAATTCTGATAGGTGAGCATGCCTACCTCAGGAAGCCTCTTCAGTGAGGGCATGGAGAAAAGCTTCACCATTATAACTTCTTCATGGGAATATAGGAAAGCATGAATAGGCTCAAATGTCTCCTGATAGGTTACAACTTGAGGAATATGAGAAACTGTGTGAGATGAAAGAAAACTTGAAAAACTCTTATCAGAGTCAACTAAAATGCAGAAGTGGTATTCAATGATGTCAAATGGTGAGAAAATAAAAAACAAAGAAAACATAATATTAACTAGGTGTCACTTTGTTAGAGATGATGTGTATTATAAAAGTACACTGCTGGGGAGCACAATATGAATAAAATAAAGTTGACCAAATAAACCCCAAAAGTTATCTTTATTAAGCTTTCTGTATTACCTTGCTACATAAATTGTTTAAGAAAAGAATACAGGGTTAGTCACAAGTTACAGTTCAACTTCATTCTTCTTTTCTAACAGAAAAAAAAAAGAGCAAAGAAAGGAATGACTGATAACAGAAAGTGATATGGTTGAGCAGGAGGAGATAAGAGTTCACCCCAAGGGCTTCCTTCCCATTTTCTCCTGGGCTTCCCTTTGCTTCTCCTATTCAGTCTGAGGGTTCATGGAGCTGGAATCTACTCTTTTTGGCCTGAGGCTTTGTAGTAGTAAGAAATAGCTATGGCTTATTCCTTTGTCTCTCTGATATTTCAACTTTTTCCCCAATATCTGCCTAAGGATTTTTATCATGAGATCAATTAGGATCAGGCAAACTATTAGAAATAATATTACAGATCTTTCCTCAAGACTTTGGACTATTTATATATACATAAAAAGATTTCTTGAGGATCAAACCTAAATTTAAACACAAAATTCATTATGTTTTATATGTTCTATTTTTATATATAAAACCTAAAGCTGGCTTTATATAGCATTTTGTGAATGTTTTTACTAATAATGTTTATTTTTTTTATAATTTCATGTGTGTATATACTCTTTCCGAGTAGGCTCATGCCTACACTCCCATCTCTGTCTCACCTATTCCTCTCTGCTTCAAGAGTCCCCAGTGATGGTATACTATATATTTAATAAAAATAGTCTGGAATATTAGAGAAAAATCCACCCACAGAGTCAAGTCATGAAGGCCAGGGAATGATGATCCATGCCTTTGATTCCATCAAAAAGGAGACAGAGATCCACCTGGATGTCTGTGACTTCAAAGCCTAACAGGCAATGGTGACATACACCATTAGTCCTGGCAGTTGTGAGGCAGAGGTAGGAGGATCTCTGTGAGTCTGAGGCCAACCTGGTCTACGAGCAAGTTACAGGACAGCCAGGACTGTTAAAGAGAAAACATTGTCTCAAAAAACATAACAAAACTGAAGACAATAAAAAAGGCTGGAGATATGTCTCTGTCCTTTGATGTTCTAGACTATTTTTATTATATATAAAAAATATCACCACAGTCCCCCTTCCCAATTTTATGTCCACTTTTAAGAGTCACTGACTATCAAGTGACCATGGATGAAGAACTTTTCATTGGAGGCTGGTGGACTCCAAAAAACGGAATATGTTAATGCCTCTGTATGATGAGTAAAATGATAGACACATTTTTAATTTCTCTTTTTATTATTATGAAAACACCCTGATAAAATCTTAAAGAACAAAAGACTCCTTTGTAATTCAAGGTTTCACACTGTGTTCTATCATGGCAAGGGAGACATGTAGCAAGAGTTGAGATATCTGGTCACATCATATTCACAACCAAGTAGAAGAAAATGATGAATGCTTGCTTTCATCTTACATTCTCCTCCCTATATCATGCATAAGCAAAGCCTAAGGAATGGTGCCACCCCTAATAGCAGCCTGGTCTTTTTACCTCAATTAGCTAATCAATATAACTTCCCAACAGGCAAGAGCAGAGAACTACCTCAAAAATCCCATCAAGTTAACAAATGAGGCTAACCTACACAAAAGAATAGCCAATATGGTTGCTTTTAAGGCTCTTGACCTTAAATCCACTAGTAAGATTTTTTTTAAGTTATGAGTTTAATGGAAAATCTATTTTCATAAATAAATCCCTAAAAAAGATCCACTGAATGAGAAATACTGCCCAGACCAGCTCTAAAATCAATCAATAAAGGAAGCTATAGAAAGTGTTATGAACCCAGAAGAGTATCTGCCAATGAGCTAGAGATACACGAAAGACTGAAAAGAGATGTCTGTTTGCATGGCAAATACTGAAAGAAAAAAATTATGTTTTTTGTTAACAAGGAAAAACATTTCTTTAAGAGATACCTGCTAAAGATTAAATCAGAATATTGTTCTTTTTAACCAGAAGTCAATGAAATTCAGCTAATTCCACTGTTCAATTATATTTAAATACTAGTGTGCAAAATATTGCTTGACAAAAGCTAAAAAAATGTAATTCAATAAAGTTTGTTCATCAAATTAAATCTCAATCTGAGTGGTTTTGTTCTTTCACATGAGCTTCTAAAAGAGAATGACTATTCTTTTGTTGAAACTATTGTAAAATAAAATAGAGAATTAAAGGAAGTGGTTTTTCTCGCCACAAAGAATAGTAGAAATCAACTAATGAAAAGTAAAAATATTAAACATCTCCAAGAATCCCAAAGCAATATTTAAAAGAATGAGTTCAGGGAACAATCTGCCACATTCATTTTAGTACGTTGCATCTATGAAAGATTCACAAAACAGATGAATAAGACTCTGCTTAACTCAATAGGAATAACTTCTATAACATACTATAAGATTTTTAAGAGAATCATATGGAGATAATTCAAGAATGAATATTCTATAGGAATGCTTTTTGCTGTCAGACATTTTTATTCATGTCATTTTGGAAGTTTCATCATAATTTAAACAACATAAATTGTTATTATATGCATTTCAAAAGCATGAGACAACGCACTAAGTGCATGTAGAGAAGTAACGTTCATCATTCCCATGCCACACGAGCTGGTCTTGGTTATTCTGTCTTCTTCCAAGAAAAAATCCACCAGAAGAGAAAATTGACAGAAAAGGGAATAGACAGGATAGAAAGTAAACAATGACACTTCTAATAAGAACATTTTCTTCCCTTCACTGGAGATTATAAGCAGCAAGAAACTGAGAATAAAAAGACAGTATCCCTGTACTAAACCTAGGGAGGAAGAGACTAGCTCAAAAATTTCAAGCCAGAGAGGCAAGGATGAATATAATAGATTGTGGTTCACTACAAAGGACCTCTACTCGGATATTAAATAATCGCCAATATCATTAACTGTTTTGTGTCTATCCAACTTTAGACCTCACAAAAGTTTCAAGAAAGGTGAATTAAAGCAGAAGATAGAAGGTATAAAGAAACAACCTGTACACATCTGTGTGGGTGTATGACTATGCTCAGAATCCAGAATTGACATATCTTTAAATAAATCATGCAATCATGTGAATGTAAGACAATTATTAATTTCAGTTAAGCTCTACTTAATCTAATATGAAAATTTTTCATTTCCTTAAGAAATGAAAATAATCTCAACTACTAAATCAATGGCTTTATAACAACCAGCAATAGCTACCCTACATAAAATATGAAAGAATCCAACTGATAATTTATAAAATATTTCATATCTTAAAATTCATATTAAACACAACTAAGACAAGCAAATGCCAAGGACTGAACATCTTTGGTCAGTTTTCATATCCTACTCATCTCTGTTTCTTTTCTTTAAATTGTAAATAGCTTCATGTGGTTTACTATAAAATTTCCTCTTCCACACATAGTGTCTAGCTGAGGGTGCTCATTATCCCAGTGGACAAAGAGAGACACCTACCCAATTCCTCAGTCCTGAAGCTTAATCAGCAGATTCTCATTATCTCATGTAGCTACAATCTCAGAATAGAAATCAAACTTAATTTCTTCTTGTAACTAATCCCCTAGCTTCACAAAAATATTCTATGCTAAATACAAAGAAGGAAATATACATAGATACATACATTGCAAAAAATGAAGATTCTAGTAAAAATTCAGATAACATAATAAAATATCAGGAAAAAGTATATTTCTGCTAGACTGCATAATAAACACATAACTGAGATTTAATGGAACAGAAAGAATTCAGATGGTATTTAATATGTTTGATCAAGAAATTTAACTTATTCTCCTCACACAGGTATTTTCATAATAAAAAACACTATAAAAATTAAATCAGTTTAAAATTCCTCTGATAATACCTAGCTTTTATACATTAGTGACAACAAAATACTAATGGAGTAAAGAGGTAATGCAAATTACATTACTTGACTTATTTGACTCATGCCAAATAGATTTGAAAGAGAATTGCTAACAAATGAGAAAGTAGATTTGAACAATAAATGAGCTTGTGAATTAATTAAGATGCATGGAAAGCAATGGGAAAGGCAATTCTGATAGGATTATTCTCTAGGGAAATTGCCTTTCAGTTCATTAAAATTTCATTTTTTTCACCTCGTGTATTCCCTCAACTTTATAAAATATCTCTCAGATATTTTTTTAAGAGGTCTTGATTAAATAGAAAATCCCAGAATGCACATGATGCTATTATTATTAGCGTTTACAACAATTAATTATATGACACTATATTTTACATATTTCATATGGTTAATCCCACAACCTCATAAAAAGATGTATATTTCTGAAGACAGAATATATCAGTCCACACCTTAAATCTTGATTGAATACAATGACTGCCATCCAAAGAATATAAGACAATAAGAAAAAACAAAAACAAAACAGTAATCTAAAGGGGAAAGAGCTGAGACAGAACATCCCCACTCAGCCCAGTGTTCAAGGTACACAATATGTTGGCCCAGTTTGACACTAAATGCCCTTAAAATGATGTGACAGGACAGAAATTCCTCTCATATCTTCCCACTATTACTTCAAAAACACATAACTCTGATCTAACTGGAAAATAATCAGCAAATCCCTATTAAGAAATATTTTAGAATATTATATGCACAATAATCATTAATCCTGTCAAGATGATAAAACGCATAGAAGATTTAAGAAACTTTCATTACCCCAAACAGGACTCTATGGAGACCTAACAACTACATGTAATGCTGAATGTTGGAACAGATTCTGGAAGAAAAAAATTATATTGTATAAAAATTAATGATACGTAAATAAATTATAGAACTAAACTACTATATTTATTTGGGTGCTTTAATGATTATAGAGGCACCTAAATACTTTACGATGTTAATAAAACACAAGGTCACTTGAGAA
Organism: Phyllotis vaccarum; assembly: GCA_033318265.1. Taxonomy (NCBI): domain Eukaryota; kingdom Metazoa; phylum Chordata; class Mammalia; order Rodentia; family Cricetidae; genus Phyllotis; species Phyllotis vaccarum. The sequence continues at coordinate 10,381,591 of JARWLC010000012.1, read as the reverse complement.
AATACAAGAACTACCTGTACTACTATCATAATTTGAAACAAATATTTTATTTCTATGGGCTTGATATGTATGTGTGAGTTCATGTGTATCTGCATTTATGTGGGAGAGTGGGAGTGCCCACGCAAGAATGTGTATGTGCATATGGTGGACAGGGTTGGGTATCAAGTGAGACAGAGCTTCTCTCCAAACCTGGAGCTCATTGACTTAACTAAAGGACAGATTGCTTCAGGGATCCACTTTTTCCTGAACCTTCCCCAAGAATGAAACTACCCATGAGTGTCATCTTGCTTGGCTTGTTCACAGGTGCTAGGAATAAATATCCAGATATTCATGTATGGCAAGCACTGAATATCTGACAGAGGCATTTTCCCAGTTGCCTATATTGTCCCTAAAATTAAATATTTAACTGGAAAACATGAATGGTTTCCATACACAAATATGCATTATTACAATTATATCTAAAAATGATCTTTTTTTTTTTTCATATGAGAGATCTGTCCGGATCATTAATGGAGGATTAATTTGAATAATTACAGAACTTTTGATTCTAAGTGCATAACTTTGTTCCCGGAGTTTTCTCTGTATTTCATAGTCATATGTAAGTAATAAGTACATTTAAGTTATGTATCAACATTAAAACACTGTATAAATTTTTCTTTCTGATTGACAGAAAGAGAAGTGTTAAATGTTAAGATTTTTCTGCCTGCAAAAGAATAAACCAGAATTATATAGTCATTAAATGCTGACAGACAGAAAGAGTCTTATTTTTTCTACCAGTAAAGCAAGTAGTTTGTTGTGTCCTTTACTGACAGGGGTGGAATCCAATCATTTAGATCTCATTTTCTGCAGTCATGACTTCAGGGAACCGTTTTGAAGATTGTAGCTTCATTTTCTCCTGCTCTATCTTTCATTTATCCAGAGGTCATTCTTATCACTCCTCTCTGTTGAACCTCAAGGTTGTCCTAGCTTATCTATGTAATGTCTCTGCACCTGGTGTCCCTGGTCTCATTAAAACAGCCCATCTCCTCTCTTTGGCTTGTGATATTTTTCCTAGGCAGCATTTTTAAATCCTTTAATTTTCCTTCAATACTTCTACCACGTGTAGTTAATAATATTCCAAGCCAGGTATGTAATCAGTATGTTTGAGGCACTTTTATATATTTGTCTGTATTACTTTTAATGCATGTGCACTTTGGCTCATGTAGAAACATGAATGTAGGTGCCCAGAGGCCAGAGGCATTAATTAGCCTGGAGACAGAGTTATGGGTATTGTGATTCTCCCAATGTAAGTGCTAGCAATTGAGCAATTAGTGCCCATATTAGCTGAAACAATTCTCCAGCTCCTCAAAATTCTATTAACATCTACATAAAGAACTCTTCCATTTTTTTAATTATCAAAACTAAGAAAATAAAAAAAAACTATGCTTTCATTTGTTAAAAAAACTTTTTATTTTTTTTGACTAATCAGAATTTAATTCCTTCAGTGAAATGAATAAAGTAATGTACTTCTGCTCTCAAGTCCAAAGTTTAAGATGGAAATTTACATAACAATTTTCAATGTCAAATGGTCTAAATTGATGTTTATGTAACCAAATGTTTTTCTCCCCTTTTTAAAATTAGATCTTGACTTGTGCATAAAACTGGTGTGCCTTCAATCCTGGTCCCAAGATATTTAGAATTCAGTAACTGCCCTGTAACTCACCCCAACTTTAATGCACTCATATAGATAGAAGATTCATACTCACAGGAACCATTGAGTCACCCTTGCAATACTTTAAGCTGGAAAGTGACATGATGTTGATGTTGGTCCTACTGAAGGTTCTTGGTGCTAGCAACCATGTGACTATCCTACTGGAAAGGTTTAAGGACACGCTCCCACCTTGAGCAGATCTTAAAGCACAGCAAAAAACCTTAAGTTCACAACAGGCTGGACAGAAGACTGGCTGCACTGGAGGAGGCCTGCGACGGTGAGAAGCAGGGGAACATTAAAGCCATGTGAAGCCAAACATACCTGCTGCACTGAAACTCCCCTTTATCAGCTAGTTACCTGCATACACATCCATGCCGCAGGCTCAAGCTACGATTAAACATCTTTTATTCTCAAAGCATAATTGTTCTGTGACATGCAAAAGAATGTTTATAGAAGCTGGATAAATTATTGAGGGCCCCCGGGGATGGAAACTAAAACCAAAATGTAGAGGTCACCCAAGGAAGTGAGTATATAAAATAATAAAATAATTGCATTATAGATAGTTCCATTTTTTTTTTTTTTTAATTGTAGCTCAGAAAGTGCAAATGACCTGCGGGAGTCAAGAGCAAAAGAAACTTGAAATTGTGACATGAAACTGGCAGTTTGCCAAATACATTTTTATTTTTCTCAAATATTGCTGAATTATTTAAAAGTTATAGAAACCTAAACTGTCCAAATCTAGTGAATAGGGATGAGAAGAGAGTGATAAGGCGTTTGCCAGAATGTTCAAGATCCTGAGTTCAATAGATACCACTACAAAACGCTGGTTAATTAAAAATAAAAATTTACAAGAAGAAAACATCCAATGTTTTAAATTTATCTATAGGCTGATTCCTGGCGACAGCTATATTTAACTCCCATCATTTTAGTTCTATTATTAGAACATTGTTTGAAGTCAAGTATATAAACAGATCTTTCACATTGTATAACCAACTTTAAATCCACACCCTCTGGATGTCATTCTTGTTTGTAAGTCACACATTTGCAGGATGCAGTGAAAGAAAGAAGCAACAAAGAAAGCATGTTCTTGACAGAGCATCTCCCTGCTTCCCTAACGGACTGTAAGGTTCCCCATCTTTCCACATGTCTACTTCCCTGCTGTACCCATAATAATAATGATGCATGAAAGCTGTACTGTCAGGATATGACACAGAGATTCATGCTGTGTACTTAAAGGTTTATGAAGTGGTGTGGGATCCATTTATCAATGATTACGGTGATTTTGAGGTGCCAGAAAAATCCCTTTGAAACATGCACTGAACTAGTTTAGGATGCCTAGGTCACAGAAATTAGATAATTTTCTTCTGTTTGGTCACAATCATCTTTTTATTTTTAAAGATCTACTTTGTAAAATTTTTGCTCATGATAGTTAATATTTATTCAATATTCTTTATTTAAATTACAGTTATTTTGATGATTTTTTAAATTATGTGTTTGTGCATGTTTACTTTGCATGCATGTCTGTGTACGACATATGCCTGTACAGGGAGGGCAGAAAAGGGTGTTTAATCCTCTAAAACTAGAGAAGTTGTAAATGATCAAATCTGTTGGAATTGAATTGTCTTCTGGAAGAATGGCCGGTGCTTAACCACTCTTCTCCCATTTCACTAAATATTCTTAGAAGAATTATTGACATGTAGAAAGATGGGGAAGCTTAGTATTTAAAGGCTGATTTATATATTAACTATATAAGCTCAAAAGATTTCATTTTGACAGTTTATGACTCTGGATTCTACAGAATCTCAACAATCTATCCACATATCATAGAATAAAGAATTCAACCTTGAGTGGATCTTGATGCCAAAATGTATGATGTTTAGCATGTTATTTTATGTTCAATAATAATTATGTGCAAAATAAAACAATTTTATAAAGAGGAAGTCTTGACTACGGGATGAGAAAAGTGGACTTGCATGGAGTGCATATGCCAAGCTGAGATGGCCCACCTTGGGACTTCTTGCCTTTTGAGGGGAGAAGATGGGTGTATGGGAAGAGGGGGATGCTGAGACTGAGTGGGAGGAATTGGGAGGAGGGAAGGGAGGGGGAGCAGGGGATACATAGAAAATAATGACATTTTCAATAAAAAAATAAATTAAAAACCTTTGAAGTGTACCTTGCTTTGTTTTAAGGGAATCTTAAAATAATTGAGAACAATTATTCTCATTTTGACTTTAAAAATACAGTTAACACATATGGGAAGTCTTCCCATATTTACCAGTGATCCATGGAAAATCCTCCTACCATGAGTTTCCTACCTTGGATACATATTTAATCCATCAATTATAAATGAATTCTGAAACCCAAGAGAGGCTTTGGGAGATGGCTTATGGGTGCATACATA